>JAMXBD010000481.1:0-600000 GCA_024138025.1 Combretum micranthum | reverse complement strand
TAGATAAATTGGAATAATGACAGATAATATGATTTTTAATAGAAATGAGTTAAGTGAATAATAGGTTTAGTAGTTAATTAGATTTAACAAGGGTTTAAAGAATGAAATGAACTTACTAAGTTAAAATGAACTAGATTAATTAAGTTCCTATAGGACGTATATCTAATATTATCATAATGGAATAAATGAATATACTTTAGTAATTAGATTAACTGATTAATTCTAGTTAACTTGATTAAGCTAGTTAATATAGGCTTAATATTCATAATGGCTTAGATTATTATGCTAGGTTTTAACCTTGAAAATAAGGGGAATATGTTGTTTCTAATATGTGTTTGATTGAGAAATTAAGTATTTTCTTTAAGTTAATAATTTAAGTAAATTCTTGAAAGTAATAATAAATGATAATGTTTTTATACTAATATTTAAACAAAGGAAAAGAAATAATTTGAATACATAGAAGAAAACATTGTATCTTGATGAGGCGATTTTCGAAACCATAGCGCGGGTTCTGCTTAGTGTTGATCAAATAGGTTTTTAACATAGTTGGTGTAAATAGATAATTAATTTAACTTCTTATATGTGTTTAAATTCTAGAACAAATGATTTGCTCTAGCCGACTCTCTGATCTTTGACCTATCCTCCATCTTTATTTAGATTCAAATATTATAACATGTACGCAATTGCTTGGGTTTTGTTTATTATGATATGCATTCTTAATGACTAAAACTTAAAAAACCAAATTAATAAGTATTGCTTGTGTTATGTTATTTAACTTGGCTCGAGGGGCAACAACCTTATTCGGAGTCAGCACGGTAGTTAAGCATTTAGCCCCAACCCTTATCATGATGCAACGACGTTATAAGTGGCCTAGCGATAAGCTGCTAGGAACATACTGGCGTAGCATTACTTAAGGTAAGAAGGAAATAAATGGTTTTAGTTATGTTTATGGAACCAGTTGAACTAAATGATATCGTGGACTAAGATAAGTAGAGATGTTAATGTTGTAACCCTAAAGGACGCTAGTTTCCTTTTCGGGTGTATCAATAGAAGATGTAGATATTTGGGTTCATATAACAACTCCTTAAGTAACTGTTGTTACTCAGGATACCTAAATTCCCAGAGGCTTGTTCCGGAGTGCGAGCACTTAAGTGTTGCTTTTTTTACTTTAGTTTAAAGATAATAAACTATTGTTTGTTGCATTGCGTTAGTTTAAATATGTGTGTCATCTCATGTATGCTTGTGTTGCTGTGTACTATGCTTTAGCTCATTATTCATTTATTTCCAGGTGATGGTTTGACGATGATGATGTCTTAGTTAACGATGATTGAATTGGGTGAATGAGATGACTTGGAAAGAGTTTGTTAAAGAGTGAAGCGAGTTACGATCACCGTATTTTATTTTATTTTAATTTGTATTAGAACCGGATTTATCTTTTGGAACCTGTATTATTCCTTAACAGTCTGTTCACTTCAAATGAATAGCTATTCATTCATTCATCATTCTACATAAAGTTGATATTACGAAATTCACTTAAAAGGAATGGCAATTCATAATGAATTGATATTCTGTAAAATGATGAATAACAATTTATGTCTCTACCCCATGAATTGCCATTCAGTGGTCTATTTTTTAACTTTGTCATAAATACCCCTATCTTGAAAATAACACTTATGCAACTATCCTCTCTCTATAATCAATACAGGGGTATTATAGATATTTTACATTTACACTAATAATTAGTTGTTTTACTTTTTACACCAAGTGAACATTGTAATAGCTATTTCAACCCTATTACATTCCCTTTGAATTGGAATTCCATTCCCATCTTATTCCTTTCAACGAAGTCAACGGAATAAGGGATAGGTTAAGGACCCATGTTTTGCAATTTAAGCTTTAAAGCTTGTTTACCATCATGAATAGTATGTCTTGTTGAATACCTAATGGTATATTGTTTTGTAAAGGTTGGACTACTCAGAGAGTAGCTTATGGTTTTATTTATGAAAATGTTGATCTATTTGTGTGAGTAGAATTGGAAATGTTTTTATAAAGTTTGTTTTACTCTTGCTAAATCCAGTTATTTCCATAATCTAATTAAATAATTTTAGAATCTAAAATTAGCTCGCAATTGTTTGACATAAATAAATCTTTTAAGATAGCCTATGTATATAATGCAAAGATATCATATTGGCAATTGACACTCCTATATCTTATTTTAGGGCTTCACATTGGATGACATTAGCGTCAGCAATTTAGGCCCTATCCTGTGAACCCGAATACGGCATGCATGATTATAAAAGGGTTTGAGTAAGTAAAAGTCGACACGATAATAAACAGTCAAACCCAGAAGTAACACGAATTTAAATGTGTCCAGATTTGGGTTTAGCACCTAAACCCATTTATAGACCTGCGAACCCGTTAAAATATATTACTATAGTTTTATATTCTTATTTATCAAAATACAATATTATTATCTCTAACTAAATTATAAAATGAAAAAATTATCGATATATGAAATAAATTATATATATATAGTATAGTGTATTATAGATTATACATATACATACATATAATATATATAAAATATAGATCTTATCTAATAAATAAAATATACACTATTTATATATGAATATATAGTTGATTTATTTCCTACTTGTATAACACATATACACACACACAACATATATATATATATATATATATATCATATAATATGTATATTAAATAGTATAACAATTTTATGTATTGAAATAACACGTGCATATATTAAATTTATGGATTATAAATACATATAACATAATATATTCGACATAACATACGTATAATAAATATTTATAATGTATATGTCTATATACTTATCCATACATATATAAGATCTATAAGTTATAAATACATAATTTATATGGTATATATGTATATGTATGTTACAATTTATAAGACCCAAATATTCCTTTTAAAGCTACCCCTTCCCCACACTTGATCGAGACATTGTCCTCAATGTCTACTAATTCATCATAAAAGGGAAAAGAGATAAACAATAGGATAGAAGAAAAGGAAATTAGAACTTCCCCAATGTAACATCGGATTCAGGGACAATTATTGTTGGGATAAAATTGATTTCACACTAGGAGTATTAGACGCTTGAGAACCATCATGACCTAAAAGAAAGAAAGAAACTAGAAAAAAAAAAAGGTTAACCTAACCTAAACATCCATAAAAAACATTAGAAGCATCAAGAGTCTTCCCACTAGAAGGGTCTCAAAAAAAAAAAATACAAACCATCAACATATAGTCTCAAAAACAAAAAGAAAAACAGTAAAAAATCCCAAAACAAGCAACATTAAGCAACATCAAGTGGGGACACATACTATCCCCATCCTCCTCATCCGGCTCATCATAATCATCATCTCCATCCGTGTTGTCATCATCTTCAGCCTCTCTCTCATCATCTTCATCATCAGATGCAGTTTCAGTCTCTCTATCTTCTTCCTAATTATCAGATTCAGCCACTTCTTTATTCGCCTGCTAATTCAACCATTGGAGCTTTTCTCTTCCGATCAACAATAGGACGCAGCTCACTCTCCTTAGAAGTGGTCCTCTTAGCTAAGGACTCCTGAGTCTTTGGAGTTTTGAAAGACAATTAGCAAGTGTTTGGAGAAAACTCCAAACTGCTGACCTAAACCCTTTACTCTTTTTTCTGTCTCTCGTTTTTTTTTCTCCTCCGGAATTCTCTCTTGAAAATTTCCAATCATTATCAAAATTTGATACCTGAGGACTGGATGAACTTGCAGCTGGCACTCAAGGGGCTCTAGGAGGTAGGAGTATTATCTTGAAAGAATTAGCTTCTCCATGATCATTTGAAGTCCTTAGTGTCTAAAAAGGCCATATAACGCTGGTTTAATATCCTTTTGACAACATCATTTGCGGTCCATTCCCTTCATTCCCTTCAACATTGGTAGCGTAGCCTCTAAGAAGATCCCTTTAGTGCAAGTGTCAATAGCTCGACAGATGATGAATTGGGCCAGTTCAATACCCCATTAATCTTGTATCTCTTGGCAATGCTATAAAAATGTCCCACTCACAGTTTTATTCACCACACCATTGCTACTTTTCATGCTCCAATGGTGTAGATGATGTGGTGAATAATCTTTAGATTATCATTCAAATGGCAAAGGCTTTGGACTTAGAAGGTTCTATGAGGTTAATTTGGCATAATACTAGCCAATATTCTTGAGGATCAAAATTTTTAGTAGCCCATTGGGAGTGCTCTAAACTCAGCTGACTTGATTTCTTCTTTGGTGTATAATCCCATGTAATAGCAAAAATTAGCAGGAGTAATCGTAAGCACCTCTTTGAAAGCTTGGAAAGTTAAGCGTCATCAACTATAATCTTCCATGCTTTTCCTCATGCCTTAGAGTGGCAAGTACCTTCAGTGTAATGTCTTTATAAGCGGGAGTGTGTATAGCAAATAATTCCACCCATTGTCCAAGTGATAACATCTCCTTAATTTCATCTTTCTTCTCGTAGTCAGCAAACATCTCCCAATCCAAATACCGATGAGCTCCAAAAGGTTTTTGCTCAAGACGTTGCAGTGTAGTCTTAAACCAAGGAGTTTCAGAAAGCAATGGGGTAAGCCTTCTTTATGGCTGTGATTAGGATACTTTCTGCTTCTTTGTTGGAGTTGCTAAAGATGAGGCATTTTGAGCTTGTGGTGCACGCCAAATTGATCTTGGCATTCTAACGGATTACTTAGGTCTTGCCATTTCTGCATGAGTATATCAAATCATGATTGAGTACAATAGGTAAACAAGAATTTAAAATGATAAAATGGACCACAAGAAAATCCAACCATCATGAAAGATAACTATACAAGCATTGGAGTGTAATTGAGTTGGATATGCAAGAGTTTTAGAGAACCTGTGAATACACTAGTCAGTGTACACGACTAGTGTAAGTGTAGTGTACAACTCGGAATTTGATAAATTCAATTAACACGTGTACAAACTTGTTTTGATCATCATAATGGCCATTGAAACCATTATTATGGCCCAATCATCACTAATTCCCTCATTCTATCAACCACTAAAATTTCACACAAACAAACCCTTGGATTGTGATTCATGTGTTTGAGCATGAAATTCAACAAGACAAGTGGTGTAACATGCTTAAGGATCATTTAATTGCCGGAAATTACAAAAGCCCCAATTTTTACAACATTCAAAATTCATGCATGAACTTAAATAGGCATTAATCCATGGAATGCTTGAGGGATCTAAAAATTTCTAAGCCCAATCACCACATCAAGCATGTCATTACATTTAATAGAATAAGCATCATCCACAATATGCATTACAACTCACTTCAACAAGAATCTGAACCCTACCCATAAATTCCAGCTTGTGAGTGAAAGATAGAGAAAGGAATGGAGAGGACTCGGTACTCCACAAATTGTTGGAAAATTATACACTACCTCAATACATTGGTTGTGTACAATGGTAGTGTATACTGGATGAATTCAAGTGCTAAAAACTCCCTTAAATGATGATTTTCTTGAGATTGCATGACAAAGTTTACTTACCTGGAACACTTAAAAAGTGTTTTTGTCCTTCAAATCTTTCTTGGAAATTTTCTTCCTCACACTTGGCTTGAAAACACAATTTCCCTTCATGATGTTGCTTTAAAATTTGCAAAATTTTGCAAATTTTTTTGTAAAGAAACAGAAAAGCTATACAAGAAAAAGGGAAAAGAAAAGAAAACTACTAGCTTATTTTACACATGGGTTCACAAAAGCTAGTTATTTGGTGGTTGGAGTCTAAACTCCTCTTGACCTTCAATTTCTATACTATTACCTATATAAAGCTTCACTCTTTAGCCATTCACTTTAAAAGTACCATGTTCCGGATGTTCTAACTCTACGACTCTATGTGGAAAGATTTGCTTGATCAAATAAGGACCTGACCACCTGGACTTTAACTTGCTCGGGAAAAGCTTGAACCGAACGTTGGACAAGAGAACTTGATCTCCTACATGAAACTTCTTTGGGTAACGGATGTGCGCATCATGAAACCTTCTTCTTAGACTAGATGCACCCAAATCAAAGTTTACTTGCTTAATCACCCAGTGAGCTCCATGTTCAATTTCAACTAGAATGTGGCATGCCTTCCCATACACCAATCTATAAGGAGTGGTCCATGTTGGTGTCTTGTATGCAGTTCTATACGCCCAGAAAGCATCATCAAGTTTCTCTGCCCAGTCCTTTCTATAATGGTTCAGTATCTTCTCAAGAATTCGTTTGATCTCTTTGTTAGTCACTTCCACTTGTCCACTAGTCCAGTGGTAATAAGGTGTTGCAATCTAATGCATCACCCCATACTTTTTCAAAACCTTGTCCAACTGAGCATTATAGAAATGTGTTCCCCTATCACTGATAATTGCTATAGGGGTTCCAAACCATGCAAACAACTTCTTCAGGAACTTACATACTACTCTTTCATCATTGGCGGGTAATGCCTGAGCTTCCACCCATTTTGAGACATAGTCTACCACCACAAGTATGTATTTGTTCCCATAAGATAAGGGAAGTAGACCAATGAAATCTATGCCCCATAAGTCAAAAACCTCTCATCCTAGGATGTAGTTATGAGGCATTTCGTCCCTTCTTGATGTATTTCCGACTCTCTGGCATCGATCACATAGAGAGACAAAATTGTGTGCATCTTTAAATATGGATGGCCAATAAAAACTGGCCTCCAACACTTTTGTGTAGTGCAGTTAGTGCTGTAGTGGCGACCAACAGGTCTGAATGACAATCTCTCAAAATCTTCCATCCCTCAGTATGAGACACACACCAGTGAATCATTTGATCTGCATAGACCCGAAAGAGGAATGGGTGTCCCCAATAATAGTGCTTGAGGTCTAAGAAAAACTTTTTCTTTACATGATAATCCAAGTTACTAAGGGAAACTCGTGCAGCAAGATAGTTTGCTATGCGAGTAAACCAAGCTAAATATGTGATTTTCGTGTTCAATATTTGACATACTGCATACAACCTTTCTTCAGGAAATTCGTCATTGATGTCCTCTTCCTTCAATTCACCATGGTATGGATCTTTTAGCCTTGATAATGATAAGCCGCTAAATTCTTTGTTGCCTTCTTATCATGGATTTCTAGGTTGAACTCCTGTAGAAGCAATATCCATCGAATTAGTCTGGGTTTTGCATCAGTCTTGGATAATAAGAACTTCAACGCCGAATGATTAGTGTAGACAATAACTTTCAACAATACAAGATAAGGTCAAAACTTATCAAAGGTGAAGACCACCGCCAATAACCCCTTTTCTGTAGTAGTATAATTTTCCTATGCACTGTTCAATGTTCGATGTCTTACTAGCATAGTAAATGGGCCTGAAGTGCTTGTCATGTCTCTGGCCAAGGATTGCCGCAGCTGTAAAGTCGCTCACATCACACATAAGCTCAAACGGGAGGTTCCAATTAGGAGCAATCATAATGGAAGCTTGTGTCAGTTTCTCCTTCAACAAATCAAAAGCTTTCAAACAATCTTGATTAAATTCAAAAACGACATCCTTCTCCCAAAGCTTAGTTAGAGGCTGGGCAATTTCAAATAAATCCTTTATAAACCGTCTATAGAAGCCTACACGTCCTAGAAAGCTATGGATGGCTCTTACTAATGTTGGAGGTGGCAATCTTGCAATAACTTCTACCTTAGCTTTGTCCACTTCTATCCCTCTACATGAAACTTTGTGCTCAATCACTGTTCCTTCTTTGCACATAAAATGGCACTTCTCCCAATTAAGCACCAAATTGGTAAGTCCTTTTCTAGATTGGCTAAACATTGTTCAAAAGGGTCTTTGAAGACCGAGAAATCATCTAGGAATACTTCCATTATGTCTTCCACTAAATCTTCAAAAATACTCAGCATACACCGTTGAAATGTGGCGGGTGCACTGCAAAGTCCAAAAGGCATCATTCTATAAGCATAGGTGCCATAAGGACATATAAATGTTGTTTTCTCTTGGTCCTCTAGGGTAATAGGGATTTGGAAGTATCCTGACACGTCGTTTAGACAACAATAATACATGTGACCTGCAAGCATTTTCAACATCTGATCAACAAAAGGCAAAGGGAAATGGTCCTTCCTGGTGGCTTCATTCAACTTCCTATAATCGATGCATACACACCAACCAGTAATCGTTCTCATGTGGATGAGTTCATTCTTCTCATTAGGAACCACAATCATCCCTTTTTTTTTTAGGTACCACTTGTGTTGGACTCACCCATGTACTATAAGAGATCGAATATATCAATTTAGTGTGTAGAAGTTTTATAACTTCCTTCTTTACTACCTCCTTCATATTAGGATTAAGTCATCTTTGAGGTTGAATGAATGACTTCAATCCTTCTTCCAACAAAATTTTATGAGTGCAGAAGGATGGATTGATACCTTTTATGTCTCATCTTCCAGGCGATGGCACATCTGTGTGCTTTGAGAACCTTCAACAATTGTTGCTTATACTCACTAGATAATCCGAAGTAACGATCATAAGTAGCTTGGAATTTTCTTCCAATAATGCATACTCGAGATACTCAGGAAGCTGCTTCAGTTCAAGTACAGGCGGTTCTACGATAGAAGGTTTCAACCGCACTTCATTATCTAGCTTGAGTTCCTTAAATTCTCTCTTAGATAAGAATCCTTAGTAACATCTAAATCTGTGACAATATCCTTCACCTCTAAATCCATTATTTCTTTCCTTTTATCGGAAATCAAGCTTAATTCTACTTTGTCTTATGACAGAATCTCGTCAACATGTTCAACCACTAAAGAATCAATAATGTCAATAGAATAACATGAATCATCAGACCCCATAGGTTTTTCAGTACTGCAGCTACAGTAACCACAAATTCCTCATCTCCTACCCTGAGAGTGAGCTTCCCTTCTTCCACATCAATTACAGCTCTAGCGGTTGCTAAAAAAGGTCTACCCATGATTAAGGGAACATCTCCCTCTTCATCAATGTCAAACACTACAAAGTCTACTGGATAAATAAAATTACCAACCTTTACCAACACATCTTCAATAACTCCTCTAGAGATCTTTATAGAACAGTCTGCCAATTGAAGACTCATACTAGTTGGTGTGGGATTTCCAAGACCAATTTTTGGAAGAATGAATAGGCCATCAAGTTAATACTTGCCCCCAGGTCAGCAAAGGCTTTCTCCACACATAACTCTCCCACTCTGCATGGTATGATGAAGCTTGCAGGATCCTTCAATTTAGGAGACAGCTTGTTTAGAGTAATTGAGGAGCAATTTGCTTCTATCTCCACAGTTGATACATCTTCTAGCTTCTGCTTTTTGGATAGGAGTTCCTTGAGGAACTTGGCATATTTGGGCATTTGTGAGAGGGCTTCCATAAATGGAATTTTGATGTGGAGTTGTTTGAACAAAACTAAAAATTTCCCAAACTGCTCTTTGCCCTTGCCTTGGTTCAGATGGGTAGAATAAGGTATCCTTGGTGTGTACTTCACAACTGAAGGTTGTTTCTTGGGTGGTGTGGAGACTTCCTTCTCTGAAACTTGACCTTCTTCACATGCTTTCTAAGGCACTACTATAGAATCCCCTTCACTTCTACTTGGCAACTCTTTACCACTTCTCAAACTAATGGCATTGGCTTGCCTTTTAGGATCATTCTCTATGTTACTAAGAAGGGAGCCTGTTTGCCTTTCTGAAAGCATCTTGGATAGCTAGCCAATTTGTTTTTCCAAGTTGTGAATCGATGCTTCCTGATTCCTATGCCTTGAATCTGAACTTTGTATGAACTGGGTCAATAACTCCTCTAAATTTGGTTTCTTCTCTAGCTGGGGTTGTTGATTTGAAGATGATGGCATCTGTTGATATGGGGGCATCTGTGGCCTTTAAAATCCTGGGGGAAAATTTAGCCTCTGTGCATTTTGATTGCTTAAGGAGAAATTAAGATGATTTCTCTATCCTGGGTTATAAGTATTGCTAAATGGATTGTTCCGTTACCTGTTCTGATTTCCAAAATAATCCGCCTGTTCAAGCTACTCTGGATAATATCCACTGTCAAATGTCCCTTCATAGTAAAACTGTGGGTGTGGTGGTTGTTGGTTCTTGATGCTCATAACTTTAGTGCTGAAGGCATTCACCTTAGCAACTAAAGAGGTAAGCAAATCTACGTCATGTACCCCAATGACTCTTTGCTTTCCACAATCGTTTCCTTATTGGTAGTTGTTTCTAGCCATATCTTCAAACAACTTGAGAGATTCTTCAGGAGTTTTTGAATTTAAAGTGCCGCCAGCTGATGCATCAACAAGCTGGCGAGTCATCTGATTTAGACCATTATAGAATGTCCAAACTTGCAACCATGGTGGAAGTTGGTGGTGGGGACATCTTCTAAGAAGCTCTTTCCATCGTTGCCAAGCATAAAAGAGAGTCTTAGAATCATTCTGATAAAAAGATGAAATATCATTCTAGTTTAGCAGTCTTGCAAGGTGAGAAGTAGTTATCTAAGAACTGCTTCACTGTTTCATCCCATGTAGTAAGTGCTCTTGGTCCTAATGATATCAACCAAATTTTTGCTTTCCCTCTCAAGGAGATAGGGAACAGTTTAATATGGATGGCATCATCATCTACACCATTCATCTTACAAGTCTCATATATCTCCAGAAATGTTTAGATGTGAGAGTAGGGATCTTCATCTGGTAGACCATTAAACTGACAGTATTGCTGTAGAAGCTGAAGCATCATCCCCTTTTATCTCAAAATTGTTTACCCTAATTGGAGGTTTCACAATTGTAGGCCTAGTGCCTTGTAGAGAAGGTATTGCATAATCCATGTTTGTCCTTAGTGCATTTGGATCTGCCATGTTGAAGATTTGCTTGTGTTCTCTTCTGTCCCTCTTATTGATTCTGATTTAGCACTATTCTCTTCTAAGTCCCCAAAACCAACTCTCCTTCACTTCTCAAATCCAGATTTCTTCTCTCAATGTCTACTTGCCCAGGAGTGTTAGCAGCTATATTCTTTCTAATCCTTGTAATTGTCCTCTCAATCTTAGGATCTAAAGGAGTTGTAGATGATGAAGAACTCCTGGTCATACACTGCACAAGAGGCACAAAAGGTTAGAATTCTAAATGTAATTCCTTGAGAGAAAGAAATAAAGACAAAAGAAAGAAAAAAGAAAAGAAAAATGACTAAAGTACTAGCTACTAAGACTTTCCCAATATTGCCGAGTGCCAAAAACTTTGACGTGTGTGATCATTAAACTTTAAATTTGTAATCTCATTAATCTTAAACCAACACAAGGCAGTGCACCTATCGTGTAATATAGAAATTAACTCAAACATCATCCTAGGGATCTATATGCAACTACTAGTAATAACTCATTTACTATTATCTAGTCGAATCTATTGTAAGTCATATGCTAAACTTCCCACTAATTCTAACTAAAAGCAATTCCAAAAGCCCTAGATGAATGATATGCACACTTTTCTCAAGATTAATCAATTCACAAACAATGCCCTAAGTTTTGATCAAACCTAGCCCTCTCATCCTTAAAGGTGAATTCAATTGAATGATTCTTGATCTTGAACTACCAGGTTTTTTAATTAGATTAATTACATTATTCAACTCAATTAAACCCTAACCCTAATTGGAAAAGTGGGAATTTCTTCATTCACAATTGTCAAATTAGAATTGCATGAAGATTATGAACCTTAATTAAGGAAAAGTTAATCTTCAAAGATAGAAAGTTGGAAAAACCTTATTTTAAGTAGATTACACAACTTCTTTGCCCATGAGAGATCTATCCCACTAATCGAAATTTTCTTCCTAATTAATGGGAATCAAGATTGTAATAACTTAGGCCTAAACTCATCACAAACAACAATATAAATCATGAAACAACTTCAAAATCAAAACTTCATTCAATTGGAAGAAAAATCAGTACATGAAGGTTAGGGTTTCTCAAAACCTAGGGCATAACACAAATACTCTTCCATGAAGAGATCAATAACAACAATACTAACAATGGAAGAAAAAGGAAAGATCATCATGATAAAACCCTCGTAGCGGTGTTATTTGCGAATCTCCAAGTTGTAGCACGAAATTCCTCTTCAAAAGCTGCTCAAAATGTGTTTCTAAGGTTTCTTTGATGTAATACAAGTGATTGATGTCTAAGATATCAAAACAGGGCACGTATATATATAGTTGTCTTATACACGACCCCTACACAACCTGTGTACGTCGGATAGTGTTCTCATTAACTTAGCGTTTCTTTTCTTTTTTTTTTTTGGGCATATGTACATGACCTATTGTACACAACTCGTGTACGTTGGGTCGTGTACCCTGGGACCATGAATTTTTCATCAAATTTTCTCCTCCAAAAATACACTAGTGGTGTAAAATAACTAGTATATGGGCAGTAACTCCATAAAAGCTCCAAAGCTCTCCAAAATCTTGGCTTCTTTCATTGGCAATCCTTTGAAAAGCTCAAATGTTCCATAATTATCCTTGAAAAACATAATTAATTAAATACACATCCATTTCTTCAATAGATCAATCAAATAGCATGTGAAATATGCTCAATAATGCACCAACAACAAAGGTCTCAAGACACTTATCACCCTCCAACACCCTAGATAAGGGGGTGATTGTTCCCCTACACACTAAAGCAATAATAGGCAATGATCCCAAGGGATTTTTTACACTCTTACACAGAGGAACTTCAATTAATGAGTCAAAAGGAGATACAGGGAGCTCTTCGGGGATGGGAAGTCGTTATGTCTTCAACCTCAGATCGAGTTTGCCTTATTGATGGCCGAAAGTTCGCTCTATATGGTAAGGCATTTAAGTTCGGCTTGCGGATGCCGTTTCCCCGTTCCAAAAGGAGTTATTTGATTACCATCAGTTGTGCCCAACCTACCTATTACCCAACATGGTGAATTTTTGTGACCTTAATGGCTATCTACCTTAGCATGATCATATGACCTATCCCCGGCCCAATTTCGCCAGTATTTTTTATAAAAGGTTATCGAAGGGGTGGTGATATCTTGTCAAGCAGCCTAAGAGTCCTCAGCTTTTTACTAGCCTCACCAACTCGAATGGGTGCAATTGGAAAGGCAAGTTTTGGGTAGTTAAGTTAGAGGAGAGCATGCACTGTGGGTTTTACTTTTGGGTAGATTGGTATGAGCCCATCCAAAGTAAGAGACCTATGAAATTTATGTCATATATGCTAGAGGGTTAAGGATATTAAAGCAGGCAATGGAGGAGCAAGGTGAGAGGCTTTATAATGCTACTATCATAGAAAGAAATTTTTTGAGGGATGCGCCTATTCATGAGGGCAAGAAGGATGCTCCTTGAGGTGTGGTTCCATTTTGTGGATGCGGCTCCTTCTCTCTCTCTCTCCCCCCCCCTATCGAAGGTTGTCTAGTTGAGCTCTCGACGTGGAAGACTTTGCTTAGTTATCTGTTTTTCTTCTCTTTTTTTGTAGGCGAGCTCGACTAGACAGGCTTCATAATTTTGTGGTTACTAATACTTCTTGTTTGTTCTTTTATAGAGTTACTGATGGAGATTATCAACATTACCGAGCTGCTTCCAAGTGCTTCTACTAAGAAGAGGAAGAAGAATAGTGGTAAAAGGAAAGTGCTTGCAAAGAGGCAGGCTATCGATGTTGAGAGCCTGGATGAACCTGCTTCTATTGCCAAGGAGGTTTATGTCAAGCATTTGTCGAGCCCTTGAGGGTGCAAGCAAGGTAGTGTAGAGGTTCGCACAAGTGATCCTAGTTGCAGATTATGCATACTCCATCACAGCCTTGATCACCCAAAGTACAAAGCTGACCTCATTGTTACCCTATTGCTACAACCTCCGTTAGGAGTGGGTCGCCAGGATCGAGGCTGCTGGGAGCACTAGTAACCTGAATAAGTCAATTGCTGCTGGAGGTCAAATTGCAAAGGTAGTCATTGGTACTCTAATCGACATTACAAGGGGTAGGGCTCTTAAGTGGAGCGAAGTCAGTGTTGATTGAGGGATGTTTGAGGACCTCTTCATAGTAGATGATACAAGTAGGGTAAGGATGATTTTGGGCGAGTTGAAGTTGAGGAATGAAGTTTTCAACTTCTTAGCCCATAAGTTGTATGAGGTATGGTCAATTTTTGCTATCTCATCCTTCATTTCTTCTTTCTTTTCTCTTTCCACTTTTTGTTATGTTTATTTTCATATGTTTTCGTTTATTGCAGGTGATGGCGGTCCTTTTTGAAATTATAAGATATGCACAATCGGGCTTGGGCATTATAATTCATGTTATCCTTTGCTTGTTATGTATAAAGGTTTTGATATCGTGTCGGCATTATTAATCTAACATTTCTAGGATATGGGGATGCAGAGCTGGAGTGATTGAAAGCTTATGCCACCGAGTTAGAGAAGATGGCTTCTAAAGAGAAGCGGGAAACGGTCAGATTGCAAATCAGCGTTACGGAGCTGATGAATGAGAGGCATCAACTAATTTAGTGGGCTAAAATGATGGCCATTTGTGCCTTGTGAGGTCAACAAGGCCTTACAAACGCAGTCCTCTCTGAAGGGTACAATTACTAACCTAAAGAATAAATGGAAGGTTATGAGAGAAGAAAAGGACAGTTTATCCTTTCAAGTGAAGGAGCTCAAGGTCAGTTTGAATGAGTCGAGAGCGGAGAACTCTAGTATAAAAATTGCTTTCCTTTTTTTAGCCTTTTTGTCCCTTTCATTATTGACTTTCTTCTGGTTGCCATGTAATCTTAGGCTCTTTTTTGTTACATTTTTTTTTTTCACAACCTTGAGTGGTTAACTTTGAAGGTGGCTAGGTTATTTCTATCGCAACCAAGAGGCATGTTTAGGAGGAGACCTTTGTTAGCAGAGGTGGAGAGATCTGCAGTAAGTCATCGCTAGGGAGAATGCTCGAATCGTTTGTGGTAAGGTGTCGAAGCATTACCTCGGGCTCAATCTTGGCTTCTTGGTTGTCCCTTTGGGGGAAGTCACTTTCAGGAGTGATAAGGACAAAGAGGAGGAAGAGAAACAAGGCGAGGGAGGAAGCGTGGCCAAGGTTGGTGAGGGCATTATTGCCACAGATTAAGCTAGTGGTGTCGCCGTCGATAAGATGCGGATAGCCGAACAGGGCAAGGAGTTCCACCAACCGTTCCCTTAACACCAGGTCCTGCAGTCCCTAAAGTCATGCTTATAGTCAAGCCTTAATTAGTTAAAGTACCTAGTGATGGTTGTCTAGAGGGTTAGGGGGAGGCTGCAGCCGCTTAACCTGTAAAAAGTGAAGAGATTTTTGCTGCCGTGGAGCATATTGATCCTTATTTTTCTTGACCGGCTTTTCCCCTTCGTCCTCCCTTTTTTTTATGAGCTTAGCCATGAGCTCATCCTTTTTGTAGGCCTTTCCATGGCCTTGTAATTTTATGTTGAATGAAATTTGCTATCCCTTTTTCCCTCCTCTTTTTTCTTCAACTTACATGTTTCCTTTTATATATATTTTTTGTGCACGAGCTAATCTTTTCCTTGAATGAGTCTACCTTTTTCCTATATCATTCCTGGCTCTATCCAGTACTGATAGTCTTATCAAATGTATCGTTGTAGTGGCGGCCATTTATTCTAGATTGGGTTCGTTCGCTTAGAACCTAGCTTCGAGTAGGTTAACAGTAGCCCTATTAAAAGGTGGTGTCGTTTGTCTATAAATGAGAATGTGCATGGCAGTGAGCTTTCTTTTTTGAGATACTCACATTTCTAAGGTCCCATCAGACGACTAGGGGGGATTATACTCGAGATTTCTAAGATTTAGTGGCATTAAATGCTGACTCTGGCATGATTTATTTCCACCTATAAATAGTCCTCTTTGTTAAAGGGCCTTCATCACACTCCAATCTTTGCATTTGTTCCACATTTTTTCTCGTGCGACTCCCTTTGTTGTGTTCTTATACACTTTGTAATTAATTGAATGATGCCACAGTTCTTAGTCAACCTTCTTTGGTTAGAGAGGTCGAGTGCCTATGGGCTGCGATCGCGAACCTATAGCTCTATTTTCCCGATTTATTGGAGTTAGCAGCCTTATAGTCCCTGTTTACATGGGTCTATCATTGAAATAAGGCAATTGGTCGAGCATATTGTCCACGTTTGTATCCTTATTTCCCCCTTGATCGTTTGATCTAAAGTTGTGTTTCTCTTCTGGGACTCTTAAGTCGATGTCAAGCGGCTTGGTGATTATAGTGATAGGCCCGGGACTATTAGGGCTTGTTACCTCTCTACAGCTTCAGTCTCCTAATAGCTTGTTTAGGGTGAGGTTGTTGTGGGGGTTACCTTTGACTCTTTCTCTTACTTCCCAGCTCCTTTCTTCAAGCCATTTTTATGGCCAATAGGATGGAAGAAGGCTGGATATTTGGAGATGGCATAGCTAGTGGCAACATGTTTGGACACTTCTTATTAGATATTGTCCACTGGCTGCTTCTCAAGATGGGATTCCTGTCCGAACACTATGTTGGGGGCCCTGTCGCCCTTAGTCAACATATCGACTTCTACAAGTAGGAGTTCTGGTAGATTTGTACATGAAGCTACCCAGGTCAATTTGTGTTCATCTCGGACCTATGAAATTGTGGGGGAAAGCTAAGTACTTCTAATTGGAGGTTCAAATCCCCCTTGAGGTTCTTAGTTCAGAGCTTAAACGTCTCTGGAGATCTTCACACTTACTATATATCTCTTTAGTCAAGATGCTGGTCAAAACTAACCTGGCCGAAATATTGGTCAAAACTATTGTAATTGTTTTTGGCTTCAAATTAATAAAGTTGATCCTTTACTCTTCATGTGTATTTGTTCTCAGCTTCAGGCATCTTTATTCGTCAAATAATCTGTATGGACTTTTCTTTCTACTGTGGTCCTGGTTTTTTGTCACGCTTTATCCTTAAGAAAGAGTAGTCTCAAGTTTTTAAGGGGAGTACGCTTAAGAGGAAGTTAGACGAGCTCATCCAGCACATGATGGTAGAGTCCTTTTAGGCTAACAGCACTGTTGCTGATTTTTTTTTTTTTTTTTTGAGAACTTAGAAAGGAAAGTTGATTGCAAAAATTTCATGTCATTTATAATCTTCTTACTCCTTTACAAAGTGATATTTGAGCTTTTTCGTATAAGTGAGTAACATCTATTCAAAGAATTTTCTTAAATTATTGGCATTCCAAGTTCTTGGAATGAGCTGACCGTCTAGTGTTTTGAGTTTATAAGCTCCATTTCTAAGAGCTTTCTTTACTCTAACAAAGTCTTCCCAGTTTGGGGCTAGCTTTTCTTAGGCTTCTTGTGCTCCTATTATTTACAGTTTTCTGCAGATGAGGTCGTTGGGTAGCAAGACCTTGCATTTGACCTTTTGTCATAATACCTAGCTACCCTTAATTGGTAGGTCGCTACTTTTTACTCATGATATCCCTAGCTTCCTCTATGGTGTCTAGTTAGTAGGGCCGCAAACGAGCTAAGCTATTCACAAACTACTCGAGCTCGGCTCGACTCGGTTCATAGGCTCGGCTCGGTTTGTTTAGCTTAATGAACTGAACCTGAACTTGTCTTCAAGCTCGCAAGCCGACTCGCGAACAGGATCATTAAGAGCTTACGAACTAAGCTCATAAACAGACTCGTTAAAGGCTCGCGAACTAAGCTCCTGAACGTGCTTGATAAGGGCTCATTTAATATATATATATATATAATATTGATATTATATTATTAATATAATATTATATAAAATTATTTATATTAATAATAATTTTATATAATAAATATAATTAAAAATAATTATATATCTAAACAAGTCGAGCTAGAGATTGAAAAAGCTTAGTGGGCTTGGGCCCGAGCCTACATATTCCAGGCTCATTAAAAGCCCGGCTCGGCTCGAGCCCATTAAAAGATAAACAAGCAGAACCGGAGTAGGCAAAAGCTCGGCTTGGCCTGGCTCGTTTGCACCCTTACTAGCTAGGCTCAAAGGCCTACTTCGTTGATGATCTCGTCAGAGGATTAAACTCGGATGTTTAGTAGCTCAAGTTCGATGGGTAGGACGACCTCAGTTCCGAAAGCCAATTTGAAAAGGGGGTTTCCTCCGCTGGGGTCCTTTTAGTGGTGCAATATCCCATAGTATGCTTGGGAGCTTGTTAGCCCACTTGCCACTTAGCCGGTCGACTATGGCATTTAAACTTTACATGATGGTTTTGTTGATCACTTCAACTAGAGCATTAGCTCAAGGGTGAGAAACTGACATATAGTACTTTGTGATTTTGCACTTATAATAGAAATCCTTGACCTTCTTCAAGCTGAATTGTTTTCCATTGTCCATCACAAGGGAGTGGGGTCCTATAAACCTTACTAGGATGTTCGTGTATATGAAGTGCAGAACATTCTTGTCTATAACTTTTGCCACTACTTTGGCTTCTACCCACTTCATGAAATAATCACACCTAATTATGATAAACTTTCTCTATCCTGCTGAAGCAGGGAAAAGGCTAAGGATATCGAGTCCTTATATAGCAAATTGCCATGGACTCGTGAGGCATAGCAACTTTATACTGGAATGTGGTCGATGGGGGTAATCTTTTGACACCATTAGCATCATTGTATGAATTCCATGGTGCTGCTTTTCATTATTAGCTAGAAGTAGCTATCACGACCCTAAAAGGGGCCTAGGAAGATGAACCTCAGGTCATAATATTATGTGTGCACCCATAATATGAAAACCGTCTTCCAAGTTAGAGTTTACAAGACTCTATCTGAATCTTTACTTCACAAATTTCTAACATATAATACATTTGTGATATATAAAGGAAATCCAACTTCCATAGTTTATCAGAACCGTAGAGAATCCTGCACCAAGTAATAAAATATGATAGATCATTTACATTTTACAAACTTTAAACTATTATACAACTAAGCTAATTCATGATCTAAACCTATATGACATAAAACATAATTTTAACTAACTACATTATTTATCCAGTTCTTGATTCTAATTTGTCTTCTATCTTCAAAGGATCTTCTCCACATAGTTTTAGCGCATTCCTGTTGCTTTAGCTATTCCTACACAAAAACTATGGGGGTATGAGCTATACCATATCTCAGTGAATAACATAATTGAACCACACATCAAACAATCGTCAAACAATTTTTATTAACAAACATATGTAATGCAACACTCAATCATATGACATGCATATTTTGGATGACCAGAATCTAAACCAATGGAAATTTATGCCATCTCTTGGGGGTTGAAAGACCAGCTCCAATATCATGCTGAGGAGAATTTAAGAACCGGGGACTTGTCATTTACATATTTATTATCAATATAACCTCTAATTGCTTCTTAGATATAACTAAGGAGGGATGATTTCATTTTAAAACTCATTTTGTTCTCATTTATACATACTATTAAAACATCCACCACTTTGCCTTAGAACCTTAAAGACCCCTTAAGTATTATCATTCCATACCAGCCCGCATTTAGGCGATGTCCTTCAAGCTACTTGGATCCTGTAGAACTGGCAACCTTATGGTAATCTTCACTGGATTTCCCTAAGCATTACCATAGATTACGAATGATAATACGTGACGTGCATACTTCATAAATGCTAATGTAAGTATGTTGTCATGCAATGAATGATTTTTTAATTAAATAGTCAAATAGTGTTAAGTCCATTTATTAAGGTGGCCAATAAATGTAGCACATCAAGAACAACAATGCAATCATTTCAAGTAATGTGTGATCACTTTGATTTTAATGTTTTATCAAACTGTACAGTCAACAATCAGCAGATGATTACCTAATCCCCATGCATAGTCAGTTATGTTTATTTAATATAAATGCAACTATATTACACATACAAACAAGGTGATAAGATTGATGTTACCCACCCGTCATCAAGCTTAAGTCATAACAACCCTTTAGGAAAACCAAATTATCAACATTAAATCATCATTATCCTTCATATTGAAATCTAAACAGAAATAAAAGGTTGGCTAGAGGATATTTAAGAGAATATATAACAAAGGAAAACATCTATTCATGAACTTAAACTCATTTTAAGTTCCTATTTGATCGGACACTAAGTGGGAACTCTGTCATGGCTGCAAAGATTGCCCTACCAAGATACAGATAGTTATCTATTATCTATCAAAGTATTTCTTTTCTTTTGTTTATAGTCTTTTATTACAAAAGCATCAATAAATCATTTATATTAAAAAAAGGACTCATTTTCTCACAAACAAGCATTTGAATCTACATACTTTCATATAAATTAAGGTTGAGCCCAAAAAGTGATTTACATCATTACTAAACCAATTACAAGTTATTAAGCTTATATTAACTTAATCTCAATCAAGTTTATTAAACTTAACCAATCTAATTTATTTTAGTTCATTTAAGTCTATTTGGTCAAGTTGAATCTAAGTTTGTTATCTAAGTTTATTTTATACTTAACTACACATAGTTAACTAATAAACACAAGTTTTTAACTTTGTTTAGATATGTAGTAGCTGGAAAACAAAAATAAAATTTAGGCCCTGATACTTTTAGAATTTGTAAAAACTTAAAACATTAAAGCTCTAGATCTCTTTTTAAGCTTTCCATAGCATTTTGAATCACCTTAATCTGAGTTTAGATGAAATAGTTATGATTAAAATATGAAAAAATGTTGATGCAAGGGAAACCAAACAGGGTTGCAAAAAGGGTTGTATGAGCTTATACGTGCCCCATACAGGCCGTTTTGAAGACCGTTTCAACCCAGGTTTTTACACAAAAAGCTCAAAAAGTGAACACCCCTCCATTGGGACATTTCAAGGGTCGTTTGCTCCATACACCCCCTTAACACAGGGGCTTTCCAAATATAATCTCACATGGTGAAACATCTCACTAAACGTGCCGTTTGACAGGATGTATGGATCCTTATGACTTCTCCTATTTTCTTTCTTCTTTTTTTAACACTTTTCACACATCATACTTCAACTTAAACACAATAAAAACCACAAACAATTCATATTAACAACTTTCAATGCTTTTAAACTCATTTTACTTCATCAAAATATTTCCAAACTACACCATCAATCCCCAACTTCACATATGCATATACTACGTAGGTTTTTACTTTCATGTTTATATATCCATAATACACCAACTTAATCACACTTTCTACATATAAGTAACATCAATTCATCATATATATATATATATATATGCATTTATAATAATCAAAACAAGGAAAATGAGCATACTCACATATTTGATGAATTTAACTACCTTGTTCTTCATTAATACTACTCCTTGTTTGATGAACCTTCCACCTACTTAGTCTTCATATTTTATCTTATTTTTCTATCCTTATTTCTCTTTAATATTCTTTGAGTTTGAGACTTTGAGTTGGTTTTGAAATGAAAAAGAAAAAAAATGGAGAAGAAGAAGAAAAACGTAAAGGAGAAGCAAAGAAGAAAAGAAGGAAAGAAATGGCAGAAAAAGGGGAAGAAAAGGGATTAAATAGGATAATGACAAAGGTAATTAAAGATATTTATGAATAAGGGTTTTTATTAAAGCTTTTCATATCATTATCTTAAGCAATAAAAACAAATAAGAGGAAATTTTAGAAAATCTATAAGTAAAATCGATAACTTGAATTGGAGATCTAATTTTAAATTTTAATTTTGTAAAACTTGATATTTAGTTGAGTTTGTGCTTAGAAACCGATTTTTTAAGTAAGTAGATAAACTCAAAATTTATGAGGATTGAAAATATAGAATTTAAGTTAAAAAGGATATGTTTTAGTATTTTATAAATCTAAGTATTTGAATTCAAGAAATTTGGGTCATTTATAAATTAAAAGAAAAGGAGTTTAAATTGATATTTGAAAAGGATTAGATAACTTAATTATATAATAGATTAAAGTTCAAGATTTACAACTTACTTAACATTGAAATTAAAGGAAAAGGATAAAATGAAGAAAATAGAGTTTAAATTGGATAATTAGAAAGCTTTAAGAAATTTAGTTCAGGAAATGAATAATTGAAGTAGATGAAAAATTGGACAGGGGCATTTGATATCTCAATTTCAATTAAGTCAATTTACTAATTTGATTATGTTAGTCTATCCATTTATAACTTATAATTCAATTTACTTATTTTAAATAAACTACCTAAACTCAGTTATTAAATTGCATTCTAAACGAAAATTGAGATAAATCATCTATTGGTAATTGACATTTATACAATTGCTTTAAATTTTATAAATCAAGAAGCTCTTGATTTTCTTAAGATTTATTCTTTTACTTATGATTTCATTGCTTTCTTCTAATTATTTTAGATTAAATTTTGATATTATGCTCACTTTCATTGTAATTTTAAATTATTTGGTAATCTATTATTTATTGAGTTATATACTGTATTCATCATCAAGTCTGTTGGATATTTCCTGTTATTTTCCGTTATTTAAAGCGTATTAAAACTTAGTGTCATTTTACAACTATTTTTATATTTTAAGATTGTTTATTTAATGTATTACATGTTTACTTTATTTTATTCTTTCTCGTCATATTAATTTCATGTTTTCTTGTAATCTTTACTTTTATGAAATATCATAATATTTAAGTTATTTTGATTTAGTACTGTTCTTTCACAATTCTTTATTTACTCATCATTTATTTATTATTACTTCTTATAGTTAAACCTCATTTTTGTTTGCTCATGTATGTATCTCTAATTTTATCCTTTTTATATGTGTGGAATTTTACCAAGAAGTTAATTGAGAATTTTATCTTGGAATATAATAGTTCAAATTTTTAAACGGTCATTAAATCATTTATTTTAATATTCGTAGATCGCGAAAAATTAGGAGTACTTTCCAGGACTTTTCTTAAAACTTCTTCAGAATTTTTATATTATTTTCTTAATGATTATTATTTTCGAGTTGTATAAATTTAAGGTGATTATAGTAGCCAACTCATACAACCCAGGTGTGCAGTGATTGGACTTTGATGTGGTTGCTGCATTCGCCGACATGGAGGTCCCCCAAGACCTATTGTCCTTCCTCTAGATGCAGGCATAAGAGTAAGGGGAAGCTAAATCCCTTTTATACAACACTCCATTGATCAGAGTGTAGTGAACCGCACTGAACATTAATTTCTTTGCCACGGTTCTATTTAAGGGTAAGGTGCCATCCTTGAGGTTTCTTTCTATTGGTGTTATCCAGCTCGATGGTAGCGCTGTCTGTTGTTGCTCGAGTACTTCATGGTTTTTGTTCACAGTAGATTTTTTCGAGAGAAATTCCATGAAAACTTTTTCTTGGTATGGCCCAGGTCTAGAACTATCATGGAGGTAAGCTTAAAAAGCTTGTGGGCCTCGAAATTGTCATTTTTGAGTATTTTAATGATATCCCATGAAGGTAGTTATTTGGTGAGAGACCGAATGATCTCTAGATATTCAACCATTCCTTTACCTTTTGCTTCGTAGGTGCCTTTGACCTGTTGGACTACAAGCTAGGAATCTAAGAAGATTTTGAAGTCCCCCATCTCTGTGCTGACGTTTGCAATGAGCTCGAGCCTTACTGGCAAGGCCTCGTACTCTGCTTCATTATTACTTGCAAGGAAGTTGAAAGTCAGGGCGTAACAAAATTTGATCTTGTGAGGTCCTTCTAACATTATGATAGCTCCACTCCTCCCATGTGTGAAGGATCCATCCATGTGGAGAGTCCATGCAGTCTTTTGTTGATTTTTAGGTTTCGGTGGGCTAAAGTACTCGGATATAAAGTTTGCCATCGCTTAGGCTTCAACGGTATCTTGGGGTCGGTATTGTAACCCATATGTACTGAGTTTAATGGTGTATTTCATCATCCTCTCAAACATGTTAGGTTTATGGAGGACTGACTTAAGTGGTATATCAGTGATGATGATAATCTAGTGCACTTAAAAGTATGACTAAAACGGCGAGCCAACTACCACCACCAAAGCAAACTTTTTCTAACTTTACATATTGTTATTTTTCTCCTTGTAGATTGTGGCTAAGGTAATATGTAAGCCCCTAGATTTTCGGTAAATATAAGTAAACTCTAAAACCGAAAGTCAAACCAGAACCCTAAAATTTACCTAATTCTATGATTAGTTTAGTGGATCTAGATCTGGCAATCTCGTGTACTTAAACCCTAGACAATGAAATTGAGATAATTATGGAAAATGGTTCGTAATAATATAGGAAAGCTTTAAAATATCAAATTTGTAATTTTCTAGTGTCTTTCGGATCCGTACGGGATCAGTTTTCAAAAACTGTGCCTAGGTGCACTAGATAGTGAAAATATTCCAACAACACCAATAGACTCATAAAAATATAAGATTTTTAAAAATATCAGTTTTATAATTTTTTGGTAACTAAAAATATCAGATATACGTCGTTTATAAGTATTTTCTTTACTACTGGTATTTTAATTGTCTAGTTTACTATTCATAGTACTATTTCTACTATTCATTACTATTTCTCTATTTCTACTTTTTCTTATACTTTATTCTTACACACTACCAAACCTATACCTTACAATTTACCTTTTCCATACAACTTTAATCACATCACATTTTACATTTTACTTCTTTTATTACAAAACAATAAATTTAATCAATTTTTCTCCCCTCTCTCCAAGGTTGCCGTCCACTCTCTCTCTCCTATCCCTCTCAATTTATTTTCTTTTTCAATTTATTTAATTACACCTAATTTCCACTCCAAAACTCTATAAATACCCCATTCCTCCTCCATTCTTTCACACAACTCATTTCCTACTAAAACCCTACCAAAATTACTCCACAAACACTCTCTCTCAAATTCTCTCCCAAGTCCTCTCTTCTCTCCATAAAACCATATCCCACATATTATTACAACCCATTCTATTTTTCTTCAACAAACACATAACCTTAGGTAAAAATTTCTTATATATACTCATCATATTTATATAATTTAGCATGAGCTTAGTGTATGTTTCTTAGACTCAGGAGAGTTAAAGAAGCAATAATATGTTCATGTTTTGTTTTTGTTCATATTCATATTTTACATTATTATTGTTATTATGTTGTTGTTATTACTTTTATTATTATTTGCTCTAATCTAACTTCTATATAGTATTATGTATATTATGTATATATATTTCTTTAGAGCATATAAGCTCACTTGTTATTTATTTATTTCAATGCTTGCAATTTATTTATTTATTTCATACTATTATTAAGACTAGTCTTTCTAGTCTTAGACTTGTCATTATCAAGTCAAAACAATTTTATTTCTTTTCTTTTCTTTTCCTTTTGGGACTAGTCTATTCTTAGTCCCGAGATACCTTGATGAAGCTAAGATTCTCAATACTTGACTTTATTATTATGCTCTTATTTGTTATTATACATATCTTATCTTATTATGTGATATTGTTATATTTCTCATATATACATAATCTTATTCATACATGAACATGTTGATATTATCTCAATCATAATGAAAATGAGTTTTCTTAAGTAAAAATAAGAACTCTCTTTAAAAATAAATTTTGTCACATAAGAGATGATTTTTCCATAAAAACTTAAAGTTTTATCTTAACAAATATTTTTCTAAAGTTAGATAAGTTTAGCTCAAGTTTTAAGTAATAATACTATATGGGATTTTATCAATGAATACATAAAATAAAGTTATCACAAACTCTCTTTCAAACCAATGAAACAAGAAAGTTTCTTTAAACTTAATTCTTTGTTTAACAAAAGTCTTCTGAAACTCATCTGTAAAACTTTCATCAACATACTAAGGTTTAGATAAGTTTTACAAAATTATCAAAGAATAACCTTTGCAAGGATGCTTTATTTAGGAAATAAAAATAATAAATAATTTATAAGATCATTAATATTATTTATTTAAAGTGGATCTAACTTTAGAAAAACTTTAGAACACATAACCAAGAAATATTTAGAAAAACTACATTTTTCAACCACTAAGAATAAAGCTGTAGGAATCTTAACAAGACTAAAATTTCTTTTTGAAAATTTAATTATTCTCAATATTAAGAAATTAAGGAAATACTCACTTATAATAATTTAAGAAATTTTCCCAACAAAACTAAAAAGGAAATTTTCAAGTCTTAGCATTTTCTCACTTTTAAGACATATTGTTTTACAAAAATCATTGTTGAGACAACACCACTAAATTCATGCATATAATTTGAGTCTATATATTTATTCAAAAAAATTTCAACCAAAAAAATATCTATATTTTTGGTACAAAGATTTTTGGATGGAGAAAAGTTTGAAAACTTGAGTTTCGAAATCTGGAATTTTCGCAACAATTTTGTACGTCACTATTCCGAGACCTAAATGACTTCTTTTGATAAAAATAACCTTAGAAATGAATAGATCTTTTCGAACAAGTAGAAATCGGTATATAATATGCGAAATTCCGAGTTAAAATGGCAAGTTATAGCCATTTTAAGTTGGAATTTCCATTCATGCAATTTTGACGAATTCAATAAGGTAAAATTAGAGAATTTGAGTAGATCTTTGATGAAATACTCACTTCGGGTATTTCTTTTGTTTAGGTGTCGAAGACCAAGGTCTCCTCTTCCTTGATGATTACTTCGACTCATAGAAGATAGCTATGGAAGAGTGAGTTTCCTTTACGTTTATGTATTCATACATGTGCTTGTAGAATAGAGCACTAGATGTTAGGAAAAGATAAAATTGATATGCATACGGGTTATTATGGGAATTATGTATGTGAATTGTTATGTACGATCAATGAACGATAAGTATATTGAAACCCGATCTATGATTGATATAATTGTTTTTATGTATTGCTATGCGTGGAATTTTTGCTTGATCACTTTAAATAAATTAATGTCGGATTGGATGCCCCATAAATAAATTGCTCATGCATATCACTTAGAATATCTTTTCGCATTTTGCTACAACTCCTGAGCATGGGACTAGAAAGGTAAGCTGCCTAGCTACATCTTGAGGATTTAGGACGTTCGGGGAATACGGCCTCAAGTTAAAGCCGAGTCAGATTGATCGCTTTAGGTAAGGAAAGCCCAGGAACTAGTAGTACGGTCGTTGGAACCCCAAGAAGCACGTAACTTTTAAGGAGGTCATTTGGGGCCCAATTCAAATCATTCCCTAACCACCGATGGAGGGGTAAATCCATCATAAATACGAAACCGAATAGTCGTATGTACTATTTGATCATATGGTTGTTGCATTTCATATGCTTGTTTAATGAACTTGATTGAATGTCTGTTATGAGTACTTTTGCATAAGGAATATCTCACTAAGCTAGTTATGGTTATACCCCTATAGACTTTTGATATTGTAGGATCGATATTTTGCACTCGAGACCATCTTGATCATTCAGTTATAATCATTATTTTGGGAAGCTTTTGGAGGAACTCTATTTGAAGTCTTAGAGTATATTTCTTCTAAAATCTTATAGCTTTAGTTATTTATCTTAGTAAGACCATATTGTTATGGAAATTATCAGGGGAATGCCCCTTAGAAGTTATAAGACTTTATATTTCAATGAAATATATTAAGTGTTGTTTTGCATGTTCTGCTATCAATATCTTAAAATGCATTACTTCACCAGTATCCCTCTGATGTGAATGTACGCCTTGTACCGATATGGAAGCTTTCGAGTAACTGAGGTAATCATTCTTAAGTTTTAATATTGTATACGGCGGACTGTCACGTTTAGGGTACCCATTGGGGCGTGACATAATATATGAGCCAATGTTATTTTTCCTACGAGAGAGCTCCATTTCTTATCATAGGGTATAGGTACAAAACCTCACCTTGGACTAAGGCGACAACACTAGTAGCTTTGCTAAGAAACTTTTAAGCTCGTTGAAGGCTTCTTGTGATTTCTCTGACCACTCGAACTTGTCGTGGTTTTTGAGGATCTTGAAGAATTCTAAACATCTATTGGCGCTTTGAAGGAGGAACCTGCTTAGGGTAATTATTCTCTCGACGAGTTTTTGCACTTTCTTGACCAATGACGGCGGTCTCATTTCCAAGAGTGCTTTGATCTTATCAAGGTTAGCTTCGATCCGTTTCTAGGAAACAATGTAATCAAGGAATTTCCCATACGAGGTGCTAAAGATGCTCTCCATCGGTTGAGCTTTAGATTATAGAAGCAAAGGTGGTCAAAAGTCTCCTAAAGGTCATTAAGGTGGTCCCTTGCTTGTTTGCTTTTTACTATCATGTCATCCACGTAGAATTCCACGTTCCTACCTATTTAAGGCTTGACTATCTAAGTGACAAACCTCTGGATGGTGGCTCCGACATTCTTTAATCCAAACAACATCACTTTGTAACAATACGTGCCGAAAGATGTGACAAAGGAGATGTGAACTTCGTCTATTTCGTCTATCTTGATTTGGTTGTAGCTCGAGAAGGCATCCATTAAAATTAATAGCTCATGTCCTGAGATGCTGTCAACGAGCTGGTTGCTTTGAAGTAGTGGGAAACAGTCTTTCGGACATGCCTTATTCAGGTCGATGTAGTCCACATACATTCGCCATTTTTTCCGGTGGATTTCTTGACCAATGCAGCATTGACCAGTTGGTCTAGTATTTTTCTTCCGTAATGAACTTAACTTGAAGGAGTTTTTCAATTTCCTCTTCAATAGCGGCTTGCCTTTCTATGGCAAAGTGCCTGATTTTATCGCGGACTGGTTTTTGGGCTTTGTTGATATTCAACGGGTGTGTGACCATGGCCGAGCTGATGCCTGTCATGTCAGAAGGTAACCATGTGAAGATATCTTTGTTTGCCGACAAGAACACGATTAGTCACTTTCTCTTATGTCAGGGGAGATTGACCTTCCCACCTTCGTGGTATGTCTGGGGTCGTCATCTAAGGTGACAAGCTTGGTAGGTTCGGTTGATTCACTTCGGTGCTAGGATTTGTCCTTTGGCTCAGCATCTATAATGTATAGTAGTCTCCCCTTAGCGCCTTAAGGTATAGCTTTTTGGATTGTTCTTGGTCCCTTTAGCATACTTCTATCCCGATTGGGTGAGGAATTTAGCTTTTAGGTGAGGCTGAGAGATAACCATGCCGAAGATAGATTGAGTGGCCCTTCCCAATATGGCGTTATATGGGGAGCAATAATTGACTACTAAAAAATCAATATGGTGTGTCGTACAGCTTGTCCCTTCACTGGGCTCGAGGGGTAAAGTGATGATTCCTCGAGGCCGAATGGGTTGATTATCAGATCAATATAGCCCATGGTCATAGGGCCTTAATTTTAGCCTTATCTCGTGCTTCATTTGCTCATAAGCTTGATTGAAGAAGATGTCAGCACTACTACCCATGTCAATCAGTACTCTATCAACTTTCCAGCCTAATATATGGGTGGAGATAATTAGAGCATCTTGATGTGGGGTTTGAATTCTTTCGAAACCCTCATATGTGAAGGAAGTAGTGGTGTCGAGCCTGGCTTTCTTGAGCTCTAAGCTCATCACTTGTTGAGACCCTTTGGGTCTTGACGAGGACCTTGTCCTAGCCAAGTTCAGAAGCCCTCCAACAAAGGTGTTGATTTCATCGTGGCAATCTCAGTTAAGTCAGGGCTGGTCTAAGCTGTCTCAATTTAGGTTTGACATCTTAGTCGATATATTGCTTAATCTAACCATACCATATGGTATCCTTGTGGCACTTTTAAGTTGCTAGCAATATTTCATATCATGCTCATAATTGCAATGATACTCACAATATTCCTTAGAATCCTTTCCCTTCTAACTGGGTCTCATTGGAGGTGGTGGTAGTAGCAGCCTTTGGTTCCTTATTTGAGGAACATGTCGTGCACATGTAGTTTTAAAGGGGTAAATTCGTCATACATTGGGAAGAGTTTCCGCTTGCCGTTACCCTTACAATTTAGTCTTACATCGTCTCAGTTATTAAAGTCGCGGCGGCCCCCTTTAACGCCCCTTTTCTTGAGGTTGGTTGGTTTTACCTCGGGGAGGCTCGATTTTGACTTCGACCTCCCTTCTGGCGCTTTTGTTATCCTCTTTGTGGATACATTTATGCTCCCTCTCTCTCACTTGCTCAAGCATAGTGAGCTAGCATTTGGAGATGAAGTTAAAAAATGGGCTATTAACAAGGACTTCTTACTTGATAGCTTCTAAAGCCACTCTCTGGCTGAGGTTTCTAGACATGCTTTGTTGAATCTTGTTAAGTAATCCCTTTAGGGTTTGCCCCGTTTCCATCGTATGATATAGAGGTAGGAAGTGTTCTTCTCCGGGGTTTGCTCGCCATAAAATAAGCCACAAAGAGGTTGCTAAGTTAGGCTAACGAGCTGATAATATTTGGCTTGAGCTTTTTGAACCAAACTTATACAACGCCCCAAAAGGTAGTAAGGAAAGTCTTACACCATATAGCATCCGAGAAATTATGGATCACCATGGTGGTTTGGAATCGGACGATGTGATCTTCTAGGTTAATAGCCCCATCATAGGATTCCAAGGTCGGTAATTGAGCTCCATTGGGGAGCACTTCTGATTCGACTTCCATTGTGAAAGGTATCTTCTAGGGAAGCGCCTATGTTGCATAGAAATCATCTACCTGAGACTGTCCCTTAGCCCGTAGGTTCTGACACAAAGTTGGAATTCTAGCACTTCCAAAGTAGTATTTCACTAATGGCTCGGGTCCTACCTTCATAGTAGGCTTAGCCCCAAGGCCTTCCTTGATGGTCGATAATCTCCTCACCATATTTTTTGATCTCTTTAAACGTGCGTTCGTTATTTGGACCTCGTGGGGCTTCATTGGCGAGGGGTATGGGTATAGTGTCCTCGTAGGCTTGAGTTAAGTCAAGACTTGTATGCTCCATCTTTGTTCATCATTCATCATTCGCTTGATATTTCAAGGAGGTTCAAGTGGAGTGTTATGATGTCGTGTGTCATCATAGGACACTGTAAGGGGCTCTCATAGGGCCCTTCGGGGCAACGAGTCTCCGGTGGCCTCAAGCTGTAAGACTATTCCGCAGTGGAGATGTTGGCCGACTAGGATACCGCAATACTCCTAATGTTTCTTACAGGCAATTCCTTGTCAAGTCTGGATGGCGGAGGGGTCAGAGAAGCGCTTCGCCGTGTACTGGAAGCCTATTCTTCTAGATACAAGTTCTTCAGTCTTTCTAGCTTCGCGATCTTAGCTTGGAGGAGGGCGTTAGAACGCCCATTTTCTACATTTTTATGCACAGGTTGCCTGCATAAATTTTCTTACTCTAAGATACACCTTGTGTCTAACAAATAGAGATAGAAAAAAAAAATCAACTGAATCGAAAAATCGAATCAAAATTGAAAAGCTAATCCGAAAATTATGGTTAACCAGTTCATCGATTTCGGTTTTGGTTCATGGTTTTAATATTTTCGGTTTTCGGTTTGTAATAGGAAAAAAATTGACGGTTAATGCTTAACCGATATATATAATATTATATATGATTAATTTTTTAAAAATATAAAGAGCATAAATAATGTTAAACTTGGTGACATGTCACGCAAAATTAAACATTGGACAATTATAATATAGCTTATAGTACACTTGTATTAGATCTTTGTTTTTTTTATGTTATTATCTTGAGTACTGAAGCGTGATGTATCTAGTTGCCCATAAATGCTTGAAGTTTTCTTGTAAATTACAAATCTTGAGTAATGACAAGGAGTTAATGTTTGTTGACCTAATTTATCCTAGCCACTTTTTGTTTTAAAGTCGTCTTTAATAAAACTTGTTACTAGGTTGATCATTGTTTTGACTTTACATATTTAACTTATTGATTTTTAATTTTTGAATGTAATTATGAAACAAAAGCATTTAACTTTTTACGGACAAGCTGGAAATATGGTTAATCGCAACTTTTAATTAACCATTATATTAGATGGCTAAAAATAGAAAACTAAAATTATTAATAAAAAAAATAGTTAATTGATAAAGTAGTTAACTGTTAATAATTGACCGGTTTAGGCTTAGGATTTTAAAGAACCGATTATTATGGACCGTTTCAAAATATGAGATCATGGACTGGTCAATCAGTCCATACCTATCCCTACTAACAAACCATCATTTGTGGCTATCATTTGGTCAGCATGCAGTGGCTCAAGGGCCCCACCATCGCTTATTAGAGTGATCGAAGGTTGTGTGGGAGCAGAATCAATTTGATTCTTACTCCGCTATAGTCTTGGCATAGTTGAAACCAAATGTGTCTTTCATAGCAATGTTTTATGGGTTTTAAAAGCGCTCTACTAAAGAAAGAGACAGAAGAGAAGGAAGAAGAGTTTCCCACAGATGGCCTTAGGTTTTACATTAGTTGATTTCGCCCATAGAGTTAAGCTCCTGCAAAAACAAAAGAAGTAGTTAGAGGCGTACAGGAGGTTGCCCGATGCAACTACTCTAATGCCTAAGTTAGTCAATGTGTGCTTCTTCCTTTAGAAAATAATAACACATGTAGATAAGCTTATGGAATTTTCTTCTCCCCTTTCTCACGGGGGGTAGGGGATGGGGATTATAGTGTTTAGGGACATACCGGGATGGGCCCACCGAATCTACTTAGGTTGGGGCAAATCATGACCTAGTGACTGACTTGGTACCTAAGGTGAAAGGTTACCCGAGCTGGAGAGTGGTCGTGGCAAGGAGTCTAGCTAGGCTGGTTATGTCCCCCTGATCTTGAGATAAGACTTGGATACTTCATGGCTCAGGAGCCTGCGTGAGCTGGTGATCGCTACTCTTGATGAGTTGATCCTTGTGAGGATTCACTAGAGTTTGAAAGACTTTGCTTTCGAGCCACGGCTTGTGGAGTGAGTTATTACCAGACTTAAAGAAGACCTTTCTATAGATCACCTCTAGGTTAGTATGAGTAGCCACCAGGATTTTCGCACTGGGTTGGACTTAAAACTTTCCTAGTAAGGGCCTTTCTTGAATAGATGAGGCGGACCGCTGGTTGGACCATGGGGGCCCAGTCGTGAGATGGTAGGCCGAGCAGGTTATTGCTCGTATCTTACTGTCAACAACTAGCTATAAAGATCATATAGAAAATGAGAAAATGAATTATGGTTCTAAAAGAATAAATAATTATCATATCTTTAAATTCTACCATTTATTTTCTTTTATGATTATTGATTACCATCTCTAGAACTATGTTGCTACTATTGTTTTCTACTACCAATACCACTTAGTGGAAGGGTCTTGAATTACTTTAAAAAATTATAATGAACTCATATAATTTCAAAATTTTTATTATAGAAGAAATTTTGGAAATGAAAATGTTTGGGAAGACATTCTTTAGTTAAATATACATGTTTCCTTTAAAAGTATGGTCAATTTCCATTGTATAGTTCTAATAAATATTTATATTATATAATCATTATAGACACTATGTTATAATATGTGTCCTATATACGTACATATATATATATATATATATCAATTCAATCTTACTCCTTCTCAATAAAAAAAGTAAAATGAGTAGCATTATTTTAAATTGATAAATTGATGAGGTTTTTTATTATAGTCTAACAAAATTCAAACTCATACTATTTTGATTTACTAAGCAAACTTTGAGCTAATAGTAAAATGGATAGTTAACTTGGTGTTGACTCAAGTTTTAAACTCAAGCTATTATAATTTATTGAGTAAAGGCCAAACTTAAGCTTTAACTAAATCAAATAGTGAAAATCAACATCTTCTCCTACTCGTATTACATGTTTTGCTTGGTTAACCAAGATGTTTAGATTGTCCTCCATCAAAATTCTGTCATTACCACATCACATGCCCGGCCAATTTTAGCTGTGTACATTTCTATATGTAATTGATGGTTTTTATTAATTTGCCTCGTATGTGACGATTCGGCCACCAAAAAGGGTGGTCATGTGACCTCATCAAGATTGACGCTAACCATTTCTTGTCTTATGGCACATGGAAAACAACCAACAAAGTTAATGAGTTGTGAACTTTCAAGTACTAGGGATGACCGTAGGCACTAGACCATTTTCTACTCTAAGATGGTTGGGCAAAGGCTCTTTATTTACTTTTCTACTTTTTTTTTTTCCTTTTGGTTTTTAACAATAGCATTACTTTACTATAAAAATTATTTTTGTTCCATTAAAAAATTAACATGTACCTTTATTTATTACTAATACAAATAAAAAATATATACAAATCAGCTCTTTATCAAATAAGAAAAAAAAAAATCTATTTGCAAATGATAAAAAAAACATATGACCTTTTTGTAATTTACCACAGTAAACAGTTAGGAATAAGGTACCCACTCAAACTTTACTCAACCAAGTAAGGTCCGGGTGGGGTATTGAGGATCATAGAGTAAGGTGCAGGTATGGGATCATCATATTCAGTACCTACCCTGGTACCTATACTCTGATATATAAAGGGTACATGTTTCAGATTATCATGTATTTTATTTATTTAATTATATAAAATTATGTTAATATATAAGATACAAATAATAATACTTTATTTTTAATTTTGTGACTACTTTTGTTTAAGATTATTACTTCTAGAAATTTTTACTATTGAAGAAACTTATAATATTTTATTTTAGAAGAAGTTATTATTTTTATTTTAGAAGACCTATGATTGTGTATATGTACTTGAACTTCCAAATTATATAAATGTGTCTTTTATCTTCTAAATCTAATTAATGTAGAAGTAGTCCGAAAAATTTTGAAATTTGCTATAAGTTTTACAATTTTGTTTAATAACACATAAATAGGTTTTATATGTATTTATTACAGGTTTCAAATTTTATACATAAACAAATCTTGTGGTATTAACAAATTATTTTTAGAATTCATTTCCTCATATTATTTATAGTAAATATATCAAAATAAGGTAATTTTTAATATTACATTAAACCTTATTTAATAATATAAACTTAAAGTTTAAGAAAAAATAAAAAATATAGAGTTTTGTAAAAAAATCTACATATTTTTTTTAAGACACCTTGTACCTTATAGCTTTTACAGAGCAAAAGTACAAGGTGGGTACAATGTACCACATGGTAGGTTCAAGGGACAAAATTCAATATCTTGTACCTTACGGGGTATATTATAGGTCGTGCTATATACCCTACCGATCTATACCCACTCACCCCTTGTAAATAAAGTCAAATCATTATAAAAGATGAGATGTAGTTATCCTCTGTGCAAATACAATAGAAAATATAGATAAATCTCACCATATATCGTACATAATATATATATATATATATAATGATGCATTAGAAAACAATTTTATGTGATTTCCATGGAAGTGTTCATTTCTTAAGCATTATTCTAGTGTTGTTAGAAGTTAAAATTATATGTAGTCATACAACAAAAGTCCTTTATCTTTTAATTTTTGAGGTGAGGAAGAAAGAAGATTGTGCCTATGGTGTTTTTGCTTTGCGTGTTAGTATACAAAATATTGAGTCAAAGAGTTGCTTTTGAAAACCAAAGGATAACTTATTCTAAATAATTTTATAATGTAATTATTGGACTCATCAAATAAGAAAAAGAAATTAAAGATAAAAGAAAGAAAAAGTAAAAAAAAATAAGTGTAATGTATTGATTATTTTTCATTATATATATGTATATTTGTTGACTTTATATGAAGTTAGATAAGTGGTAGAATTTTTTTTTCATCCGATGGTGATTAGGTATAAAATGAAGCTTTTTTAGTTTAATGTTAATCATTTCAAACCAAATGATCAAACCTTAATGAAGGTTATAGATGCAAGGTTCTTTCTTAAGGTAGCCACTCATTCGTCACGTGGATCTCATGCCTTGCACATGATTGGAGAGTGTTGCCGAGTATATAATGCTTGGTGATAAGATGGCTTGAAGAGAATAATAGGGAGGAGGAATAAGCAATCTTAGTATTTAAATGCATAAATGATAGATAAAGAAGCTTAAGTATACCTTACATGTCAACTTTATAATTCTAGAAAAAATTAAAGTAGTAATACACTTGAGTTGTCTCGTTTACTTTATGAATAGAACCTCCTCTATAGAATATTGTTTGTCTTTTCTCTTCAAAAGTTCTAAAATGAAGAAGAGTGATGAGTGTTTATAAGCACTTAACATAATAATAATCGTCAAATCATCTCGGTGATTAATGATGAAATGGAATAAGCACAATTCATGATTATCTTAAATGAGCTTCTCGTGGGCTCCAATAGTTATTTCCCATGTGTATGAGCCTGTTTCAAAAGGTTAGATATGGCAGACTAGTCCAACAACCTTTGTTCTGAGCTCACCAAGCCAAATCTTCCAAAGCCATCCCAATAACCAAGCAAGATTCACTAGACACTGTCACCCTACCAGCAAGTAAAGCCCAAAATATATATGTATATAAAATTAAGCCCATTGACAAAGATAAGCTTCAATTTAGTGTTGAAAAGATTTTTCCTTTACTTTTCAAAATAATGGATGCACACCTATACATGTATATATGTGTTAGGTAGTTAAGAGAAGACTAATGATTCTATTTTCTCAATTTACATATTTTAGTGTTCACTACTTTATTTTACTTACTAAATAAATTTATTTCCTTTTTCTTTAATTTTTTAAATAATTTTTTTCTTAGCTTATTAGAATTTGTCCAGCTTGGGAAAAATTTATAATGACATTCTATCAGTGGGGAAAGAGATAAAAAACGGTCTTATAAAAAGAAATGGAAAACCCTAGCACTCTACGCTAATTTGTGACTAAAGATCGATATAGTGATATCTTTAAAAGGAGAAAAAAGAGGATTCTGAATAAAGATCCAGAAGAATTCTTCAAGGACGAGACAACCATTGAATATAGAAACAGGACTGAAGGACAGAATGCCCCCATGCCATCATATCGAGAGAAAGTAGCAGCTTAAATCCCTAGTGTATATGAATAGACTTTTTTTCCCATGAAATAGTAGACATGAGCCATGAGGGAGGAGGAGGATGATATGGTGGAGATTGATCGAAATTTAGATGACATCGTAATTGAAGGGGTTGGAGTTTGAAAAATATTTGTTTGTAAGAAGGAGAAGGAGATCATGAAGGAAAAGTGGAAACACACATCGACTATCAAAATTGTTAGTTCAAATCCGGAATACCGAATTTTATTAACGCGTTTGAAAATTATATGGAAACATATTCAAGGCTTTAATATGATCAATATTAGGAGGAGATCTATTTTGTGTTTTTCTATTAGAGGGAGATGTGCAATTTATTATACAAGAGGGTATGCAGTTCATAAATGGCTACTTTTTAGCCATTCAGAGATGGGTACCAAATTCCACCTCCTCAAACATGGCTATCGAATCAATTACTGTATGGGCAATGATTCGTAATTACCTATTGAATATTATTGTAGAGAAGCCTTGAAAAAAAAAAAAAAAAAGGATGTATTGGATCGGTCTTAAGATTTTATAGTTATACAACATTATATTAAAGAGGCAATATACCATGCTTTGCATACAAGTCAACTAATAGTACTCCCCCTATTCATACTCATAATGTTAGAAATGCAAAGTTCAATTACAAAGTCCTCCTTCATTCTATACCAAACGTAGATGTGTGGGATAGAATGTAGAAAGTGGATCTGTTATGTTGATAGAGACTTAGAATGATGCAAATAAGAGTGACATACAAAGTGGAGGAGGAGCCCTTAAAAACAAGCCCCACCTCCCCCCGATTTGATAGTTATACAACACTATATTAAAGAGGCAATATACCCCCACCACAACCACAAAACCCAATGGATATGTCAACTTACAATAATAATAACAAAGTCTATGGTGACTAATTAAGGTGAAAGAAGAAATATAATGGTAGAAACATTATACATGGAGCCCTTGTAGCAAAAAGCGATAAGACAAAAAGAGAGTATATCCAATCATGTAACCAATTAGAGGAGAGAGTCAGGTGAAATGAAACAAAAGGCACCATCATATAAACACAACCCTCCAATTAATTCAGAGCAAATTCTTGAGAAGCAAAGCATCATCATAAATCACTCTCTCATCATGCAAAAGGGACCATGAAAAGACACTATGGATATGGAGGGGTGAAGCAATGATGAGAACTTAAATCCAAATGTAACAATTAACTTTACTTTACAAAGAAAGTTTACCCTTAAGAAAATCACAAAACCATCAAAAAGACTATTAGAAGTATAAAGCCAAGCAAGAAAAAATGGTTCACAATGCTATAATCATCTTAGCAATGAGAATACTACACCCTCTTCTGGAGATACTAGTGAAAGCCCTATGATCGGTAATATGGCCAGTATATTCTAGAGATCACTCACACAATGTTTTGGTTGTAGTTTTATAGGCAACTCCTGTAATGAATGCAATGTTGAGAATACACCAAATTCCTTGGTAAGATGTCAGGATCCTTTACCCATAGGAAGAGAAGTGGTCTAGTTCGACAACGTGATGACTCAAATAAGAAGTGAAGGCACTCTCTAAATAGTGCAAGTGACCAACCCCTTACCCTCTAGTTCTATACCTAGCAACTGCACTACAGCGATGGAAGTTAACTTGCTTAGAAGTCACTTGAATTTTGATAATAAAGGGAATGTTGATATGGACCTCCCCTCTCGGTCATTCCAACAGTTTATTCACCAAAGTAAGTAAGATACTTCCTTGAATTTATCAACCAATAGAGAAGACTCCAATGGTAGTGATGACCAACATAAAGCCTAGATGATTTAGATATGTTTGAGACACCGTATTGCTACAAATGAATCATGGCATCAATCTATTATCTCCATGGAGGACAAAATGCCGCCGGAGGGAAGGAATAACAATAACAATCTTGCTGCAATGCCTTTCAAAATTTCAGCTTTAAAAGTCTATGGTGCAAATGCTCCTGAAGAAAGGAGGCATTAGAGCAACTTAAAAGGCTACCACCTCAAATTCTATTGCTATTGGAAACTATAATGGGTAGCTTACTACACAAGGCTTAAGGAATATTTTAGGCTATAATAAGGTTGAAATGTATAGAAGCCATTATTCTAAGTGGCGGCGTTATTATCTTATTAAATCAGGAAGACACGATCATGTCTACCCTCTTCTCTTCTCACAAGAAATTCATATGCGCGTCTAGGTGCACTTTCTTTCCATGCCCTTTATGTTTCATCTATCTATGCTACTTCATAGAGTATAAAATCCCTTTAAGAGAACTTGAGGAAAGTTGTTGCAATAATTAAAGGCCCCTTGACAATTATTAGGGACTTTAATGAAATAATCTCAAGTGATGAAAAATGAGTAGATGTGTTGGGAGGAAGCTGCCATAAACCAATCCAGAGCAAATTTATATTAGGGTATGAATGATTGAAGTATGCTTGATGTAGATTTTATGGGAAAGCCATACGGTTGGTCAAATAAAATCAAGTGAGTTAAGTAGTTGATTAAATGTGTGGCTCAATAAGGTGTTTAGTTATCCTAAATGAGTTTTTATGATAACAAAAAGGCTAAAAGATAGCTAATAAATTCGTTTTTGAGGTGTAGATCAAAATATTTATTTTTACAGACACTTAATCAGATAGTCCAATAGATGTTTCAATAGACACTTGAATGGAAAGTTAGACTAATGCTACTTGAGTTTGCAGAATGTTTGCTCATACAGTTTTAGCAATCATCAAAATACAAGTTATATTTATTTGAAGCCCTATCTCCACTAATTAAGTGAATGTAGGTAGTGCACTTAATTCATTCCACATAAGATAATAATAATCCATGGGGATTTTCTTCAAGTGTGTTTCACAAGTTTTCAAGGAGGATTTTAAAAGTTACTAAAAAAAAAAAGCTTTTTATAAGTTTTATGAAGATGTTTTGTCAAAATGTAGCAAAGATGTTGGAACAAGTTCAAGCATGTTTTATTTCAACATAACAATATTTATGGATGAAGATAAGATATTATCATTTTAGTTTGTTATCAGTGAAGCTTATCCAGATTTAGAGGGATCTTTAAATTTAAATTAAAACTTATCTAGTCAAGTTGTTAAAGAATCGATGAAGATAAATATAAAAATATCTTAAGATCACAAGCGAAACAAGATATATGTTTAAGGAGTTCAAAGATTTAATTCTTAGATATGATATTCAAATCCCACAAATCTAAGGATATCAATCTTATCCACTCAATAAAGAAGTCGTTAGAAGATTCCATGGGATATTATGAACGTTTGGAGATATTATCATCATGAGAACCATTTAAAGAGTTTATATATTTCAAAGTTTAGGATTCTCGAAGAAAGAGAGAAAAATCATGATAAGTGAAAAAGAAAAGAAAAGCACAGAAGTTTACAAGAAAAATCACACTTTGCAAATAGCCCTCTAAGCATCTGATAGACATTGCAAGCTTCATCTTTTCATATACATTTATTTCTAAGATTTCAAGCTTAATTTAGAGTACTTATATTTTCTCTTTTTATGAAACTATCTCTTTACTTTTTAAGTGAGGATTGACATAGAAGTTAGATTACAAAAAGTCTTGTAGTCTATGCATAATCGAGTGATAAGCCAGAAAGACAGAGTAAGAGCTATTGGTGTTTTTAATTCATCTTTGCCATTAGATTAGCGGAACGATCAATGTGGAAGACCAGATCCCCAGCAGTAGAGCTGGAAGAGATGACTGACTCACAAGGAGGAATTTATAAATCACCATCTCCTTTACTTTATTGTACTTTAATTTTCTATCATTATATTTGCATCATATAACATGCATTCGTACTTTAAAACATATTAAGTAACAAGTTTGATATTGTTTAAATATTTTTACAAAAGTTTTGAACAAACAATTTATTCGCCTCCCCCTCTTATTTGCCTTTTTGGGACCTACATAAGGAATGACTAGATGCAATCCCAAAGACTAAACTAATACATCTAGAAATAATACATTCTAACGACAAGTTGATTTTGCTTAATACTCGTCCAAGGAACAAAAGACAAAAAAGAAGCTCTAGACTGTTTCATTTTCAGGAAATGTGACTCCAACATCCTTCCTTTAAGGAATGTGTTAGTATGAATTGCGATATAGTCATTCCCTATCATTACGTGGGTCTCAAATAGATCGATTCATATCAAAACTAAGAAGATGGAACTGAGAGGTTTTGGATCATTGCCTAGAGGAAAACACAAGGTGGTGTATCTGGCTGTGTTCCTCTCGATCTTCAACTTAATAACTCCCAAAAAACACAAGGATACACGGTCTTATGTACCGTCTCGTATACCTTTCTGACCTTAAACTAAGGGGCCATGGCTAATATATGGGTTAAAGTATTTAGCTGTGTAAAAGAACACAGCCTAATACTTGTTGCCATAGACCTACCCATGGACTTTTCTAGCCTCTTATATCTTCATCAATCCTCATCTAAATTGCACAAAACTTGACTAGGTTATTTCCTTAGATTTAAATAACCCTTTAAACATGATCTTTAAGTGGATATGGTTAAACCAAAGTGACCTAAATATAACAAACAACACAAATGGATTAAAGGTAATTAATCTTAAACTGATTCTTGACTTCAATTGTGAATAGTTATTGAATATCGAGCTTCAAAAAGGGATTTTAATACTTAAACCAATTGAGAGGTACATAGTAAATACATGTTTCTTGTTAAGGTAATCTTAATAACCAGATTAAGAATTTAAACTCGGCTTAATTGGATAATGGTTGCTACTTGGCTGCTTACTTTAAGAAGTGGCACCTTAAGACTAAGTTGTGAGCTTTATTGCAATTTTAGGTTAATCCAATAGTTTAGGTGCTTAGGCCCCCACAAAATGAGTGGTTGAGCTCGGTGGGTAGTCGATAAGAAATTTCCGAGATTGAATGGCTAATTAGGAGCAGGTACAAATTGTAACAAGTTATATGATGTTATGGGACCCTATATAAAGCATTACAATAGACCATGCTCATTAGTGGTAGCCTATAAGAGGATGACTCTAACAAGACTATTTCTTTCTTTTCTTTTTAGTAAGTTCTGAAGACCTATCAAACCCTCCTCTTCAGTGAGTGATCCACTGAGGGAAACCTATCCCTGCTGTTTGATTGGAGTCATGGGTATTCTTATCATGTTAGTATTTTTGGGACATTAGGAAAACTTGTTTGCTGGCTTAAAATCTAATCAAATTAAACTTGTGCTTTCTGCATTAACTTAGGCGTGCATGACATACATATATGTGCTTGATTATTATATATTGGACTTTGTAGCTCATTTTGTTAACCTTTTCATTCATATGAGATATAGACCTTATGATTTTTCATAAATGAATTTTATTGTGATCTTATTTTATTATAAACAAATGACTGTAACTAATTAATTACTAAATATTTTTTACTTTGATTTAATAAGGACCTTTAAGTCCAAAATTTTTGTAATTGAATTGTATTCATTTGACAGGCCGTTTGAGCAATATTTGTAAATAGATATTTTGAGAAATTCATTTTCTAAACAAGTTAACTTTGATAGGTTTTTGACAAATCCAAACTATGGAAAAATGAGTGGCACTTTACCGGAATTTTACAAAACTAACAACGATTTCCATATTAAAACTTGATTAGAAACCTACTTAATAAAGGAATGTCTTGTGCATATCACTTGGAGGTGATATGTGTGGTGAAATAACCATGCTCTTGAACGCTCGGGGGTGGGATCATTTTAATTACTCTTTGAATATTAATGCAAACCTCTACTCTTCTTCTTCTTCTTCTTCTTTCATTTTCATTTTATGTATGGCTCCACCACTGATGCACTTGTAACCTGATGCTTTTTTTCCCTCAAAGAGTTGGAGCTTACTATTATATTATCCTTTACATTTGTATGGACTGTTGTAGAAACTCCTTAAAAGTGAAGCCCTGGAAAATTCAATAATATGAAGCTACCAAATCTTTTTTTTTTCTTTTAAGTTTACTAGTTCTTTTGTTAGAGGAACAGATATTTCATTGCATTTTGTAATTGTCTATTATCATGATTGATACAATTTATTATTTAGATTACCTTTTCTCATTGATCTTCGTGTTTTCTACAATTATTTATATTTTTTATGTTGTTTTTAGTCTTTTTATAATTTTTCGCTTTCATTGTCATACATCATATAATTTTATATTTTAAGTTTTATTTTTACTATGTCATATTTGGTATTTAAACTTTATCTACTTTTATAATTTATTGTTTGGAGTTTAAAAGTGTCGATTTAACTCTCAAACTTTTTCCATTATTTTCAAGAAGTGTAGAACGTGTCTACAACACCTACAAAAAAAAATTTATTAAAACCACATCTTATAGATGACATATCACTCATTTGTACACATATCACATGTATGAATGGTGATGTAATGTTTTGATGTTGCACCTATATTGCCACTATAAGTCGTGAAGTACATATCACACGTTGCCCTATGATTTAGCTCTGCAATTTGTACATATACCCCATGAATAACATGCCATATGTGTTGGGTAATGCATTCTTTGTATATTCTATTTTTTATACACATGATTACACTACTATAATCTGGTGTTAATTTTATTTAAACCTCATATAAGTAATTATTTTTATAAATGGTCCTAAATAAGAAATAATCTCCTATCTAAACTATACCCTTACCTAAATTTTGTCCATTTTTACAACTTACCACCTAATTAAGGTACCATAAATTATTTTGAATAGTTTGTATATAGTAAATAGATACTCTTGAACATAAGATAGTTAATTATAAAATTGGGCAAAGTTCACATACTAAAAGTGACATTTACATTTTAATTTCTTACAATTTGATGTATGGAATTGTACATCGTTAAATTTTAATTTTTATGTTTACCTAAGTAAGTTAATGGGTATATGATTTCATTGAATTAGACACTAATATAATTGGAAAAAAAAAGGGAAGAAAGAAACAAAGAAAGTGGCCCATTCCAATTGATGAGGATAAAATGGGATTTTTTGTGTGTGTGTGTGTGTGTTTTTATAAAGCATGCCATTAATTATTTAGTAGCAACAAAAGTTCAGGGAAAGCTCTTTGTTACACATAGGATGCATTTGTCTTAAAGTATAAACAAATACATTAAAAGGCAAAAGTTACACAACTTCGGTAGGAGAAATAAAAAATATGATATCCTAGCTTCATGTCTATCTTCCACCAATGTGTCTATTAGCTTATTTCCATGCTTGGGAATGAAAGAGAGTTAGGAATCATCAAGGCAACACATCTTTTCCATGCAAGATTTAACAATGAAATAAAATCAATTGTTGATGTTGTTTTGGTCCTTTTAATCCCTATTTTGGTACAATAATAATGTCCCCAAAAGCTCCCTAAAGCTTTGTACTTAAGATGCCCATTTTCCTTAAGCATTTTGAAAGTCTTATTATCTACGCTCCTTACTTATATTTTAATACACTCCCCATCTAGCTTCTTCGTCGACAATAGCGACATGTGTATTCAATGTGAAATTATTCTGCTATACAATCATTCTAGTATGGGAAGATATTGTTCCAACAATGTTATATTTACATTGTAAACTAATGTGCATGTAGTACTTAACAATCTTACTATGGATTTGTTAGGGAAAGGTAAGGCGTTATCCTTAGCCTCTATATATTTAAGTAATTTGATCATCCTATGTACCAATTAATGTGAAAGTGAACACTATAGACCATGGTGCTTAGCATTCATAGATCATATTCTTAGTAAACTTTTAGTTTAACTCAATCCAATCTCTCAGCTCCATGTCAGTGGTTTATCTTATTACTTTAGGCCTAAGGTTCTTCAATATTATTTTTTACTTCATGACACAATTGAAAAACATGTTCTAGGTCTGCATTCTTATCTTGACATTGTCGACATCAAAGCTGAGACTCGAGATAGCAACAGATATTCTATTGGTAGCTAGTAGGCTTTTTGTATGGACAACCTAGAGGAAGACATTAAATTCAAGTAAGACATTAATTTTCCTTTCAATTAGATTTCCTAGAATTAATTTCTAATACCAATTAACTAATTTTATTTCTTACTTCTTAATTTCCAATCCTAAATGCCTAAAGCCTAAAACCTAAAAGCCAAATTCATCATCTAAAACCCTAAGTCTAATAACATAAAATGCAAGCCCATGAAGCTTAAGAAATCAAAGCCCACATAGCCCATGAAGCCCATTAAACCATGTTCTTATCATGCTCCTTCACATATGATATACAAACCTTAGAGTTTAGAAAAATCTAACAAGTGAAAAGACCAAAATAACTTTAGCCAATTCTTGAAGTTTCTACATTTAGGAAAAGACCAAAATGCCCCTTAAATATCTACACAATGTGAACTCATAAAAATATCTTCTAGGTCTAGAGATTTCTACACTTGTAGAAAGACTAAAATACCCCCAAACTATCCAATTATAAGGACCAAAATGCCCTTAATCTTAATGGAATTTACAAGACATAAAATACTATAAATATGATGTTTAGAAAACCTAGGATCCTAACCATTTTCAGCAGCCCTTTCCTCCCTAAAACCCTCTCAAAAACACCTCTCAAACAGACAAAAATCCTTACAAATTCATTAACGATCCCTCTTCAAAATCTAGCATCCAATAGGTAAAGAAATTCATGATTTCTCCATCCTTTAATCACTCAATTTCTTCCATAAATCTGATATCTACTTTAATAAATTCTTAGGTGCTTTTGAAGGCTAAAAGAAATATTGTTGTTAGGAAAATTAGCTTGAAGAAGCTACACCAACTTAAGGAGTAAGGTAGTGAAGCTTTAGCTAATTATTTCACAATTTAAGTAAGTAATGTTAGTTTAATTAGTGAATTCATATGATGGTTGTATTTTTGTTGTTGAAATTATTGTTAGATGACGATATTAGCATAGATTTAATAATAAGGTTTTGGTAAAAATAGATATATGTCTTCCTACAAACCGAATACCATATGTATAAATATTGTTTTGATGAAATTATCACATATATAAATATATAATTATGATGTGTCCAATGTAGGGTATATATTTGATCTAATATGTTGATTATATATGTGTAATTGATTTAGTTTTTAATAAGTTCTTATGTTAGAAAATGTATCAAATGAACATATAAGCTGAATATTATATATAAAATCCATGTCGTGTGTTAAACTAATGAAATTATGGTCAATATATGCGTATAATCATGTGAATACGATATATCATCTTATTGAATGTGCTTTTGATAAGTTTGACATGATGAATTGATTTATGATAATATAAGTTTTTGGAATTGATTATTACGCATACTTTTGTGAAATTTAATTAAAATATCAAATGAATTTATTTTCAAAAGAAATTTATAAAAATGATATTTTAACATGTCTATATATAAACTATAAATTTTCATGATTTTTGGAATACATTTACTATTTTTAAAAGTTAAATTACAAAATAGCAAAACAGGGTAAAACAGAGTCTGTTTGTTTGGTATTTTCCAACATATACAGACATTTTTTTCAAACTTTTTTCTAACAAATATTTATTAAGAAATAGATATAGATAAAAAAAAGGTTGGTAGTTTATTAAAAGATTAAATAAATTAATATAGATAAAATATATATGTAAATCGGACATATTTGCACATATCATTTTGGAAAAGATACAGATACAGATGAAAAACAGACCATCCAAACAAACCCTACGATTTGAAATCTTAAGAAGTCTACTTTAATGTGGTGTAGAGAATCGGCCAAGAACCGACCGGGCTAATGGTCAAAATTGACCAAACTGATCGGTGAGTGCTGTTGTTTTGACCAGATTACATAAAATTGAAATTAAAACCCTAATTAAATAAATAATTTAGGCCAAGTAAACTCATGATAATGTTAACATATGTGTTGGGTAGTCTACATAAAAATTTGAGCTCAAGAACCCGAGTTTATGATAGTGAACCGATTCATTAAAGTTAGGAGGCGCACTAGCTTTCTATAGGAAATGAGATATTGGAATTTAAGGTAAATTAATTCTAATAAAATAAATGTAAAAAATGGTGTTTTCATATTGAAATTTTAATTTTTAGATGGATAATTAATTATTTTGATATTATGAATTTATTTAATAAAATAGGTATAATTATGATATTTTAACATAACATAAACATAATAGGAAACTAGTTTAAATTCCTTAACATATGTAGATATAAAAATAGATTACAAATGATATAAATAAAATAATTATATTTTAAATGAGTTATGTTACTTAATAAAGTTTATTAGATTTAACATAAGATATGTTATTTAAAATACTAATTAACAACCTAATTATCATAAAATAAGTTTAGTACACTTGACTGATTGATTCAATCCAGCTTGGCCAGATATGTAGACTTATTAACTAATATTGGCTGAGTAAATTCCTTAAAAGCCAACAATTTACGCTTAACTATTAATCAACAAGTAAACTCATATAAGACCATAATAATTTGTAATTGATTTATGATAGCTTATGAATAATAAGGTGATTTGCAAATGATTATCTCTTACAAATAGGAGTATTTTATATGAGCTTAAAATAAATTAATAATCGATTTAAATACTTATATGAAGCAATTTTTGAGCAGATATTTGTCAAAAGTTTGTCCTCCGCATTAACTTCTCATCTATCACTTGTCTGTGTAGAATATAGTTTTTGTATCGGGTATACGGTGACTTGCGTGTTACGTGCTAGGATAGGCATTCTAAACGAACTAATACTTAAAGATGGCTTTAATAATTTGCTTGTTGCTTGTGCGTGGCCGTTTTTGAAACCTGGCTTGAGGGGCGGTAACCTTGCTAGGCAATGCCAGCACAGTAGATAGGTGCTTAGGCCATCATGGGTGGCTCGACGGGTAGTTGATGGGGGAAACAGTAGCAGGATAGTGTCTACCTAGATCGGAGAGAAGTAATATAGTGTAGGTTGACGACTATGGGCACCGATTGAGCTACACTGTATTATGGACTGTGAAAGGTAGAGATGTATAACGGCTGTGACCCCTAGACGAGGCTATTACTTATAGAGGTATGAGATATAGGTATTCGGGCTGCCTATATCAACCTCCTGAGCAGTTGCTAGTACTCAAGACCCCCAGGTTCTCAGTGTGTTATCGGAATGTGAGTGCTCCATTGTTGTTTTGTTGCATTTAAATTTAAGGATATAAATTGTTGATTGTTGCATTCAATTTAGAATAGGTGTATGTGTCCATCTTGTATATGCTTGTGTTGCTGTTGTATTGGGCTTCGGCTCATTCTTTTCTTTTTCAAGTGATGAAGATTATGATGATGATACTTATGACTATATGGGGTATGGCCTGGACTTCGAGGAATTTCTCGATGAGTGAAGTGATTAGGATCTACGGATCGTTATCTTATTCCTATTTTATAAATTTCACTGTCAAACTTATGTCTTAATAAGGGTTATCTGTAAGCCCATGGTTTGTATTTTGAGATATTTGAAACTCTTTATTTTGAAATATCTAGTGGTATGATACTGTTATACACACACACATACACACACATGGTGATCTACTCTTTGAAGTAGCCTATTTAGAAAAATGTTTTGAGAAATTTATTTTCTGCTGCGACTTTCAAGTTGTTTCCACAAACTAATACAATGATTTCAGAATCTAAAATTAGTTTAACAACAATCACAATAAACTATAGACTAGGTTAGCCTTAGCGTATAACATCTAAGCGTTAAATGTGGCGAATTGGATGTGCCTTAAGCCGATTTAGGGCGTGACAAAACATATACTTCGTATCCATTACAATGCACGTTGATGTCTTGCAATATTGCTCTCTAGTAATTTGTAAATTCCACTTAATTAAAATTTTACACTAGCTCAAAATCTAAGCACCACTTGTCTTCCTTGGTTAAAATAAGATATATTGGTCCTGTGTTATATGCTAACTATTTTTCTATGGGATGCCTAATAATATCTTCATTCTAGTGTCTCTGTCAACTAGCATTGCTAAATGGATAACTTTTTTGCATCCTTCACAAAAGGATTACACAACACTTCACCGGAAGAGCTTAATTTAAATTAAGAATCTACTTAAAATGGCTCTTTTCCTCATTTCCTGATGAAATGATCCAAATACCAATTATAAGTAATTAAAATCATTTGAAGCCAATTTTAAATCAATTTAGGGCTTAAATAGTTAAAAATTTCAAAATAATCCAATTTTACCCTTAACTAAGAATACAAATTTTAAAAATTGAAAAACAATTTAAAGATATCAAAGTAAGGAAAATTAGAGCTTAAAAATATTTTTGGATGAAAATTTTATAAAAAAAAAATAAAAAGATACAAAAACTAGTCAAATTAGCACACGTGTGTAAAAGTAGACAATTAAGGTTGTGTCATGTGGCATGTTCGAGTGAAAATAGGAAACTTAGACCTCCTTTAGTCTTAAAATTATATGTCACCACCCACCCCTCATTTTTTTCTCTCTTATCTTCATTAAACCCCCAACAACACCAACACCAACACCAACACACCGCCCCCTTCCAAAAAAAAAAAAATATATAATATATATATATAGATAAAATGTCCCCAAAGGTCATCTTTTAAGTACTTTTGGTCGATGTTTAAACTAGTATAATACAAGATTAAGTTAGGATTAATGTTTCGCCTTCTCTTTCTACATGAAACGAAGAAATATGAAAATCTAAGGAGATTAAGAGCTACAAACTTTATAATACCTGAGACGAAGGTAAGAAAAGTGTATTAAAGTTGAGTTCTAGTTTATATTAATACTTACTAAGCTCCCTTAGTGACTATAATGTCTTTGAGTGATAACTTGAGCTTTGAAAATAGAGGAAATGAAGAGGGAGCAGCTACTAAATGTCCACAAAATTTGTAGGAAAGTTGGTCTTGTGAAATTTTAAATGCATTAGAATAAAAATTTTTCATGAAGTTTTTTAGTTGAATTTCCAAACAATGGCTTCTTAGCTGCAAAATTGGAACCAAACAGATATAATCAAACTAAAAATTCAAGAACAACAGCATAGAATGACAATTGAACTTAAGTTTTATCCAAGTAGCAACTAAATAAACAAATTCATTCGAACTTTGAGCAGCTAGTTCGAGAACTTCACTTTGTTGAATTTGAGTTGGACATGATTGAACTGCGCTTCATTAAGACAACATCCAAGCTTATTTGAGATCAAGCTAAAGTTATTAAAATCCCATTACAAAAATCAAATTAAACGCAACAGAGTTTCAAAATTTTAATCAACAACAGAATAAAACTAAAGAACCACTAACCATAGCGGTATCCATGACTTGTGAAATACATGAAGTTAGTTGATGAATATGAAATTTTTTGCATGAATGTCAGCATCTATAATTGGTGTTTGGTACCTTATAATTCGGTGCTAGGAGGCCTCTTTATTATGTTGTTACTACATTGGGAGGTACTTTCTCACTTCAAATTTCCATAGCACGTCTAGCACGTAACAAATGGTGAACAAGAGTTTTAATTGATAAATGCCCACGCATGTACATGAAAAGTAATATGTTTATTTTTATGCACCTAAGTATAACATAATGAGGTAACATGTGAGATGAAAAGGCCTTTATTTGAATTTAAAAAGTGCTAGCCCACATCATGAAAATTTTACAAAAAGAACGAAGCATATGGAGTAAAAGGGGGCATAGAAGTGGTAGAAGAGAGAGAGAGAGAGAGAGAGAGAGAGTATGTAATCCCTTAGATTTTATGCTACGATTATGTTCAAACCTTAAATCGGAAGCCAACCAGAAACCCTAAGGTCAACAAATACACGTAAAACCCTAGTGTATTAGATCTGGCAATCCGTGCTCTTAATCCCGAAACAACGAAATTGAGATAGTAGTGGATAATAGATCGTAATAATATAAGGATGCATAAAAATACCAGATTCGATAATTTTCTGTGTCTTTTGGATCCAAACGGGATCAGTTTTCGAAAATCGTGCCCTAGTACCCCGGCAACAAAAATATTCTAATAATACCAATAAACTCGTAAAAATACAATGATTTCAAAAATATCAGTTTTATAATTTTTCGATATTTAAAAATATCATATATAGCTTAATTACGTGTATTTTCATTACTACCGGTATTAATTTATTTTATCTATTATTCATAGTATTATTTTACACTATTCATTACTATTCACCTATCTGTACTTTTTCTACACCTATTTCTACACTTTACCATACCTATTTCTACTTTTTACTTTTCTTATGCATCTTCATTCACATCAAACCTTATATTTTATTACTTTTAATTAACAAAACACAAAACAAATAAAAAATCTACCTCTCTCCTCTCCCTCGCAATCACACCAGCACCCCTCTCCCATATACACACATATTTTATTTTTATTTTTCAATTTATTTAATTCACACAATTTTAAAATTCTATAAATATCCCCCTCTCCCTCCAATTCCTTCACACACTCATTCACCTTACTAAAACTCTCCCAAATTCTCTCCACAAATACTCTCTTCCAAAATCTCTCTTTTCTTTCTTTATTACCCAAATTTTTCTATACATTTCCTACACACATAAACACTATCCAAACTTTCCATACATTACTACTTCCATATTATCTCCTTAGGTAAAAGTTCTTACCCATTTCTTACTACCATGTCATGTAACTTAACATAATTATGGTGTATGTTTCTTAAACATTCAAATGTTGTAAAAGCAACACTATGTTCATGTTTTGTTCTTGTTCATGAATAAATTTCATATTATATTGTTATTATTACGATCTCATTGTTATTATCATGCTTCCAACCTAACTTTATATATATGATACCACCTATATATATATATATATATATTATAGAGCCTCAATGCTCACTAACTCACTGATAAGCTTATTACTATATTTGCTATTATTATTGCCTTTACTTTTCTTTCTTTTTCTTTTTTTAGGATATAGTTCCGGATTGCCTTGATGAAGTTAAGGCTCTTAATAGAAAATGAATGTTTGCAATATTTTCTCAAGTTTTCTCAAAAGACAGCAAGAATGGTTTTACCAAGGAAATAAACATTTTCTTTTCATAACAAGATAAACCTAAGGCTTAGTAAAAATAATTTGATGGTATACAAATTTTTCACCAAAAAGCTTAAGATTAAAGTCTTTCAACTCTACGACAAAAACCATGAAACAAACTAGTTTTTAAAGTAAATAAAATCAACTTTTACTTATAAACCCACTTAGAAAAATAATGATTTTTAAGTTTTTAAATAATGAACCTATTTTCAAAGAAAAAAAAGAACATAAATATGATAAGTTAAAAAAAAAAAAACAAGTATTTTGTCAATAAAGGTGATTTTTTTTAAATAAAATCGATAAAGGAAATAAAAGACCAAGTTTTAGAACAAAAAAAAAATTTAGAAACAAAAATTTATTTTTAAAGAGTTAATAAACAAGTAAGAAAAAAACACTCATTTATTAAAACCATTCCAAAGGCAAATTTATAAAGAGGTTATCAACAACTTAATAAAATTTTTGAAAGCTTTTTTCTTTTATCACTAGAAGTAAAAATTGTAAAAGACCAAAGTTAGGGAAAAATTTAATCGTTTTAGAAAAGAAATGGGAAAACAAAATAAGAATATACTCATTTATAATAACCTAAGAAAATATAAAATTTCTTCAAAATACTTTGAAAAGAAATTTGTCAAGTTCAGGTTTCAACATTTTAAGATGAATTGTTTTACGAAAATAATCATTGAAACAACACAATTATAATTTTTGCATATAAAGTGAGTTTATATATATATATACTCAAAGGATTTTTCGTCATATATATATATATATATATATCTATGTTTTTGCCAAAGAATTTTGAATAAAGTTGAGTTGGATAATTGTTTTGCAAAATCTGGGAATTTTCATTTTGAATATGCACCAAGACCTTTAGCAACCCAAATGACCTTGTATGTAAGAAATAACCTTATAAATGGATAGATATTTTAGAGTAGGTAGAAATCGGTATATAATATGCGAAATTCCGAGTTAGAATAAGCAAGTTATAGCCATTTTAAGTTGGAATTTCACTCTATGCGAATTTTGACGAACTTAGTAAAATAGAGTTGCAAGTTTAAGTAGATCTTCCAAGAAATATTCATTTCGGGTATTTCTTTTGTATAGGTGACGTGGAGTCCGCTACCATACCCGCAAGACTATTTTGACTAAGAAGCTTACTAATATGGCCAAGTGAGTTTAAATTCTCGCAATTGCACTTATGCATTTGCTTATAGCTTAGTGACACTAGATTTTAAGAAAAGATAAACTATGAAAGTGCATGTGTTTTACTTACATGGTTGAAATTATGATAAGTATATCAGGCGAGAATTGATAACTAATCATTATATGATTTAGTTTAAGTATTGATTGTCTGCAAATTCTATGGTCACTTATAAAATGACTAATATTATGCCATGATTACTTAATTAAATGATTCATGCATGTCACGTAGTAAGTCACATTACATTCATTACTATACCTTTGGTGGACAAGGGCATAGTGATGGGGTCGAGGACCTGAAATCATAATCTATGACTTTGATTGTCTGTAATTAAATGGTGAGTGGGCATCCGACTCAACTATATTTTAGCGATTGGTAGGAATCTGTATAAAACTATAAAAATATCATTTGTGAATATGGCTTCATTGCCCAACACTAACCACTGAATGGAGGGTAAATCCATTCAACTATATGATTCCTGAAAATTGTATATATTGTTTGCTTACGTGATTGCTTGTATCTCATATGCTTGATTAAATAATGTGATTGATTTTTTATTGTTGAGTACTTTACTTGTGGATTTAATTCTTACTAAGCAAGAAGCTTACCTCCCTTATAAACCTTTTGCAGTTTCCCCATTGATGGTTGAAGTCCTGGAGGTATTTCTCACAGTATTACCTTTTGGCTTAAGGAGTTTTTGGAAAAAGTCAAAGACTAGATGTAGACTTAAGACTTCTAAGTAAATCTCCATGTAATTATTTTGATTAGGCTTCAGTAGACTTTGATGAACTATATCTTTTAGCGGGAAAATGCCCTTTGCTGATTATAAGACCTTTATATTTGTTTCTCTAATTCAAATATTATGTTATGATTTCCATTCTTAAACTGCTATATCAATGTTTTCTTAAACAACTTGTTCCAAAGTTGCTCCTCTATGATCGTGAATGTACGCCTTACACCCGGTATCGAAGCTTATGGATGACTAGGTCGTCATACTTAAACTTTAATATTGAGTGTGGCAACTGTCGCGTTTCGGGTACTTTTGGGACGTGACAAAGAGAATAGTAGCATTTTCTTTCCTTTTTTGCATTGGGAACTCCATAAAATAATTACTTTTTTCAATTGAGGATGTATATTTTAGTAGAAGGGCACTAAAACCTATACTCAAGCACAATGTTGAGATGTTTTATGAGTTTAATACAATCGAACAATATTGATACTTATTGGGTTTGTGGTTTTGAAGACTTTGATGAAGAAAATTCATTTGAGGTTATTCCAAACCTTGTTTTATTTTGTTAATTGCTTGATTGTGTTTATTGATATGCCGTGATTTATTTTTCAATAGGTATTACAATGATGGATTTGATGGATTGATGATAAATGACTTGGCTTAATGTTGAGTTATGATTAATTGGATATCTAACTATTGTTTTTATAATCTATTTAATTTTTGTTTGGCCAATACGAACTAAATAGATAGGATTAGCCATACTTTGGAGGGATTCAATATTTCGAACAAGCACATTCTTAGGTTTTTGAAAGAAATTCATAATAGGATAAAATATGTCAATCTCATGTCACATAACTAGAACAATGATAATTAATTGTCACAAAAATATGGCCAAATTTAAGCCTAAAATAACTTAGGTAATTAAATGAAATTAGGAAAGTGTTGATTACATAATATAAAAATCTACCAAATTATACTAAATCCCTTACTTAAAATATTTATGAGACCATGTTCACCCAACACACCAAATTTGAATTCCATATCATATTCTCTAATCCACCCCTCTCTACTAAAATATCTGGAGGCTCACCTATATCCATAAGGAAATTCTATAGTTCTGTCATTAATTTTGATGGGACCAGTCCCATCACTATCTAACAACTCACATCATACTCAATCGGGTCGAATAACTGCAATAGTTAATATTTCAATTACTATATTTATTTTAACTGTTAGGTCCGTCAACCGTATCATATAAGCTTTCACACACACACCTTATCACACATATAAGACACAATCACATGCCAAAATCCTTTTAATCATTCCATTCCCATTTTAATAAATTTTTCCACCGATAATACCTTCAAAATACCCATTTTCTTATGCAAAATCCTGTAGCAAATAAAACTCATCCCGTCTCATTTTTTTTCCTTCACAAATTCATCTCAAATTAATTCTTATTAGGTGATTTGAAGATTTAATTTGGAAATTGAAGCCAGAAATTGGTTTAGAAGCTTTAACAAATTATTCGGTAGTAGTAGTTGAAGAATTAGAAGATCTAATTGATAATTTTTGCGATTCTAGTAAGTATCTATTTGATAAAAAATGTATTGTTTGTGATTGTGTTGTCGAATTTCATGACATGTGACAATTTAAGTTTTGATCAAAATATAGATTTGAGTTTTTGTAGTTAATTTTAATTTAGTAAATGAAAACGTTGAATATTTAAATGTATATATATGTGCAATTGCAGAAATGACGATGAAATGATGACAATATCAAATTGAAAGAGTAACGTGATGTGCATATTGAATTGTATACCAATGTTACTGTGACTTTGGTTTTTCAAATTAACAAAAACATTTTGGATAAATTCTTATCCATAGAATGTTTGAGATGAATTTGTACATGTAATCAACAGGGGATAATCACATTATTGAATATGTATATAAACGTTGAATCAGACGCATCGACGTATGGACATAATAAAATAAATAAATAAACAAATAAAGAATATAGATATCATGATAAACCAAATATTGATAACTATATGTATATATTTGTGTAATGACGAAAATAATAGTATATGTAGTTACATTAATTAATTTGATTATTTTTATAAATCCTAACTGGGAATATTATTGATTTATTTAAATAGATACATGGAATTGAAATTTATGAATTTTATATATGTATGCCGACCATATATATGCTTGTGTATATGATTTTTTTATTTGATTCATTTGATTAATTAGAATGGTTGACATAGCACGTTAATCAATTGCATGTCAGCCATAATTAAAATGTTAGAATAATGATTTACACAAATTTTATAAAATCTGGTAATTTAGAATTAATTCTGAAAATTACTATTTTGAATATGAAATTATGTTATATGCTAGAATTATAATCATTGAGTTGGATTTCATTATTTTTTTCAATTTATTGTGCAAAAAAAAAAATCTGGAATTAGTTAATTTGATATCGAACTATCCTAAAAGAACTAAATTGGATCTATTAAAGTGTTTGAATCGAACTTGACAAATGTCGAATACATGTAAATTATATGCAATAATTTATTTAATCAATATAATGCTAGATTAATAGAGGTTACTTGGAATTTATATTAATTATGTATGTTATAATTTATCTGTTTTTCTTTTCTTTCTTTTCTTGTGGAAATCGTATTTGATTTAATTAATTAAAAATCAAATTTGTTATGAAACGGTTGGGTATAATTTGAACCAAACCCATTTAATCCAGACGAGAGTTGAATTAAAATATGAAATATGAATTTGTCAAATTAAATTATCAATTGGACAAATTAAAGTAAGTTGATGTACCAAGATTAATTAAATCGCAATCTATGGGCCTTATTTGCTAATACAGGCTTAGTTAATTCTTTGGGGTCCAATAACATTTTTAGCTATTTTAACCCATTTTCAACTTAAATGGGCATATTATACTCCGATGAGTTTACTTAGGAACTTTAGGGTGTCAAATCAAAATAATCATCAAATTACGTTTCCAAACATGAGTCCAATAACCCATATCTCTTCTAATTGGACCTAATTCAAATTATATAAGTCATTACTTATTTTTAGGTCGTGTTAAAATACCTATTGGGCTCAAATGCAACTTCTTGGGTCCATAAGCCATAAAATACATTTAGTGGGCCTAAATAGAAATTTATAAGGCTCAATAACTAATTATTAAAATAAATTCAATTTCTTTGGGCTTATATCCAGATTCTTAAGTCCAATATCCAATTTTATTGAAAATTGGATCTAATCCAATACTTAAGTTCAAATATACCTAAATTATAATTTTATGGGCTTAATTATAAATTCCTCAAAGCTCATTACCTCAAATATCAATCGATTTGGTTAAATTCCTATTGGGTCTAATATAGAACCCCTACAGGTTTAATACTTCAAAATAAGAAATCCAATATCTTATACTTAAGGGATTAATCCAAACTACTTAAGCCCAATAACCTAAATAGATTCAACTTAAGATATCAATTAATATCCTATATAGCAAGTAATTAAGCATAATTAAATAATTAATATGAATTTGATAATTGAATTGTATACACAATACTTATATGAATTAACCTTTCTTGGATAGAAACTATTGCTTTTGATTTATGTTTCGACTTATCTTTTGACTTATCCTCTTGTCTTTGCCAAGCTACATACTTGATACTAGGTACGCAGTGACTTGCGTGTTGTTTGTCTATAACAGACTTCCAAACAAATTGAAACTTATGGAAGGCTTAATAATCGATTGAATTTATTGTCTATGGATATTTTTCTTAGACTTTGCCTGAGGGGCAACACCCTTGCTAGGCAATGCTAGCATGGTAGCTAGACCCTTAGGCCATCAAAGATAGCTTGACAGATAGCTGATAGTTGATAGAGGACAATAGCGAGATAATGTCTACTTAGGTTTGGAAAGAAGTTACACTTGCATAATTTACCATTGTGAGCTTTGTTAAACTGAACAGTGTGATGAATAAAACCAGACAAGGTTATTTCTTATAAAGATAGAATATATAAGTATTCAAAGTGCCTATATCAACCTCCTGAGCAATTGATGCTATTAGGACCCTTAGGTTCCCAGTCGTGTTCTCAAATTGTGAGTACTCTAATATTGTTTTACTATGCTTAAATTTAAAGATATAAGCTGTTGGATATTACATTACATTAAAATTACATGCGTGTGCCCATTCAATATGCTTGTGTTACTGTGTACTGGGTTTCGACTCATTCTTTTCTTTTTTTTTTCTGGTTTAGATGGGTGGGACAAAAATTGTTACGACTATGAGGGTTTTAGGATGGATACCAAGAAGTTCCTTGATGAACTCAATGAGTAGGATCATGGATCACTTGATGGACATCTAAGGAGTTTTGATACTTGTTTGGATTTATTTTGGTTTTTGGACCCTTTCTCAAGCTTTAGTTTGACTTAGTCTTTAATATTTTTTGTTACTGATACTTTCTAATACTCGATACCTATTGTTGAGGTTTTTGAAACACCGATACTCCATACTTTTGATAAAAAAGCTAATTAAACAATCTTACAAATTAAAATTTGTTAGCAATCAACATTGATAAACTAGATTTTACGTTAGCCTTAGCGTATAATACCTAAGTGTTATATGTGGCAGAACTAGATACACCTTGACCCTATTTGAGATGTGAGATTGCAGGTTTGGACAAAGTTACAAACCCACGCACTTGATGCGATTGGAAATACAAATTTGGGTCACTTAGTGGTGCTTAGTCCATACTTATAATTGTAGATAAGTTATCTTAACAGGATAATTTATGCTGTGAAAGGAATTTTGCTACTCGTGGAGGTGGGCGGGTTCAGTGAGTTTAGTCAAATTCCAATCAATCAATTTCAATGTCGATTCGAGACATCACATTATTTCAAATGGGAATATAATTACACTTCCCAATATGATTTTAGCATCTTTTAAATTTGTAACCCTTAATAGTGTTGCTAAAATAGGTGGTTAAGGTGTTCAATTAGTTAGTTTAGTTTAATTAAATTAATTTCAATAGCAAGTTAAAATCAAGTACTTAACACAAGCTTCCTATGGTACGACTTAGTTCTCACTAGTATTTTATTACTATGTACGTAAGTGGTTCACTAGTCGATAATTTTGCACTTTAAAAAGAGATTTGAGAAAAAAAAATGTATGTCTATCAATGCATTAGAATTGGAGCGTACGTAGTGTGTTTGTTTACTTTATATTAGGTTTTGTTGTTCATTTTTTAATCATTTTCGGAATCACTAATGACCTGGACATGGATATGCCATATGATTAACTTTAGGATATTCAAGTGAAGATTTGATTGAGGATCTAGATAGTTTGTCATATATCATGGGACGTGAACTTTTATTTGAAACTACTTAAAATTATGTTAAACGTTACTTTATAGCTAGATAGTTGTATCTAACTTATATTTTATTTAATGTTACTTTAGGCATGGGCCCTTAGGTCTAAAAACATTTTTGAAATGATTAGTGCTCATATTATAGGCCCTACAATATGTCAAGTTTATATCTAAGTATATTATGTACATGCATCTAAACAAGTATTTCTACAAGTCTCTAAGTCACCTTAAACAAGGAAAACAAACGTCATTGCCCTTTTTTTTAAATTAATAAAGGATTTTTTAAATAAAATACAAATAAAAACTTACTGGGTTAGTAAAGTCTTGAACATATTACTAAAGTGATATGTGTGACGAAATTGGATCAGACTAGGCGTAGTGGTATCGCATTTGTGATGCGAGTCGCGAGACCGAGTGATGAAGATGGACAGAATGAGAAGTAAGAGACAAGGTCAAGTGTTACTTTTAAGTTTTCAATTTTCTTTCTTTGAGAGAGAGATTATATTACATGTGTAAAAAGTAAAATAAAGTACATAAAGAACAATAAATTGTGTGGTACACATTTTTATTATTTTTTTATCTTAATAAGTTCGGTTCCCATCAAGTTTTAATTTAGTCATAAAACCTAATTTAAATATATAGGGTTTCAAAATAAGAACCTAAAAGCCACCTAAAACCTTATAGGGTAATTATCAAGTTGTATAGCCAATAGGGGCCCACTTGATTGCATCCGAGGGGACATTTTTTAAAAGAAGATTTTTTATTTGGCTTGGTTGATGCATAGTCTAGACCATTTGGAAAAAGTCATGATAATATTATTTTTAGTTCCACTAGACTTTTTTGTGGCTTTGGATATAAGGACAACATGATTAGCAAAGGATAAGAGTGATACTTTGCTATCGATTCCTCTAAAGCCCATTATTTAGTTCTTCCCACTAATGGAGACATACTGTCACGTCCCAAGCTTACAAGACATACTAATTCGCCACATATATTGTTTAGGTAATGTATGTAAGGTCTTACTAAACTTCGAGAGTTTCCATCCATATTTTATTCGTGGAATATTTTTTTAACTTTTTGAAAATGCAGTATATGTCGTTTGTTTCTCCATGCTTGGGTTAATTTAGAAACCTATAAAATACTCCTACAATAATTAATTTTCATAAAAATATTTATATATAAGCAAGGCCAATTATGAGACTTTTATGTGAGCATGCCTCACTTTATAAAAACACTAGGCATAAAGGTCCATGCAAAAGTGATAGTAATTAGATAGTTAGATAATTATAGTCGTCCGATTTTAAATTAAATTTCAAAGGGAGTTTTCAAAAGAAACTTTTAACAAAAGTCTATTTCTTATGACACATGTTGATTAGTGATCCTCATTCTATGTCTTCATCCCATAATCCCAAGGAGTCATAGTGTAATTACACTTACAAATCATTAGTAGCATCTGAAATGATTAAAAAGCGAGTGGCAAAGCATAGTGCATAGTAAAAAAAACACACTCACCCATGTTACATGCTCTTATTTTAATGCAACACCCATACATTTAACATAATTAAATATAAGTTAGGTGATTAAGTATTCCTAGCGTTACCATCGTGTAGAATTGGGCAAATGGATCGTGCCTCATAGACTAGCCCATTTGACCTACTTTAAAAGAGGGCTAGGGGTGGCTGAAATTGGTTGTTTAGACCTTACCCATGACGGGCTGAGCTAGCCCACATACTAAATTGTAAAGAAAGAAACAATTTAAGAATCAATAAAATGAAAAATAATATAATAATATATTAGTGATCACTTATGATATGTTATGGAAGAGGATGGATTATGAGCATACCACATGCGTTATAATATTTTTTTTTAAGTATATATTCATCGATTTAAATGTAACATAATATCTAATAAATTATTTTAAAATTTTGTTTTTATATATAAGTAGTTAAAATTACAATAAGATTAATCGTCTATATATATATACCCTATAATACTTAAATGTTCTAATTTTCGCACAAATTAACATAAAAATATAAAAATTAAAAAAAAAATTACTTTGGCTCACTTTAGCCCTTTTAGCATATGGGCGAAAGTGGGTTAGGACAAGGCTAAGAAACTATGGCTTATTTAACCTGCAAGCTACTCTACCAACATGCACAGGGGTATTTATGACTCTCACCAAACAATAACAGAGAAGGATAGAGGTTTTGTATCAAAATTTGGGGGATTGATAATAACTAGTATTGTTAGACTCGGATCGGGCTTGACCTAAATAGGCTAGGGGTCAAGGCTCGAAGGGTTAAACTGGGTTCATTGAGGTTGATAAAAAATAAAAGTATAAGCTATATTTTATATATAAAAGATAAGTTAATGTAAATTATACAATCAAATCCATAATTGAATAAATCTCATCCATTTATCATGAGTCATAATGCTTTGAGATGTCAAATTGATTGTTTGTTCAACAATGCATACTACAATGTATTAGGCTAATTTTTTCTTAATTGCTTAGAGTGTCATATGCATTATTATAATTAGTATGTGTTATTTTTTTGTTTGTTTACATATATTAAAAGAAAGTCTAAATTTTGTTTTTCCTTTCACTTTCACTTTTGGAGCACTCAAGATTGTTCTCCCTATTGCATGTAATATAAATATTAAACACCTAGGGTAGTGTAACATGTCGTTTGATGGGACTTTAAGTAAATCTCGTATGCATACTCAATTTTAAATCCACTTTCATTATATTTCTCTTTCGATTCTCCTTCGTTTTATTTCTCTACTATATAATTAGGAAAATCAAAATTGTTGTCGGTTGAACATTTTCTCTGTGACTTCATGAACCCACAAGACTTGAGCCCTTCCTTAACCTCCTCCACATATGAGCTCTCGAAACACAATATCTTCTCCACTACCAACTTCTCTTTCTCTGATCTCAGCCACTGCCACTCAATGGCTCCTTCCTCTTCTCCCAATTCTGTCTACCACCATAACAACTACCTCAATCAACTTTCCTCTTCTTCTTTTTCTTTATCTTCTTTACCTTCGTCCTCTTCCATCATAGAGAGTTTGTATCCTCACGATCCTTTTAAAGCACAAAATATGATTGGTATTCAACCACAAGGCTTCTCGACCTCTCTCCATTGTTGCCACATCATCGTTGTGTATAATTCTTGGGATTCCAAAACTGCCGTAGGCGTGTTTCTAAACAAGCTTGTCTTCACTCTTTTCTTCGGCAAGTGTCATCAATTATGCATCTGGAGCTGTTTCACCAATCCAAGTCATCCAGTTCATGGTTGAACCAGTAGGGTCAAGGAGTATGTCTAATTCAATTGAAAACCGACTCTCTAGTATGGTTTAACTTATTTCTAAGGCCAATTCTAGTTAAACCAAGTTAGTTCGATTTTAACAACATTGATGATAATAGGGAATGAAAGGGGGCATGAATCAAGTATTAGAGGGTTTGATAAGCCTCCAACACTTGTCATAAAAGAAAAAGAAAAAGAAAAGAAGTAGCCTATCTAGTTCACTCATCACATCTAGTGATCAATGAGAAAAATCCATTGCAACAATTTATATAAGACCCATAATTCCCCATAACTTGATGCAACTTCATCCCATCTCCTAATCAATTGTCCAGTCTTACAGCTCACCTATCAACTACTTACCAAGTTGTACCACACATTCCATGGGTACCTAAGCATCTAATCTATCGTATCATCTTCAAGTTATGATTAGGCTTGCAACCTAGTCTAAAGATGTCACTGTCTAGAGCAATTAACCAAATAGCAACCATTAGGCAATTAAGTAAGTTTAATTATTAGTCCATTATTAAATCTATCATAATAAGTAACATACATTTACTGCGTACCTAAAACAGTTTACAAATCCTTTTCTCCTTTTTAGAGCTCAATCATTACAACTATTCATGGGTTCAAAGACTCATATTAGGACAATGGCTCAAGTAGCCTTAATTAATTAGTTTATTATTCTAATTGTTTGAATTACTTAGTGTAGGGTCCACATGTTTATGAATCCTGGTTTAGGATTCAACGCCTTTGCATACATTGAGCTTGGGTTATGTGTAAACAATATTTCCTAAGTTTCTAATCACCAATTTTATCTAGTCAAGTTGTCTAATTAATTATACTAATTAGGATAGATTCTTCGGGGCTTAGGTTAAATAATCCTTAATGAGCTAGGTTTTGTGGGTTTCAATCATTGGTCTTCCAAGAATAGATTCTCATAGTCTGCTAGTTATTTATAGTCCAGTCTCCTCTTTTGATCATTAGACCAATGAGTGTGAAGGACTCTTAAATATATCTGAGATTTATGTGGGTACTTAGTGTATGAATATGGACTTTGGAGAAGTTATAATCAACATGGATTGAACATAGTCATTGTTGCAGGTATTGGATAGCTGATAGAGTCTAGGTGTGGGAACATTATAGACTTGCAAACACAGAAACTTGGTTAATGGAGCATTGAAGAATGATTTGGTATGGCTACTTCGATACTTAAGTTAGCTATGGGTTCTTAGGGAGTGCTTAAATGAGAAAATAATTAGGAGAGAGATTGTAATGTATCCAAAAAAAGAAGATCTCTCATATCTTTTACATGAAGGCCTTTTATTGGTTAGCCATAACAGAATTTGGGGGCACCACATGATATCCTTATTGTATATGGTAAATTCCCTAAATCGTGCAAATTTGCCACGCGGGGAACATAGACATAGTAGGAGTAGGGGGCAAATATTTCAAGTGTAAAGGTAGTCGGACGGATGAGAATTACTAGGAAAATATAGATCTCAAATCACTATAAGCTCCTTAAGGTGGGGTTGCAACCAGTTGGGTTTCGTTACCATAGGCCTCTATCCGAGGGGTTGCAAACAAGGTTAAGGACCTCAATTATATGTGGGAATCAAGGTCTCCGTGTTGTTTGCTCATGAGGTCGGGGCATGGCATAGGTGTTGAATTTGTGTGTTCAACATGAATTTTGATAGGAAAATTAGTTACACAATTAACCACTCAATTGTGTTAAGTTACACCTAATTAGTCAAACAACTAGATGAAAAAAATACTTGAATATATATATGTGTGTTTGTGTGTGTTATGTTTTTTTGTAGGAATTACAGATAAAAATGAATCGACTCGCTAGTACACAATGGAACAAAGCAAAGATTTTAAGCATTTTTGAACAGGTGACAGTCTTGGTTACCAACTCACTAGTTCAATGCAAGTACACATGAAATGTGCGCACCGGCGAGCCGATAGGGTTTCACTTCAAGGAGCCAATGTGCTAAAAACTAGCCATTGGGCCTTTTTTTATCTAACCATTGGAGATTATTTTAAAGGGCAACGATTATGTTTTTAGAAGTGTTATATATATGAGTTGCGAGGGAGTTTATTAGGTTGGTTATAGTTTATTTATTGCAATATTAATTCTTGTAAACACTTTCTAAGCATTAAATATGTATTATGTTGTTTTGTGATTGAGAGCTAAGTGTAATGCTATTGGTTTTATAATTGCCATCGATTGTATAATACTATACTAAGTTAGTTTTAAGTGAGCTAGTGAAGTCTTGAGTTGATTACAGTGTATTCAAGTTTGTAAAGACTCAACTCAAATATTTCTATTGTTAGTTGGTTATGAAATCCTCTATTGAGGCGTTGTGTTTGTAGCTCTGGATGAGTAAATTAATTGTGTTGAATGCAAGTATGTAAAGTTCTCCTTGCATGAGGCATTGATTGTAACTATAACGACTAAGTGGTGATGTTAAAAAAAAAAAACAAGTGGTGGATTGATTATATCTCAGTGCAAGGTTTCCTTTCCTTGTCTCTCTATTTATTATTATTATTATATTTATTTTTTAATTACATAATTAAGAATTGAATTTTAAAAAAGAATCAAAATACCCATAGGCCGAGGCCTTCAAGGGCTGGGCCTTCTTAGAGTTTCTTAAGGTCTAGGAACTTATTGGTCTTGGAACTCGGCCCAACAAGCTATGTTGAAATCTTCTGTTAATAGTTGCATTTAAAGGTTATGTTTCTAATATAGGTGTTAGGATTTGGAGACTGGTAACTAAAATAATTTCTTTTCTAAATCTCTTCTCTAACTATTGTTCAAAAGAGAAGTGCACCTATCAATATAGTATAAAAAGCAAATATAGGTCATCTTATTTGGGGAACTCACTGATTACTCCTACTCACCATTTTTCTATTATTTAATATAAGAAAACGAAGGGAAATCAATCAATTAATTTTGTTACTTTCTCTTAATATTAGTTTTGATGATAACAAAAAGACTAATAAAGTTTTTGAGTGTGCGGTATTCAAATTATAAAATATACAAAGAAGTTTTATGAAAATGTTTTTCATAGGAATATCTAGCTCAGAGAGTAATTCAAAGACTATCTGGAAAGTTTTTCAAGAAGACAATGAAACTCAGATTATAACTGAGAAGGTAGACCTTTTAATCAGAAATATTTAAGCATATTCAAATAGAAAATTGCAGATCGTGTTTTCTTCATATTCTTTCATTAATTCGAGGCCCGGCTCTAAAGTTGAACGTATTTGGGTAATACATTCAAATGTTCCTCAAAGTTGGTTAGTATATCCAAAGGATTTGAAGTTATAAAGGTCCATAAAGATTTATTCTTGAAGAATTACTTTTGACAACAACTTCAGGATTTTCAATGTCCGCATTTGGTTTTCAAGATAAGCTTAGTTTTTGGATAATATCTATCAAATGAAGTTGGTCTGCATAAAGTTTATGAAGCCATGTTTGAAGAATAGAAAATGTTCAAATTTGAAAAAGAAAATAAAAAAAAGATACACCCCTATTCTAAAGGGATACGAATCTGTTTCAAACTTAGCAGTATCAGAGGTTTTTGCTTATCAATATCTAGACAACAACTTTTCCAATATTAGTATCAAGTCTAAAATATAGCAAGATGAGGATCAATGTTCAATTTTACTATTGGATATACACGAAAATTCTTATCTACATAAAAAAAAAAAAGAAATATCAGGAACAAATATCTCCTTAAATGGTTAGCTTTATCTATTTTTTCCCGTTGCAAGAACTGATTTCTACCAGCAGATTTTGTCAACAGCAAGGAGAAAAATATTAGAACAAATTTATCTCTAACATTCAAGTTATCCTCATCTAGTCATTGAAGATGTGAAGATATATATAAGCAAAAGTTTAAGAAAAACACACTTACATGAAAAAGAAGCTCTCTCTACTTACCGCAAAACATCAGCTTACATTGTGCTAAACACTGCTACTTTAAAATGTCATTCCTTGCACCGAACTTTGAGAGGATTTTTCAATTTTTTATTCCTTTTACTTTTGATTATTTTGTGAAAGTTATATTACAAGTAGACTCCAAGATAAGAGATAGCCAAGTGTTAGTGTGAAGTTGACAGAGTGAATTGATGATACTATTTGTAATCTTATTTTGATTGGATATATGGAACATATTGGTATAGAATACCAGGTCTCCGGCTTGGAGCTGGAAGAGAGAACTAATGTTTAAGGCAGAACCTCTATAAATCATCCACAAACTTCTCTTACTCTTCTCTTTATTTTCATGCATTTAATTATTTGTTATGTTTGCAAATAAAATTCGAAGCCATACTTTATTAATAATTAATTGGGATTGTGATTAAAATTTTTAAAAAACAAAATTTTTTAAAGCAACCAATTCGCCTCCCTCTTGGTTACTTTTTAGGACCAACAAATTCTATCTAAAACTACAACTAAGCTATAAAAGTTCACACCATGGTTTTGTCCAAATTAAGATTAATACAAATCACAAAGTGCTTAGGTCTTGTTTCACCATTAATTTTTATTATGTAAGTCAACAAAATCTTAATAAGTTTTGTATCAATTTCTTGAAGCGTGAATTCTCAAAGATATATTGAAGCCTTTCTTGAAATCATCAAATTGTAACCCTAAGTTTATCAATTGGAATCTCTTCCTAAGCAATAGTAACTTAGAAATGCATCAATAACCATAATTCATTAGATTAATGAATCATTTGCAAAAGGATTTCACTACTCTATCTTTAAAGCTATGAGCAATCTTTATCAATAGCCTAGATTATTTATTAAAATAATTTCTCAATCAAATTTAATGAAATCAGACATGAATGCATATCATGCAGTATACAAATTCAAGATATAATTAGCTCAAGCTATTGAATGCAAAAAATTAATACTAATTCAATTAAAGCACAATTGAATTACATGATTTTAACCTAAGGATCCACAAGATCTAAGTCAATTCAATCACTCCTCCATAGATCTAGCAAAATAATTCAACAATTTTAAAGAAGTAAATGAAGATCATGATAATATAAAGCTGATAAAACTGTGATACTTTGTAACGGGGAATTAATAGAGTCCAATGAGCAATATCCTTCAATATCAACTGTGAATTTCAAAAGCAATGACAAAATCTGCAAAATCTATCTAATTCCCTCTAAAATTCTATATTATAACTTAAAAGTACTATCTAGATGCCTAGGGTTTCATGAAAAGTCGGTATTTATAATACAAAGGATGCTGATGTGGCAAAAAGATACAAAAATGATGAAATCCACGTCAGACGAACAAATAACACTCTACCACGTGGTCATGCCTCCTTCATTAAACTACAATTCATCCTTCACGTAGTTGTGCCTATGAACGTGGCCTCAATTGTAGTGAATACTTTGATTAAGCACGCCTGTGTCTTTGAACGCGTGATCAACTGTGATGTTTTCTTTAATTATAAAACTAATACTCACGCAGTCACATGGTAGACCGTTTTCTTGATTGTAAAATATAACCATATCAACACACATTCACATCATAAGTAGCGTTGTATCATAGAGCATATCGCATGAAATTGAATAACACACCTTTGCATGGCTGCCTCCTTAACCGCAATAACGTTTGTAGAATCATCTTTTTCAAGCTGCACCCCCATGTGATCGTCTGTAGACAAATTCTCTTTGATCTATCCTTAAGCATGAATGCGTCTTTAACCTAGTGTCCTTATTTCATGTATTTCTATTGATCTTTTGCTATTCTTTGTACATTCATGAGTAAATCACTTAAGATCAACATATAAAATCTGAGTACCAAATTTATAAGATTATTAATGGAATAAATGCAAATTAAGATTAAATAATTCTTGGTAAGTAATCCTATCAGTGGTCCTGGATACGGCCGTGATCAAAGGCTATGTTAGTCTCAATATAGGAAATAGGCATGGGCATCAACGCAACTATGTTTGTCACGCCCCGAGGAGTCCCTAAACGTGGCAGTCCGCCGTACACAATACTAAAGCTAAGAATGACTATCTTAGTCACGCGGAGGCTTCCATATCATGTACAAGGCGTACATCACAACCAAGAGAACGCATTGGAGTAGCGCAATTTACATTGATAATAATTAAGTAACAAGACAAAGAGAATACTTATCATAAAGCATAAACATGGTAAATTACAATTCTTTGGGGTATATCCTTCTATCGTTTTCAAATCAAAATAACTACACTTCTCAAAATTTCCAAAACACTAACATAACATATATTACATATAAGGAATCTTACAAGATAGCTTCATCCTATATTCTCATTGCCTTCATAAAAGTTTAACATCCTTCCATGACTTCCTTAGTGTCATGATCTTCGATTTAAGGCACGGGTATACCTGTTTCAACAAAATCTATAGGGGTATAAGCTTACAACTAGCTTAGTGAGGTATTCCTTTTTATTCACCATGGTTTCAAACAGGTTCATTTAAATTTTCACACATATGCTATGCATACAATGCAACAATCACGTGATTACATAAATATATATAGTTATCCAAAAATCATATATAGAACGGATTTACCCCTCTGCATCAAAGGTTAGGGAATCGGTGGTGAAGATCTGTGACCTTCTACTGCTAGTCCCCAGGTCCCTACCCAAAGCAATCGGTTGGCTTGGCTCCGAACCTAGAGTCGCATTCCCCAGGCAATTTGTTTCTCTAGGAAGGAACATGGCCCATGACCCACCACGATAACAACCAATCCAACTCTACGCGTACGAGCAGCAGCCTTCCGAAAAAGATGTGACTCGATGGATGCTATGCTTGAGCGTTTTATATATATTTTTTCTTAAGCCAAACCTTGTTAAGGTTTATTTAGGGGGCGATCAATCAATATGATAAGCAATAAGCAATCATATAAGTAAGTAAACAAAACACTTAAACAGGTAATTTGAAGTTGCAATATTCGTAATTCTCATTTCACACATCCTCGAATTCCCCATACATATCCATTTTTATCTTTTGTTAGTATACTAATGCCACTACTTTACAAGTACAAGTAAGGTAACTAAATTAAGAGGAATAAGTCACTCGTCCATTTCGCAATCTTTTTAGTCGTAGAAATCTTTAGGAAGGGTAATCTCGTATCCTTCGTCACCTGGACAAAAAAAATACCCGAGATGAGTATTTCGTAGAAATTTTACTAAAACTTTCTATTTCTATTTCACTATGTTTGTCAAAATCGCATAAAATGAAATTCCAATTTAAAATGGCCATAACTTGCTCATTTTAACTCGGAATTTCGTATATAATATACCATTTTCTACCTATGCAAAAGATCTATCCATTTCTAAGGTTATCTTTATCGTATAAGGTCATTTGTGTTCCTAAACCATAGGGTACAAATCCAAAACCAATTTTTGTAAACTTTGCGAAACAATTTTTCAAACTCTACTTCATTCAAAAAAATCCTTTAATAATATATATATAATATATATATATATGATTGATAAATCCCTTTAGTATATAGATAAGCTCATTTTATATGTAAAAATTCTAATGGCAGCGTCTTAACAATTTATTTCATAAAACAATTCATTTAGAAGTGTTAAAACCTAACTTGACAAATTTCCTTTTTAAGTATTTTGAAGAAACTTTATTTTTTCCTAAGTTATTATAAATGAGTATATTTTTATTTTATTTTCCTCATTCATTTTTCCAAAACAAGTAAATTTTCCTTTAACTTTGGTCTTTTATAATTTCTACTTCTAGTGATAAAAGATCAAAGTTATCAAAAGTCTATTAGGTTGTTAATAACCTATTTATAAATTAGTATTTAGAATCATTTTAGAAAATGAGTCTTTTCTTCTTATATTTCTTATTTAAAATATAAGTTCTTGTTTTCTAAAACTTGTTATTTTATTTCCTCTATAAATTTTATTTGAAATGAATCCTCTTTATTGATAAAATCTTTTGTTTTTGATCTTATCATATTTATATTTTTCGAAAATAAGTTCCTTCTTTAGAAACTTGAAAATCATTGTTTTCCTAAGTGGGTTTATAACTTTATGGGTTGATTTTATTTTAACTTTGAAAACTAGTTTGTTTCTTGGTTTTGTTATGGAGTTAAAAAGAGTTTAATCTTAAGTTTTTTTGTGAAAACTTTGAATACTAACAAATTATTTTACTAAAACTTAGGTTACCATAATATAAAAAGAAAGTGTTTATTTATTATATTTCTGTGGTAAAGCTATCTTTGTTATTTGAGAAAACTTTGAAAAAAAACTTGTATTACTCTATTCATATGTTGTTGATAACAACTCCATTATTTAATGACAAGTAACATAATAGAAAATTTAGTTTTAAGTTTCTTTAATAAAGAAAATTCTACTTTTAAATTTAGTTGAGATAATATCATTATGTAGATGCAAGTATTATAAGCATGTAAAATAATAAGAATATGAGAAAATACTAAAAACAAATAATAATAAGCAAGATAATAAAAATATCAAGTATTGGAAACATTAGCTTCATCAAAGTATCCCAGTTAAGTATTGGGAATCTTAGCTTCATCAAGGCATCCCGGGTTAAGAATAGACTAGTCCCAAAAAGAATAAAGAAAATAAAGAAAAGATTGTTTTGACTTAATATAACAAGTCTAAGACTAGAAAGACTAGTCTTAAAAATAACATGAAATAAATAAATTACAATGCATGAAATTAAATAAATAATAAGTGAGCTTATATGCTCTAAAGATTACATGTAAATACATAAATATATTTAGTTAGATATGAATAAGAAGTTAGCATAATAATAACAATGATAATACGAATAATAACAACATATATAATATCAAGATAATAAAATAGGATTTTCATGTGCAAGAACAAAACATGAATATATTGTTATTTTTACTACTCATGTGAGTTTCAAAACAACACCATAGTCATGTTAAATTACATAACATGGATAAACTAAATGGTTGGAATAAATTTTTACCTAAAGTGTTTATGTGGTATGAAGATGGTAGTGAATGTATGGTTATGTGGTTATTGAGAAACGATAGTTGGATTGTGTATAGAGAGAAATTTTATGAGTATTTAGTGAAAGAGAGTTTTAGTAGAGGAAATTTTTGTGGAGAGTATTTGTGTTGAGAATTTGAGAGAGTTTTGGTAGTAGAATGAGTTGTGTGAAAGAATGAAGGAGGAAGGAGGTATTTATAGAATTTTCGAGTGAAAATTAGATGTAATTAAATTAATTGAAAAAGAAATTAAATGAGAATGAAGAGAGAGGGGGGTGGACGGTAATCTTGAAAAGAGAGAGAGAGAAGTGATAAAAAAAATAATAATAATTTTAGAAGAAATGTGTAAGAGAAATTTAGTAGTATGTGGTGTAGAATTTTTATGGGAAAAGAAAATTGTAAGAAATATGTATGTTGGTGTAAGAATAGATAGTAGAAAAAGTAGAGATAGAGGAATAATAATGAATAGTAGAAAAGTACTATGAATAGTAAGCTAAACAATTAAATTATCGTTAGTAAAAAAAAATACACGTATAAATGCGACATCTATAATTTTTGGATATTCAAAAATTCTAAAATTGATATTTTTGAAAACCTTATATTTTTAGGAGTGAAATGATCTAAATTTAAATTCTATTTAATTTCCGTGTATATGTTTATTTATCTTAATTATTAAACTAAATGAGCATGATGATTTATGATAGTTGTGTTTGGTAATAGTCTAAATGTGTTTAAGTTAGTGTAAATTGAACATTTCATGTGTTATTTTGCATATGTAATGAAATTAATATCCATGTTTTATATATATTAATGTGTGTATGGTATAGTTAATAATTGTGTCTTTTATACATTAATATGTTAAGTTAAGTTTAGATCTATAAAATCAACTTTGGATTTGATTAAGATTAGTGGATAGAAATTTTCCTTAGTTAAGCTAGTAATTATGCCTAAATAAACTCCAAATGAAACTCAAATTAACTCAAATGCAACTAAAGTTATATAAGCCTTAAAAGTTAATTTTGAGATAAGCTTAAGACTCAAATTAGCTTAATTAGCCTTCCTTTTGGGCAGCCCTTTCTTTTATCCGAATTTTTCCTTTTTCTTTCTTTCTTTTCTCTTCTTCTTTCACTCCAAATTCCAAGCCTAAACTAAAGACAACATCAAGCTTTGAGAATCAAAATTCTCTCCAAGTCAAGGCATATTCAAGTGAGTTGATATCAGTATAACTTTTGTTTTATTTTCATTTCCTATAGTAGCTTGTGAGATCTTGGATAGAATGAGTTTAATGTTATCTAAATTGCTTGTCCATGCGTTAAAATTAGCTTGGAGTGTGTTTTGTTAGTGTGAGAGTTTGTTTATGTGTTGTGGTAGTAATATAGAGTGTTGGGAAGAAATAAAGATAGTTTGAGTAGTTAAAGTTGAGGATGAATGGAAGTGGGATTTGAAGTGATTAAGTGTGTTGATTTGATGTTTTAAGTTGCTAGGATTGAGTAGTGTAGATAGGAGTGAGTATATAAAGTTAAAATGAAATTGAAGAAGATTTAGAACTGTTAAATGTTAGAAAGTTGCAAAGTGGAAAACAGGGGAAATGAGTTCTATCGAATAAGTCTGTTTCGAACGTACGCCGGCATCTGGAAATTTCAACGCCGCCGGCATAAAGACAACGTTGGAAGCAAATAGAAGTAAAATTTTTAATACTGCTTTGAACCGGCTTTTACAAGAAATTTTGCCAGCGTTTGTTCTTCAAAACGTACGCCGGTAATTAGAGAGTTTAAGCCGCCGGTGTATGGGGCGGTGTTGAAGTGGAACATAACCAAATATTTAAACGCCGGAGTGAAACACCGCTGGCGTAAACTACCTACGCTGCCGGCATTCATTCAATTTTTGCAAGCGTTGAAAGGCAGCGTATCCCCTAGTTTTTCAAATTCAAACTTCTTCAATCTTCAATCTTTACTTCATATATGATTCCCTATTGAATATATGAGCTAGATAAACATGTTTTATGCATGAATTTAATATTAAAACTCTATGCAAAGTTTAATGAATTTCCTTGTAGAATTGATCTAGGATTGTGATTTGTATATATATGTGTGTGTGTGTGTGAATGTGAAATCTATATTTATTTATTGATTATTTTGATATTCCTATTTCAGTTAAGGGTTCTTTGGTTAGTTCATCACCGAGAGACTATAGTGATATATTATCAGGTTCAGGTACGCAATAGCTTGTTTGATGTTTGCTAGGATTAGGCATTCCTAATTTGACTTAAATTGATTCGGCTTAATGTTTTGATGAATTGGATGTCTATTACGCTGTTTAATCTGGTCTGAGGAGCAGCAAATCTGTCATGATGCAATGATATGTTAGTTAGGTGCTTAACCAAGTCATGATGCAATGACTTTACCATGATGCAATGGTACGCTATGAAGCAATAACGATTCTTTTGGTTAAGTGGGTAGCTGATAGAAGGAATAGTATTTGAGTAACGTTTACTTAAACTTAGGGGGAAATACCATGATTTAGTTCAAAGTTTATAGGAACTTGTGAACTAGGCTCATGTTATGGACTGAGTTTAAGTAGAGTCGGCAACGACTTTTGAACCCTAAATGAAGCTATTATCTTCATGAGATAGATATAGGAGATACAAGTATTCGAACTGCTTATATCAACCCCCTGAGCAGCTGTTGTTACTCAGAATCCCTAAATTCCTAAAGCGTGATTCCGGGGTTTGAATACCCCCTTGTTATTTTGCAAAAGAAAATTTAATAGAGATAATCACTTGTCTACTGATGCATTTCATTGGATTTACGTTGGCTTGATAACTTGTTCTTGCATTTGTTATTGTGTACCGGGCCTTTGGCTCACTTTTGCTGGTTTGCAAGTACTGGAGATGAGTTTTATGATGATTTGAGTTACAGGTTCGACTTTGAGAGATTCATGGATGAGTGGGACGAATAGGACTCGAACACCCTGGACTTTTGGAAGAGTTTTTGTTAAAGGAAAAGTTTTGTATAAAAGGCTTGATAAATAAGCCTAATTTGTAAAGACCTTAAGATAGCCTAGGATTCTTTTTGCTTTAAGAAAACTTGTAATTTTGTAGTGTTTTATATTGACACTAAACAGTGTATATATTATGTAAATATATGTATAGATTGCTTTTGTTAGCAATCTTGTTTTGTTAAAAGTTCTTTATATAGTTTTAGTAGTTTTGATCAAACAATTTTCATAAACTGTTAGTTTTAAGACAACTATACATATAATGTGAAAACGTTATATGTGGTTAGGGACTTGGTACTCAAAATCTCGGGATTTAGAGGGTCGAGTCTTTACAAGGAGTTTATTGGTATTAACGGAATATTTTTGCCATCCGATGTACCAGGGCACGGTTTTTGAAAACTAATCCCGTTCATATCCGAATGATACTAGAAATTTGCGAATCTTATATTTTTAAGCTTCTCTATATTATTATGAACTATTATCAACAATTATTTTCATTTCATTGTTTAGGGTTTAAAAGCACGGAATTGCCGAATCTTAAACACTAGGGTTTGTTGTAAGCTTTGTTGACTTTTAGGGTTCCGGTTTGACTTTCGGTTTTGTTGAGTCATTCGTAAGATCATAAAATTTTGGAGTTTTGTCCATATTATATTTTTAGTTCGACATTTAAGGTTTATTTTATTTATTTGTGATATTTAATAGTTTTTAGTTCTCGGGATCGTTTAATTAAGTTTAGGGTTATCGGTTGAGTCAGTTTGACTTTTGGTGAAAATTGAAACTTTTGATTCTAAAATTCACCGAAGGATTTAAGATCTTATTATTTTGTTATCGAGCGTTATTTGGATATGTCATCTTGATTTGCGTGTTAGGAATCAGATAGATGATTTGTTTAATACGGATGTTGAATCAATCGATAGTTGAATATTCTATTTTGTTTTGAGGGTTCTCTTTTTTTCAAGATTAAGAATTCTCGTGTTTGATCTTATTTAGAATTTGGTTTTAACTTGAGTCGATTTTCAGGGTTTCGGTTTTGGTGTTAGACTTTTTACATTATTTTCTAAGAATTATAAAAATCTCGGGGGTTTACAATGTTGATGGGTCATGGTTAGAGGTGGGTAAATGAACCCGACCCACATTGGCTCGTGGGTTAAACGGTCTAGACTATTTTGGCAAAATGGGCAAAAACTTATTGGCTCGGGCTCTACCCACTTTGGCCTAGGAGCCAAATGAAAAGGTTTTATTTGTTATTTTTTATGTTAGTTAATGTAAAAATTAGAATATTTATATATTTTAGGGTTTTATATATAGCAAAGATTAATTTTGTTACTATTTTGATTACTTATATATGAAAACATGTTTTTTAAATAATCCATTAGATATCATATTACGACTCAATAAATATATATTTTGAAAAATGTTATAATACTTGTGATGCATATATCAATCTATTTTATTCCATAATAAAATAGATTGATAATCATTAATATGTTATTATGTTATTTTATTTTAATTTTTTTTTTACTTTTGGACCGCGGGCTAAACGGGTTAGGTCAATTTGGCCTACTTTTAAATGGGCAAAAAAAAAAAAAAGGCCACGGCTCACTTTTTTAACGAGTAAACAGGCCGGCTCGCGGGCCATAGCTCGTATGCTTAGCTCTAATCATGGTCGCCCAAGATGAAAATCACAAAGCAAAAACAAGCCTAAACATACCTATGCTGGGGGGGGGGGGGGGGGGGTTATGTTAGATCAAGAATCCCTTTGAGCCAAACACGGGTGTCGAGATGGCTAGTGTTGGTGATTACAACCATCAACATGGTCGTATTAGTGGTCATGTTTATTCAGATTTTGTGTATCCCTTTTTTAGTTGAATTTGAAAACAAATAGAGTTTTGGGGCAAAATTTTTAGGAGTTTCTAAGGGTCAAAACTCAAGGTTAAACTTGATTTTGAAAATTCACTTGCTATCATTTCATGAGCAATACATTTGCATAATGAAAGTAAAATTGAATGCCAAAGACACATAAATGAAGTTAAATCAATACGTAAACCTTCATTATACAATCAACTCAATTTCTAATTTATCAATTTCATATTAGAGATTAAAAATCCACGTGTTAAGTTATACATATCCACATTAATTTCTCCTTAACAAGAACCATACATCAAATTTATATTCTAATTCATATAAAATAGACCTTATATAGATAGGGTATCTCGAGCTCTATTGTATAATTTTTACAAATATACTGAAGAAAAAGGTACATAATTGGTTAAAGGAGTCATTTGAACTCAGTGAAGACATTTTGGGGAAATGGAGCGAATCTTGGTAAAAATATTGAGTAAAATAGGGAAAAAAAAGTGCAGAGTGCACGAGTTAAAACATGACCTGACTTGTGTTGAGATTAGAATGGAGTACGTAAGCTTGTATACGAGTTGACGTAGGAGGTTGTGTTGATAACAGTAGGTATTTTATGTTATACACGAGCAAGAACACAAGTCGTGTTCATGGTTGTGTAGGAGGCAAAACTTTGAAGATTTTGGTGAAATTCTAAAGCACACAGGGAAGTGCATGGTTATGAACCTTTATTGGATTATGATGATCATTTCTAAACAAGTTAAAAATCCAATATCAATTCGATCATATGACTACTTTAAGACAAGTATACCTATCAATTCATAATATGAGAATTAAATGTTAGGTATCATTCCTCGGGGATCTCTTTCAAGTACTGGTAATTACTCTAATCCTATTCTGACCTATAAAAGTGATTATTTTGATATAATAAATTAATTCTACTAAAATTACTAATAACTATTAATAATTAAATCATGATCACTAAAAATTTATAACACAAGACTTCCTTAACTTTAAATTACCATTGACTCTAGCATGTAACCCTCATTAAATTAAGCTTCAATTAATAAATTAGATCTTGAACTGTGGAATTCCTAAATTAGATCAATATCTCTCTTGAGATTACTAATCCTTAACCTTAGATCAATCCTCTACAATCTCTTCTTAGCTAATAACAACATAGAATTGCATTAACCCATACAAAGAATCCACTAGTAAATTTAGACCTAACCCCAAATTTATGCAATATTTATTTAATTTATAATAGTAATTTCTCCATATACTACTATAAAATCTAACTTTGAATCAATACTCCACATTGTTGAAACACTCATGTAACCTAAGAAACATGGATTACGTCTAATCTTGCTCTTATTCAAACTTTAATCTCTAAATATTTCAATTTAATACCTAAACAACAATAATAACTAAATGCAATAAATAAAGAGATAGAGTTGAAGAGGATCGCACTAAGATTTATTGTAGAGGTTGATTCGCTATGAATCTCCACGGTCCATACAAATGCCTCACTCAAGGATGATCTCACATACCTTATTTACCAACACAAACAATTCCCTATAAGGAGTTATAACCAACACAATCACAAACACACTTGAGTTATACCTTTACAACAAGCATCCTAACACACTATGCACAACTTAATATTCTACCAATTTACTCATAATCTATAGTTTAGTGCTTTACAAGAGATCGCAATTGCAAAACTAATAGTACTACATTATGTTTCTCACTTATAAATTAACATAAATTACAAATAAAGCTTTGAGAGTGTTTATAAGGTTTAGATAGCAACAAATAAGCTCAAATCAATCTTTTTACACCCCTAACCACTTGTATTTATAGGCTCTTTAAGTCTCTTAGTCATTGGTCTTCTTCCCTCTCTTTTTTGTGTGCAATAGATATTTTAATGGCTAGTTAAAAAACATAACAGGGTTCAACCTTTTACAAGTGGTCTGAACCATTTAGACAGTTCTAGACCTAAAAAGATAATCTGTGCTAAACAAGGTTTGGATCTTTTTAGATAGTCTAAATCTTTTGCAAAAGGTCTGGACTAGAGATGTAACTAAGTCGGTTCTAGATGGATCCGAAAACTTGACCCACTACCCTATAGGACTTACCAAACTCGATCCTATAGGATATTCACACTGTATCCAAACCCACCCTATAAGATTTTCCATAAAACTTGGAACTCGACCCTATAACCCTATTTTTTTCAACCTATTTTCAAATTTTAATAATAAATTCAAGAGAAGCTAGCATAAAATGTGATGTGAATTTATTATACTAATATGTAATCTTAAATTTTTTTTACATTTGTACCCCTTCTTTAGTAATACTTTTTTCTATATATTTATATATATACACACCTTTGATTGTTTACTTACACAATTTGCTTGTCTTATCTTTTATATAATATACTTTCATAGAATTAAATGGTAGTATTCATGTGATATTAAGACAATTTATAAATATGTGATGATTATATATTAATTTATGAAAAGTATTATGTTAGGTAAATTTATTATTTTAGTTAATTTGTTGTGTCATATTTATGTGCACTATTTTTGCTCATATTATGATTATCTTTATGTCTATCCCCTATTTTCCAATCTTGTCACAAAATTCAAACATATTATTCTAGATGTACTTATAATTGTAGTCTTACAGATTTAAATTTAAATACAAAAACATTCAAAGGAGGATATTGATAAACTATTCACGCACCAATACTACTGTTGCTTGAATATTGGTGGATAATACTCTTTATTTGATCATATAAGTATCAATTTATAAATTTGAAAAATAATAAATATATGAATTTGAAATAAAATAACCTACTCATAGCTCTCAACTTTCCTAATACTCTATCTTTTCAGATTTTTTAGTGGCTTTAGCCTTTATGATATATATTTTTTAAATTTTAGTATCGGGTCGTCGGATATGTTATAGGTTCCAAACCTAACCTTAAAACCCTATAGGTTTTTTAGCTACATATCCAAACTTGATCCTAAAACCTTATAGGATTTTTAGTAGATTTGGTAGCCGGAAATGTCACGCCCCGAAAGGTACCCTTAAACGTGGCAGTCCGCCACATATAATATCAAGACTTAAGAATGACTACCTTAGTCATGCGAAAGCCTTAGTATTACATGTAAGGCGTCTAGCACGGTAATAGGAGACGCTTTTGGAAAGCATAGTTTAAGCAAGTAAAGATGAACATACAAGAATCCAGAAATAAAATGTATTATATCATTAATAACCAAAGGTCTATTACATGATTTCTTAGGGGCATACCCCTGCTAATCCCAAAGATCGTAATAGTATTTACAACATCCAAATACTGTATTAAAGATTTCAAAGGAATTCTAATCTAAGTCTTCAAGTAGATTTCCTCCAAAAGCTTTAATGGAAAACTTACATGGATATGGGGAGGCCCGGCACAAAAATAGGTGTTCCTGAGAATACAAGTACCTATAGGGGTGTAAGCTTATGGGCTTAGTGAGTAAATCCCAAAATTCATACTCAAAGTAAATTATCAACCAAGTTTATTATTCAAACATATGGAATGCAACAACCACGTGAGCATACAAGAATATGACTTTCTGGGAATCATATGTTGAATGAATTACGCCCTTCATTCTGGGTTGGGTATTCAGGCCAATTACAACCACAACTTTTAAAACACTTTTATAGATCTTACCAGCTCCTATACGCCATCAAAAACTTGTAGTTATTACAGGCTCCTACTAGCCACCAATTCACGTAGTTCTTACTAGCTCCTACTCGCTACTTACATGATATACCGTTATGTCTACCATCACTATTATAAACTTGTCCCACCAATTGTATAGTAATGAATGAAATGTGACTCAACATATGAAGTGCATGCATAATTTCTTGATTAAATTCTAGTAGTTATATTTATCTTCTTTCAAGTGAGCAACCAATTTCAAACACTTCAAGATAATAATGTACAAACAACTTTATTACAAACAAATCAAGTTTCGATATACTTAATATTCTTTCAACATGTTATCATACAACTTCCATTTGATTTTTGCCTAAATTCTAGTGCAACTAATTTTACAAGCACAATCATAAGTATGAAAAATATAACGGGGAATAAACTCATTCAGCCATAATGACACCTTTCTTGAAATGGATGAGTCGTTTGGGATTTCCAATAATCGTAGTAATCTTCGGGATATGAACAATCCTCCTCGAGATTATCTAATCAAGAAAATACCCAAAATGAGTATTTCATGAAGTTTCTCTTCTTGAAGATTCTAAACTTTTCTTAAAATCGCGGTAAAATCGTATAAGAGGAAATTCCAACTTAGAATGGCCATAACTTGCTCATTTTAACTCGGAATTTCGCAAATAATATATCGTTTTCTACCTACTCGAAAAGATCTACTCATTTCTAAACTTATTTTCAACAAACTAAGTCGTTTGGGTTCCGAAAAAGCAGCGACCAGATTCTCACGAAATTGCAAAAACTTGAGTTCCTCCTTTTAAATAAGGTTCACTTGAAGAGATAGATTTTCCAAATATTTTATAAGCTTTTGAAAGGTATATGTAATGACTCATAACAAATGTATTAAGTAAATAAAGTTGTCTCAATTTATGAAAAAGTAAAGTCTTGAATGATTTTGAACTTGAAATTTTTGAAATATTCATTTTACTTTGAAAAGATTTTGAGTTACTTGAAATGAGTATTTCTTTTCTAAATTTAATTTCTTGTAATTTTTCTAAATTTCTAAAGAATGATTTTTATTTTTCTAAGCTTAGATTCCAACAACTTTTAAAGGTAATAAAAATTTCATAAAAGAATATTTTTGTTTCTTATGATTATTCCAAAAGAATTTCTAATACTTGATGAAAAATAAGTTTTTATAAACCTTTTGTTTATTTAAGAAAAATCATTTCTAGGCATGTTTATGAGTTTTTAAGAAACTTAATCTCTACATTTATTTCTTAGAAAAGAATCTTTAGTTTAAGAAAACACTTCCTCCTTTATTTTTGTTGAGACAAAAATCATTATGTTCATGCATGAATATGAATCATAAAATTATGAAAATGTAAAGAAACATAACAACTTGAAAGAATAAGCAATTAAAGGAAAAATCAAGTATTGGGACCTTAGCTTCATCAAGGTACCCCAAGACTAAGAAAAGACTAGTCCCTAAAAGAAAAGAAAATGTTTTGACTTGATGAGGACAAGTCTAAGACTAGAAAGACTAGTCTTAAAAACAACTTGAAATTAAATAAATTGCAAGGAAGTAAATAAATTATAAAACAATGATCTTATATGCTCTAAATAATATATATAGCTATATAGATATATTAGATAGTTATGAACATAAAGGAAACATAAAGGAGTTTAGATTATGAACAAAAACAAAGTATGAACCTATTGTTGCTTTCTTAACCTTCATGGTTTTAGAAAACACACATTAAGTTCATACTAAGTAGGTGAACATATGAAAATCTTGAAGGCATATTACCTATAATAAAGAAAAAGAAGAGAACTTCTTGTAAGAGACTTCTTGGAGAAATTTTGAGAGAGATTTGAGTATAGTAACTTTAATGTAGAAGAAGTGTGAAAGAAGTGAAAGCATGAGGGGGTATTTATAGGAAAATGTGGGGAGATATTTTGTGTTAATTAAATAAATGAAAAACAAAACAAATTGGAAAGAAAAAGAAGGGGGCCGACGCAAATCTTGGTGTAGGAGAGAGGAAAATTAATTTTTTTGTCTTTTGATTAATTAAAAATAAGAAACGAGAGATGTGAAATTGTATTGGAAATGAAAATGTGTAAGAAATAGGTGTATGTGTTGTAAGAGTAGGTTGTAAGAAAAAGTAGAGATAGATGAATAGTGTAGAATAGTAGTAAATAGTGTAATGTAAAGTAGATATGACAATTTAAATACCGATAGTAAGAAAATACGCGTATAAATGTGATATCTGATATTTTTAGCTACCGAAAATTTATGAAATTGATATTTTTGAAAATCTTATATTTTTACGAGTTTAACTGTATATTCGGATATTTTTACTATTTCGAGTCCCGGGATACGTTTTTCAAGAACTGTCTCCGATCGGGTTCAAAGGACACTTGAATTTCGAAATTCTGATATTTTTATATAACCTATAGCTATCACGAACTATTATCGCTAATTATTCTAACTTCGTTTTCTAGGACTAAAGAAAACGGGAATGCCGGATCTAGAATCTAGGGTTTATACAAGCCTTTTGTTGACCTTTAGGGTTTCGATTGACTTTTAATTCTAAGACCAAACTTAAAATTAACTGAAAATTTTAGGGGTTTACAGGAAACCCTATAACGGCTCACTTAGCTGCATCCTTAGTCCGAAGCTCTTGTCAACGGGTTCGAATCATTTCATACAGCTTGACACTATTTCATATTTTAGGCATAATTCTCTTATCTAGACTTTAATTAAGATAATTTAAGATGTTACAAAAAGTTTTGAGAGAGTTCTGCAACTTTCATATTTTAAGTTTTAAGAAATTTTAAAGAAATCAAGGCCTAAAACATGTTTTTATCAAACTACAATATACAAACACAAACAAAAAACACATATATATTGCACATGAGGGATAAACATAATACAAATGTAATTTGCTTATTAATTGTAATTTTACTGTATCATTTTGAGTAATTTGTGCAATGCATTTCCTCATTTGTATTTGATTTGAACCCTTCAATAAAACACACACACACACACACACACACACATATATATATTAATTCAAGAAATAAATAAAAGCACATAAATGGATTCAAGAATACTAATTTATTATTGAAATAAAACAAATTCAATTACGTAATAAGGTTAGTGGAAAATTCTATAGTCCTAACATTAATTTTGATGAGTCTGGTTCCATCACCATCTAACAGCTCACATTATACACAATCGAATCATTAAAATAGTTAATATTCCATTTATTATATTTCTTTTAGTGGTTAGATTAATGGCTTGACGGTAAGGTTAAGATTTCAAAGCTAAAGTAAAAACAATCTACTCTTCCATGAATTTAACACTTAAAACACAAAAACTAGAAACAGTAGAAAGAAAGCATAGTAAACTCCCTTTCCAATCTTGCAATCTTCAATGAATTTCTTAATGTCTTGACTTTCTCCAAAACATATATTTCTCTATCTAATACGTATATATATTATTCTTATTTCCAGAAAATTAGAGTCATATATTTATAGAGCAAAGGTGAAATCTCTTCAAATCTTCTCAAAATTTTACAAACTTTATAAATCTTCATATCTCCGCTCTAAGAGAGACTCCTTCTGCATATAAGACTCATATTTTAGCTATATCTTTTTCGATGGATATGTTTTTATCTTAAATCATCTTTTAAATCTTTCCAAATCTTTAATGTTCAATCTTCATAAATCTGAACTTTATTTCCTTAAAAATCCCACTTTCTAACTTTATAATGCAGATCTAATCAAATCTGGAACATATCTCTTTTAAAATGATACGCAAGTCTTTAACAAAATAGGAAACAAATTTCTACACAACTTAAGTTGTGTACTCACTCGTGCACTCTTGAACTTCAATAATTTCACCTCCTATACAGCCATGAACACCACTTGTGTACTTTGGTCGCGTAGAGCACATAATACATTTCTAATCCTTACACAAATCTCAACACAACTTATTTACTAACTTGTGTATTTCTTTCTGTTCCCAACATAGGTCAAGTTGTGTTCTTTTTATCTATTCTACACTTTGTCATCATTCACTATCCTTAACAAACTTGCTCCAACTTATCGAAAATCGTTATTTTTAACATAAACAACTTTTCAAAACTTGAAATCAATAATTAAACTAATTAAGAACCATTTTCTTATAAATACTCGTAAAAAGCTATTATTAAAGCTCTAAATACCCTTCTTAATTAAAGTTAAATCACATTAATAGATTCACATCCTAAAGTTAGAGAAAGAGATTTTTATAGGGGAGAGTCCTAGTTTGAAGATGAATGAATATTTGTGAAGATTTGACTTTTCCTTTATAAATATATGACTCTACTCTTTTAGGATACATGCATATTTATATCTAGGGTTTTAGAGATAGACAATATAGAGAGAAAAATGAAGGTTTTTAGAATTATTGAAGATTGCAAGATTGAAGATTAAAAGGGGTTTATTATGTTTACTTTTTTTATTGCTTTGTTAGTTATAGTTATAGAAGAGTAGAAAGTTTTACCCTAACAATGAAGAACCTTAATTTTATTATGTAATTGGGTTTGTTTTGATTTCAATAATAGATTAATTTCTTGAATTTGTTTATGTGTACTTTATTAGTTTTTTTGAATTAATATATGCATAGCATTGATTCAATGTTAGATCTCATATAAGTAGATTAAGAAATCGCTTGTTTGAATAGATATCGCATAAACGAAGAGAATTGAATGCATACTTAGAGTTATGATGACATAATTCTCCTGTATTTAATTGAATCTAGAGTTTGATTTAAATACAATAGAGGATTCTTTGTATGTGTAATGTGGTTCTAGATTGCTATTAACTAAGAAGAGATTCCAATGGATTGATTTAAGGTTAGGGAATAGTAGTCCCACGAAGTATATTAATCTAATTGAGGAATTTCGTAGTTCAAGAATTAATTTATTAATTGAAGCCTATTTTGATAGTGATACATAATAGATTAGTGGTGATTCAATTACTAGGGTAGGTTTTGCAATTTTATATTTTAATAAAGTAGTCTTGATTAATCTTGATTTAATCTTTCATTAATAGTTTTAATAATTTTGGTAAATTTAGTTTAATTATTTTAATAGTCTAATACTTGAATTGATAGGTTAGATAAAAAAGGACTGGAGTGATCACTAGTACATGAAAGAGATCCCTAAGGAATGATGCTTGATATTTAATTATTATACTATAAATTGATAGGTTTACTTGCCTTAAAGTGAACGTAGGATATGATTACTATTGGATTTTTAACTTGGAAAATGATCATTAAGTTTTATGGCTTCCTGGATAGTTTATTTCAATCGAATGTAATTGTTAATATCCTGTCCCACATCTTTAGGGTGATCGTAATATTTGTTCTTGTTATGATGGCTAAGATTTCCTTCCATCTTGCTGGTTCTTAACAAGATGCCTAAGTTCCATATCTCAAGGAGAATATCTTCCTATGATCTACTATGTGGGATGAAACTCAAATTGTAGAACCTTTTCCAACCTTAACCCTTTCTACTATGAGAGGAAGATCCTTCTCTATCCCTTAGGGGCTCGAGTTGGTCTTTGGTAGATCCTTTGTCTCTCTTATATTATTATTCTTTTGTCAAAAGCATCCTTTGCAAACTATACATTGCTAGTCATATGATGAAGTATGCATTTGAACTCTGCTTATGAAGTACAAAACAAATCTAGAGACGCCATAAATTCTCAGATCCTATCCAGTTTTATTGCAGAATACACTGGCTGTTGGAAAAATACTAAAGAGGGTAATAAGTCGAAGTGGACCCTTTATGTAGATGGCTCATTTAACTAATTAGGGAGTGGAGTCGAGTTAGTACCCCAAGGTTTATACAACGTTAAGATTTGTTTTGCCCTCAAGTTTTGTTTCTCAATCTTTTTTTTTTTTTGGTTGTGAATAAAGTTTTCCCATCGAATATATTTTTTGGTTGTTATTGAAAATCTTCTAAAGTTTTGGACATTTTTTTTTTTTTTTTTGCAAATGAGTAGAAAAGGCTCTCATTTGATTGACTCCTTACCTAATTGCTCGAACAACAATAATAATATGGTAAATTACATCAAAAATATCAATATTTGGTAGCAAGTTGTCTAAGATGCCAATGTTACAAATAGTTAAAAAAAAGGATCAATATTTGATGATAAATTCATTTAAAGTATCAAAGTTTTGAGTGGTTAAAAAGATGAATCATTATTTTGCAAAGCAACTCAAATAAGGTATTGATAAATGATTACTAATAACAAATACTTAATTGAAAACTAATCCATACATTGATATCTTAGATGGATTTTGCAAAATGTAGATATCTCATTTGATTTACTTTGCAAAAAGTTAGTTCCTCTTTTTATCACCCGAAATATTAATAACTTAAATAAAATTATCTTTAAGCGTTGATACCTTATGGTATAATTTACCTAATAACAAGATCAAAACCTTTGACCTTTGTTACCACCTAATTGGATTGGGTAAATAATCTTCTAAAGGTTTTTCCTTTTCTTGCTTGATTAAGTAGAAATATGAAACGTCTTCCTTATGAGGCCATCTGATTGTGAATTAATTCTTAAATGTTGTTGCTAATTCTTCAAAACTAGTGATGAAACTAACTAACAATTGACGGTACCATAGAAGATGGCATCATTGAGCACCAACGCATGGTTTGTATAGCATTGTAAATGCTCTTTGGGATCAGATGTCCCATCATACATCTTAAAATTTGGCAATCTCATGCCTATAAGAAAATGCTCCTTAATGATAGAACGTGCTAAGGGAGTATTAATTGCCATCCAGGATGCTTTATGAGTTTATTGCACTCTTTTTACTCTCTTTGATCTTAAACAACCTCTTGAATGTAAGATTATTTCATAATTTCATGATTGAATATTTCATGAATTCAATCCCATAATCTTTGAACTACATGATTTTCATATATGTAATTGGATGAATCAATGCACCTTTTTTCATAGTCGTGATATTATTTTGAATCTTGAAGAACAAAAATCACTTGTTTCCTTAAGAGACACCTTATCCTTCCAATCCAACCTTATTGCACCAAAGGAATGATTTCTTTTCCTTTCCCTTAATTTGTTATTATGGATTTTTAAATGAAGACAAGAGTGAGAACTATATTTAATGTTGACTCTTGCATATATATATAAGGGCAGGAAAAGGACCATACCTCTTCATGAAACAATAAGAGATGTTTTCCATCAAGACACCCATTATGAAGAGTTATACCTCTTCATGAAACAATAAGAGATATCTTCCATCAGAACATCCATTATGAAGAGTTACAACTCTTTATATAAAACATTACATATTGAGCCATAATTTCTTACATTCTCCCACTTTGCCCATATATACTTCTTTAATAACTTAGAATAAACATAATGTGCACAATAACATTATTTTAAGTTTTCATTATGTTGATCATACCATATATCACATTATTAAATTAAAAATTAATTAGAGTCATGGCGATTGTATGTCGTCATCTCGACATAGTCCATTACAGGTACTACATAATTAATTCATAATTTAAACATAAATTAATGAAGAGATAAATAAAGTCTTATTTTAATATCTTTGTAAAAGACAATTCCTGTTAACATAATTCAATTTCAATCATGTATACAATATAAAAAACAGGAAATTTCAGAAACACCTTTTATTGAGCTCAAGAGTATCATACAAATACATTATTGTTTATTTAGGATGCCCTATAATGCCTATTCTTTCAACATGCTCTCTAAAAATATTGGGCGCTGATCCTTTTGTTAATGGATCTGCAACCATCAGTTTTGTACTAATATGTCTGATTGACACTCTTTGTTTCTGAACTTCTTCTTTAACGGCCAAGTGTTTGATCTCTATGTGTTTTACACCCTTTGAATACTTGTCGTTTTTTGAGAAGAAGATCACTGTAGAGTTGTCACAGTAAATTTTCAACGGCCTACTAATAGTGTCGACAACTTGAAGCCCTAAAATAAAATTCCGCAGCCATAAACTATGAATTATGGCCTCAAAGCAAGCCACAAATTTTGCTTCCATAGTTGATGCAGTAATGACAGATTACTTCGCGCTTTTCCATGAGCTTGCCCCACCGGTTAATAGGAATAGGTAACCAAATGTGGATTTTCTTGCATCAACAGATCCAGCATAATCTGAATTTGAATAACCAACCACCTCTAACTGATTAGACCTTCTATAAGTGAGCATGTGGTCCTTCGTTCCTTGCAAGTATCTCAAAACTTTCTTGGCAGCCTTCCAGTGATCCGATCTTGGATTACTTTAATATCTACCCAACATCCCAACACTGAAATTGATGTCGGGTCTAGTACAATGAAGATACACCAAACTCCCAACAATAGATGCATAAGGAATTGTTGCCATTTGTTCTCATTCCAAATCATTTTTTGGACATTGCATACCACCAAATTTATCTTGAAATACCCCAAATCTTCATCTAAAATAGAAGTTGGTTCTAGATGGATTTAAATGAATTATAGGATTTAATTATACAAGTTGACATAACTAGATTAATGATTAATTAAGTTGAAACTGAGATTTTGGATTCCTAATTCTCTAAACAAGTCATTTAAATGTTTAGAGGATTCCTAAACTCTTGATTCTTAGCCTAAACACTAATTCCTAAATCTTTACAAAATTTGAGTTCATTTGCTTGTCTAAAAATATCAATTCTTAAATCCAAACTCAAATTAAATATCTTTTTATCAAAAATAAATTTCTAAATTAAGTCCTCATTTTGAGTTCTTAATTTCTAACTTATTGGTTCAGAAACAATCTTTTAAATGCTTTTGGAACTATATATATTGATCTGATAGTTCTAAACGTATACCTTTATTCTAAAAATATCCTAAATTATTAAACTTATCCTCTCTTTTTCTCTCCTATCCCCTGCCTCTCTCTTTTTTCGTTTTCTTTATTCATTCCCGTCTCTTTCTTTCTCTCATTTCTTTCTTGTTCTTTCTTCTTCTTCTCTCTTTCTTGTTTCAAGTAATCTCAAATTCAAGAGAATCAAAAGACAAATCAAAGTTAGGAAACAAGATTGGAGAAAGAAATCAAGTAGAAATAGCTCCAACAAGAAGAAGGAAGAGAAGTTTCATGTATTTCAAAAGCTAAGTTTTCTATTTCAAGTTATATTTGTTTTATTTGTTGTTTGCTTATCTAATTGATGAATTGATTTTGAATTGAGTTGGGATTGTTGTTTATACATGTATTTGTTGGTTTCATGATTGATGGAAGTTGGGGTTGATGAAGAAGATGATGAATAGTGAAGTTGAGTTTTGTTGAAGTAGTTGGAGTTCTTTGATGTTGTTAAATGAGTATAAAAGTATTGTTTAGACTTGATATGGGTAGTATATAGCTTTTATTAAGTTATTGTTTAGACTTGATATGGGTAGTATATAGCTTTTATGAAGTTTTGATTGAAGTAGAATGTGTAAAAGTTTGATAAAATGAAGTTTGAAAAACAAGAAAATTTGTAACTCAGGGGAAACCATGAATTAGGGGCATGATTTAAGCCTTGGTAGGCTCGGGTTGGACAAATTTTATGAATCACGGGCATGATTTTAAGAGAAAAAGCTCTGTTTTGAGAAGTTTTCATAAATCACGGTCGTGATCCATCCCTTGGTAGCCTCGGGTTAGTCAAAAACTTTGAAACTCAAAAATCATGGTCGTGATTCTTAGCTCAAAAACCATTTGATGACAGCTTTTCGAAAATCACTGCCATGACTCGTATTTTTCTTGATGCAATGCTATTTCATATTTTAATAATAACTTTTTTATCAGACCTCTGATTGAGGTGATTCAAGTTGTATTGGAAAGCTTAAAAAGAGATCTACAACTTTCATGTTTTGAGTTTTTGCAAATTATAAAAGTATTAGTGCTTAAATTTCACTTATTTCCAACTAATACATTTTCCAAGCAAAGTTTAAAACTTGTTTTTGTTTGTGAAATGTGTTTTTGCTTAGGAAATGGATATTTTTTAGCTAAAATAAGATAGGTAAGTGATATTTGATGTGTCATATGAGTTAATTGATATAAATCAACATGAGTTTAGCAGATTTTTAGATTTAATTAATAATTTGGATTAAATATAGAAGTTAGCTATAAAAATGAACTTAGTTAATAATTCTATGATCAATTTGGCTAAATGAACTTGACTAAGCTAAAACGAATTAGATTGTTTAAGTTTAATCAACTTGATTTAGTAAATGACTTAAATGACTAATTCTAATCAATTTAGCTAAGGTTAAGCTAAAATGGGTTAATAGCTAATAATTAGCTTAGATGAATGATTTAGGATGATCCTTGAATAATATGGGAAATATGTTGTTTCAAATGTGTGTTTACTTGGAAAATGAATGTTTTTGGTGTATGAATTATTTGTTGATGCTTTTGTAATAAAACACTATAAATAAAAGAGAAAAGAGATTCTTTGACAGGCAAAGGAAAACTGTCCTCATTTTAGCAGGGTGATCTTCACAGCTATAGTGGGGTTCCTATTTAGTGTCTGATCAAATAAGGTTTAATAAAATGAGTTTGAGATGAATGGATAAATAGCTTAAGTTCTTATATGATTTTGATGAAGTGGATTATTAGTTTAGTTTAGTTCTTACACGAGTTCTTTCCTTAACAGAAGTGGATATCTGATTTATCTTCTAGATTATCTTCTGAAATTCCTTTCGAGGCTATGTTTGGATTTCATATTCAAGGTACACAGTAACTTGCGTGTTGGATGTTAGGATAGGCATCTAAAATGGGTTAAGAACTTAAACTCGGCTTAATAATTGATGAGTGTTGATTGTCTATTACGCCGTTGAATCTGGTTCGAGGAAGCAGCAACCTTCTCATGATGCAATGACACGGTAGTTAAGCGCTTTGACCTTAGTCATGATGCAATGACTATACCGTGATGCAATGGTACACTATGATGCAATAGCGATTCTTTTATGGTTAAGCAGGTAATCGATAGAGAGTGTAGTATCTGTATAACGTTTGCTTAAACTTGGAAGGAAATACCGTGGTTTAGTTCAACGTTTATGGAAACGGGTGAACTAGATTCATGTTGTGGACTAAGTTAAGTAAAGTTGAGTAACGACTACAAACTCTAGACGAGATTACTTTTATGGAATAGATATAGGGGATATAGGTATTTGAACTGCTTATATCAACCCTCTGAGTAGCAGCTGTTACTCAGGACCCTCATATTCCCATTGGCTTGTTCCGGAGTGTGAGTGATCCATTGTTGATTTGTTTATTTTAATGAAAAGATAATAACTTGTGGATTGATGCATTGCATTTAGTTAAGCTTGCATGGTACTTCATGTGTGATTGTGTTACTGTGTACTGAGCTTCGACTCATTCTTGTTGTTATGGTTCTTTTCTCCAGGTGATATATTGAGGATGATGGATGATGAGACGATGATATGATGATGTTGTTGCTGTTGATGATGTTGTATCGGGTTTGTGGTGCTTTTATTGACTCGGGAAGGATTGCGAATGAGTGATGTGACTTAGGAGCATTGAGTAGTTTAGTTATTTTGTTTTTTTTTTTTTGTTTTTTTATAGAGACTGGATTTATTTATAAATTTGTATTTTCATTTAAGGGCTTGTTAGTGCCAATGTTTTGTAAATAAGCTTTTGTAAAGATTTATTTAAGTGAAAGTTCTTCCACTTGTAATAGCGGAAGTTTGAAATGCTTTTATGTAGAAATGTTTTTATTAAAGTTTATTTTTCCGCTGCTAAACCCAGTTATCTGAAAATCCAACTAAACGATTTCATAACCTAAAATCAGATAGCAATGTTCAACATAAACACCTTCTTTTAAGATAACCTTATGTATAATTCGTAAGAGTTATACGTGGTTGGGGACTTGGTGTGCTTAATTTAAGAATTGAGCATGTTGAGTCTTTACATATCACCTTTCTGAATTGGAACTATACCTACTAAACATTTGTCCATTTTATATCTTTTTAGAACTCTGTTGATAAAAGCCTTTTGGGATAAGCTTAACAATCCTTGTGATCTATGACGGAATATTTCAATTCCTATCACATATGTTGCCTCTCCTATATCTTTCATTTCAAAGCTCTTAGAAAGAAAATTCTTGGTTTCATGTAATAAACCAAGATTATTAGCACCAATAAAGATATCATCAGCATATAGGACTAAGAAAACAAACTTACTCTCACTAACCTTCATGTATATACATTGATTAATGGTGTTTTCTTTAAAACAAAAAGAAGTTATGATGTCATTGAACTTAAGATACCATTGGTGAGAAGCTTGTTTAAGTCCATCTATTGATTTCTTAAGTTTACAGACCATATGCTCCTTTCCTTTAATTGAGAAGCCTTCAGTTAGTCCATATAAATTTCTTCTTCCAAATCTCCATTCAGAAAGGTGGTCTTAACATCCATTTGGTGTAACTTTAGATCATAATGAGCAACCAAAGAGAAAATGATCCTAAGTGAGTCTTTCTTTGAAACCGATGAAAAAGTCTCTTTATAATCAATGCCATCCTTTTGAGTGAAGCCTTTGGCAACAAGTCTGGCTTTATGTCGTTCAACATTGCCATTTGAGTCTTGCATTATTGTAAAGACCCATTTATAGCCAACTCTTTTACATCCTTTTGGCAATTCAACGAGTTCCTAGACTTGGTTTTGATCCACAGATTTCAACTCATCTTTCATGGCATTTACTCACTTAATAGAATCATTACACTCCATGCCTTGCGAGAATGAAATTGGATCATTGTCAATTCCTATATCGAGTTTTAACTCTTGTAGAAAAACCACATAATCATTAAGAATATCATATCTTCTCTCTCTTTGAGATCTTCTTAATGCTATTTCATGTGGTTCCTCCACTATAGGGGTATCATTTATAATTTCATGATGTGTTTGATCCGTTACTTGTTGTTCTTCACTTTGGTAAAGTTCTACAATGTACACATCATGTCATTCTTCACTTTTACTAATTTCACCATTTTCAACGAACTTGGCATTTCTAGTTTCAACAATTCTTGTGTAAGCCCTGGAAAATTTCAGTAAATAATTTCAAGTGAACTTTGAAAATAAACCCTAAAAATAACTCCAAATTAAAACCGAATTTCAACTAGTCCAAAAACACGAACGAATTCAGAAACTTCTTAATCTTGAGAAAAATAAGAATCCTTAAAAACAAAGTAAGAACTCAACATACTTCAATTGTAAACCACTGCGTACGACAAACTCCATACGTAACTCCGACTTACAAAATCGGGAAGTATGGAACTCAAAAACAAATTATTAAAAAGTAAATAAATATTAACTTTCGGAAATGAAACCCAATTTAAGAATTCCGAAAACGTTAAAAGATATTAAATACTTACAAAAATGAAATGTAAAATAAATTTCTCAAATCAAATAAGTTGTATAAACATAAAATATCAGTTTCTAAATTGACAAATACCTAAACCGGAAAATCACCCGGAAACCCTAAGTGGAATGCAATAGTTTAAGTCCGGCAATCTAGCGCCCCTAACCCTAGAGGCAAGATGTAGTTTAATATGTAAAATAGCTCATAGTAATATTTTTGTTTAAAAATATCAGATTGGTAAATTTTTGACCTATTTCAAACCTGTTCGAATACAGACTTCGAAAAGCGTGTCCCGGGGCTCGAGATATCAGAAATATACCATTAGTACCGTTAGACTCGTAATTCATAAGATTTCTAAATATATCAGTTATATAATTTTTCGGGTTATAAAAGTTACAGTTATAACCTTTTTATCGTATTTTCATTACTACCGGTAATTAATTAGTCTTTTGCGCTATTCATTTTTATTTCATTACAAAATTTTATTATTCTTATAAAGCCTTATATTTTTAGATAAATATTTTATATATTATAGAAAATTTTGTTTTTCTAAAATTTATTAGTTCGGGTATTTATGGGATCAGATTCTATTTAAGACCCGATACTAAAAATAAAATAAATTAATTTAATAATTGGAAAATATTTTTAAAATATTTTTATTTTCATAAAATAATTTTTTAGAATTTTTCGGGTTATAAAAATATCATTTATAGCTCATATTCGCGTATTTTGATCATACCGGTAACATATTTGTTAAAATACTAAAATAATTCAAATAATTATTTAATTTTAATTATGAAATCTGCTACAAATATTTGGAATAAATTTTCTAATTTTATTTTATTTTATTAAGAAAGTACTTTTACAACCCATACCTTCAAGTACACGTTACACATATCACTTCCTTTTCACTTCAATCTTTCTACACTCTATCCCACACTTCATGGCAGATTTTTCCCCTCCTTTATGACTGCCATTGTCCTTTGTTTACTCCTATTTTGACTAAATTAATTATATTCTACTCCTTCTTAAGAAAGTTACATTACACATTTATTACACAATTCAAATTCAAGTCAAAATTCAACAAAATTCCTCTCTCTCCCTCCCACATAATTCACATGCAGCACACACATATTGGCTTCCTTGTTTTATTTTTTTCTTCTTTTCTTACAATTAATACACTCATTCTCTCTCTCTCCTTCATTTACTCATTTTTCCTTTTTCATTCCTTAACCTTTTCTCTCTCTTTTTCCTCTCTTTTCTTCTTCTTCTTGCTCTTATTCTTCAAGAAACAAGCTCCCCCTTCTTCTTCCATGAGCTCCCACACATATTTTTAAAGATTTCTAAGCAAATCTTCTTCCCAAAGCTCCTAGGTGATATAGGTAAAGTGTAATGGAAGTTTCATACATCAAATGATCTTCCATAAGCTTAAAAGCTTAGGATGATGATGTCAAAAATGAAACACTCCTCTTCTCCACTATTATTATCTTGTATCATAATTATTTTCTTGTTTAAAGTTGATATATTTTGTAGATCTAACTTTTTGTAGCTTTAATTTTTGTTTATGCCATAGATCTTGCTATTTGAGTTACTATTTTTGTTATTTCTTATGATTTATGCATAGATCAATCATCCACATGTCTATCTTAGTGATTCATGCATTTAAAACTAGTTTAGAAGACTAGATCTAGTTGTTTTAGGTTCATACAGGCATTAGACTTTGTTTTATGTTCATGGATAACCTATAGTAGCATGATGATAGTAGGAAAATTGTAGAAAACTCAAGATCTATTTTATTTTCAACAAAAGTCAATTTTTGAAAATTCGGATGAAAAATGAACCATATTTAGAAAAGTTATTTTTCAACTTCAAAATGTGTATTTTTCATTTAAAATGAAGGGCTTAGGGTATATATAACATAAATGAGTGATTTTTATGAGCAAAGTTTAGATCTATGAGTTTAAAGTTTATTATCATGAGTTTCATTTAGATGTATTTTCATATTATGTGTAGATCTTAGATTTGAACTTGAATAAAAATTGTGAAATTCGTATTTTGGCAAACCACCATTTAAAAAACCACTTTCCAAATGTCAAAATTTAATTTTTACTTAAGATAATGAAGGCCTAATATATGTATATCATCAAGACTTCTTTTTACAAGAAGCAAAAGTGATTTTCAAAATAAAAATCTCATTTTCGGATTTTGGCCAAGGCATATTTTAAAAACATGTTTTCCAACTCAAAAATGAAGTTTTTACTTAAGAAATGAAAGGCTTTTAAGATATGATATGTAAGGAATGGATTTTCATAAGTTTAGATAGATTTTATCAAAATGAATGACCAAAAATAAATTTTGTAAATTCGGATCTCAATCAAGACCAATTTTGAAAACCCATTTATCAACTCAAAAACTCATGTTTTATGTGAAAAATGAAGGGTATAGGTAATAGGTATCATTAAGTAATGATTTTTATAAGTTGAAATGAGTTTTGACGAGATTAACGTATAAAACAAGAAATAGAATCAAGATGGGAAATTTTGAGTTAGTAGTCAAATTGTGAAATTCGTAATTTTGAATGAATGCCATAAGAACACCCATTATCCAAGCTCAAAATGAAAGTTTTATGTAATGAATGGATTCTTTAAGTAATAGGTATCATAAAGTCTTAAATTTTAATGCATTAAACAAGTTTTTCCCAAATGAATCATTCAAAAAGTGAATTTTCTAAAATTCGGATTTTTGAGTAAATTATATTGGAAAACATATTTGCAAAGTGTAAAATGCAAATTTTTGTGTAAGAATGAAGTCCTTAGTGGTTATGTATGATTGAGCCATAATTTTCTAAATATCAAATGATTTCTACTTGAAGGAATCACTCAAAAACTAATTTCTATAAAATTCGGATTTTGGAATCAACCCTACTTGAAAACATGTTTACAAAGTGTAAAATGGAAATTTCTATGAAGAAATGAAGGTCATAAGTAATATATATGATGAAGACTCAATTTTAACAAAGATAATTATATTTTCTTAAGAAATAAATCCAAAACAAATTGAAATGATCAAAATTAGAAAAACTAGATTTTTCATAAGTAGTTGTTATTATGATCTTACAAAATCAAAAGTTATAAAATTTTTTTTAGCAAGAATCATCAAGATCATGCATACATTAAGCCCATCTCATGTCATTCATGTTAGGAAATCACTCATATTGCATGTATAGCTAATCTATATAGTAGGAACATTACAAACATTTACAAAATTATTTTTCGGAAATTGAAATTGTTATTGTCCTAATCTGACCCGACCTTTTCAAAACTTCAAAGTTTTCAAAACTTAAATATAATATTAGAGATAGATAGATCTTTCGGAGTAGATAGAAATCGATATATAATTTGCAAGATTCGAGTTAAAATGACCAAGTTATGGCCGTTTTAAGTTGGAATTCCCGCTTAGGACGAGAATTACGAATTAGATAGTTCGTATAAAATCGTTTGGATTAGTTTGAGTAGAAATACTTATTAGAGTATTTCTTCCTTTTTAGGTGATCTCGAATTCGACGATTCTCTACCACCGGGTTACTATTACTAAGAGACCGGTGATCCAATGGCCGAGTGAGTTTTCTTCTTATTTTGTTATCTTGTTTGTGCTTGTAGCTAGTTGCATTAGAATTATAGAAACAAGATAAAAATTGATATGAATGGAGATGGGATATATGATGAGACTGTGATGAATGTATGCCAAAGAATACTAAAGCATATCGAAACCACGATTCGATTGGATAACTGCACTGTTCATATTAATTCTGTTATGTGTATGATATTGATTGGCACTCTAAAGAATGTATGAATATTCTGACCTAAACAAAAATTTAAATTGGTCATGCATCGCATCGGACATATTGCATTTGGTAGCGTACTACTCCTACGCAGGTCGATCGGTATGGTCCGAGGACTCGTTTGGATAATGAGACTCGGATCAGAACTCATTCATAGGAAACTAAGGCGCACCGGGGATGCATTCCATGTGTGAGCCTAGCCGAGTCGAGTGCTATGAGCCAAGGGCTTGGGGACTAGCAGCGGTCGTGTAGACTTCAATACCATCCCTAACCCAAGATACGGAGGGCGTAAATCCGTTCTGTGTGTGGGTTCCGGATACCCATACATAATTGATTGCTCATGTGTTTGTTCATGCATAGCATATGATTTATTATAATTTGCTTGTTACGGTACGGAATTAAGAGAATTCTCACTAAGCTAGTGTAGCTTATACCCCAATAGTTGTTTAAATGAACAGGTTATCTCAAGAATGATAAGTGGGACCGTGATGGTTGGAGCCGAGAATGACTCCGGAATTTCGGCAAAGAATAAAAATGTTTGAAGTTATCAGCTAGTTTTATGATTTGCCTTATAATAGTTTATGTAGGGAAGTCTGTGGATGAATGTGAAGTTGAATGGTTTGTATTTGAAGAATAGCAATTCGTATATGAAGTATAGTAATTTGTTTCTGGAGTATAGTGAATTGAAATCCCTTTACATTGTTACTCAAATTATATCAACATAAAATGTATCATTCCGATGTGTCTCCTCTATGTGTTAGACGCCTTGTACATAGTATGGAAGCTTCGTGTGACTGAGGGTCATTCTTAGGCTTTAATATTGTATACAGCGGACTGCTACGTTTAGGATACCCTTCGGGCGTGACATCTTGTACTATGATTAGGATAGTAAAACCTATATCCTTTGGACTTTTCAGGATATCCTATAAAGAATCCACTAACCGTTCGAAAGTCCAATTTCTTTTCTTGTGGATTATAAATCCTCACTTATGCAGGACAACTCCACACATATAGGTGTCATAAACTAGGTTTCCTACCAGTCCACAGTTCGAAAGGGTCTTTAGAGTAGCTTTACTAGGAATCTGTTTAACAAATATATTGTAATTTTTAATGCATAAACCCACATGGATATAGGTAGAGATGAATGACTTAACATACTCCTAACCATGTCTAATAATATATGATTCGGCCTTTCTGCAACACCATTCTGTTCTGGTGTACCCAGCATAGTGTATTGAGCACATATGCCATGCCTTTCAAGAAATTGGCAAATGGACCTGGACATTGTCCCGATTCATCATACTTCCTATAGTATTCACCACCTCGATCTGATCTTACAATTTTTCACTTTTCTATCTAATTGTCTCTCAACCTCATTAATGTACACCTCAAAGGCGTTCATAGATTGAGATTTTTCATGCAAAAGATAGACATAAGCATAACATAAAAAATCATCAATGAAGGTGATAAAATACTTTTCTCTACCAAAAGATGGAGCATCGAAAGGTCCACATATATTCGTATGTATAATTTCAAGAAGTTGAGTGCTTCTTGTGGCTCCTTTCTTAGTGTGTCGAGTTTGTTTTCCTTTAATACAATCAACACACATTCCAAGGTCGGTAAAATCCAAAGTACGAAGAATTTCATTCATTACTAATCCTTGTAATCTTTCTTTAGTTATATGACTTAATCATTTATGCAACAAGTAAGCAGAGTTATCATTAACCAAACTACGTTTAGTTACAATATTATGATGCAAGGTCATTAAGGTCTCAGCAAAATATTCATCAAGTTTAAACTTGTAAAGATCATCACATAAAATTCCTGAACCATACAGTTTATTGTCCTTATACAAACTAAAAGATTCAAATCCAAACTTAAAAGAAAAACACAATACATCAAGTTTTGACAAAGTAACTAAATCACGAGAAAATGTGGGAACATAAAGGGTTTGGAACAAATCCAAGTGATGTCCAGTCTCCAAAATCAAGGGATAAGTCTCGATTCCTTCAACTGAAGCTTTGTTTCCATTTCCCATGAATACAAAGTTCTCATTTGGCTTTATAGTTTGGATCGTAAGGAATCTCTGTATCGTATTGGACATATGAGTTGTCGAGCCAGAATCAATCCACCAGGTATCATAAGGAACTTATGTAAGGTTTGATTCAAAACAAACAAAAGCACAAGGTTTACCTTTCTTTTCGAACCAAGCCTTATGTTTCAAGCAGTCTTTCTTCAAGTGTCAACCTTTCTACAGAAATGACACTTGATTTCCCTTTTGTGGATTTGTGCATCTTCAGAAGATTCATTCAAGTTGTGTAAACATTTCTTCTTGCCTTTTCTAGCCCTTTTCTTTAAACTCAATGCAACTTCTTGATGACTTGTAAAATGAACAGTGAGACTTTTGGTTCTTCAATCTTGTTTCCTCCTGAATCACCATATTAGTCAATTCATTGATATCCCACTTGTCCTTTATAGTGTTATAATTCATTTGAAAAGGCCCATATTATTCAGGATGTAAGGAGTTCAAAATGAACGTACCAAAACGAACTCATCTACTGTCATTCTTAAAGTCCTTAATTTTGCTGCTATATTCGTCATTTCAAGGACATGCTTATGCATAGTATGAGACCCATCAAACTTCATATTAGTCAAAGTACTCATCAATGTACTGGCAAGAGACTTGCTAGCAGTTGAGAGCGCTCTTCCATAAATTTAATGAATTCCTTAGCATTATCAATTTGGGGAAGAGTAGCTTTAATGCTATTTGCTACAGTCATTCTTATAAACATCAAGCTTAATCTGTTCAACCTCTCCCAAAGTTTATGGAGACATTTTTCCTCATCACCGCTTTCATCAGTAATAGCAGTGGGTTTCTCAACTTGAAGAGATAAGTCAAGATCCAAAACAGCTAAGTGAAATTGACCTACTCATACCAATATGAGAAATTCAATTCATTGAATATCGGAACAGATGAAGCATGAGAATGTAGAGAAATAAGAACATATACTGCAATAATTAAAGAAACAATATACATTAATGCTTTGAACAATCATATAAATTCAGATTCTCATGGATAATATAATTATATCTATTAAAGTCCACATTTGGGTGATACTAAAATATATATAAACATTAACAAATAAGTATATTATTTGATATATTTGCTATCTTTTAATATACAAATAAATCAAATAAAACATACTTATCATGAACACTTGGGTTATGTATTATAAGAACAAAAATCATCTTTGGATGATTTATAATGCCTGATAATAACTAACATTAATTTACCCAAATGATATCCTATGATGTCATTTGCAAATAAAATTCACATGTAATATTTAAATTTTATAATGCCGTGAAATTTATTAATTGAATGATTGGCCACTTTGGTGACTAACAAATCATCCCGTTATATAAATTTCACTTATAATGATACCAAAATTTTGTGCAAACACATTCACATAAAATAGAACATCTGTAAAATGGATTAATAATCATTTTACACAGAATAATACTTTCAAATGAATATTAATAATTCATTTATTGATTATTTCTTGAATCGTCACTGGAGGCTCTTACAATTCGAAGTTTCCAAATTAATGTTATTCTTCAACATTTAAAATGTTAACAAGGCTAAATGCTTGTCGTTTCATTTTTACCGATTAAATATGATAGTTAGTTAACTTTCATGCCTTTTCAGCAAATAAGTGAATAAGCATTTGCTACGTACTGTTTATGAAATACAAAGATTGAAATCATACTTTATCCAAGGGTTACAGAAAACAAAAAAAAAAAAAAGAAAAAAGAAAAAAACAGACAAACGAAACCAAACGAAACAACTAGAACGACGGTGCTATAAGATTTGGCTAATTGAAAGTAACTTTGTCACAAAGAATCAATTTCTATTTTTTTAACGGTCATTAGTATTATAGCAGTGTTTCAATAAATGGTTTTATTTGAAACCAATCAATATTACCAGATTGTCCATGTATTACATAACGCTCTTAATGCCATAAATTAGATGTATTCAATTACTCATTTCCAAACCAATCTACCTGTAGAATATTTTATGCACTCTCAAGAGAAATTCATAATGTTGTATTTGATAATTTCAACCATTTTAAAGGCTTCATCATGTCATATTTGGAAACCGCTTTTCCATGCTTAAGTAATTTTAAATTCAAGTGATCGCATGATTCACATAAATTCATATAATTTTCTATATATTTTAAAGTTAGTAAAACTTTTCGTTACATTTATTGGAAAATCATGTGTTCTTAAATCTTGCTTTGATACCACATGTAAGATTATTTCATAATTTCATGATTCAATATTTCATGAATTCAATACTAGAATCTTTGAACTATATAATTTTCACATATGTGATTGGATGAATCAACGTACCTTTCTCCATAGTCATGATATTATTTTGAATCCTAAAGAATAAAAATCGCTTGTTTCCTTAAGAGACACCTTACCCCTCCAATCCAAGCTTATTGCACCAAAAGAATATTTCTCTTTCTTTTTCTTTAATTTATTATGATGGATTTTTAAATGAAGACAAGAGTGAGAACTATATTTAATGCCTACTCTTGCACATATATATAAGGGCAGGAAGAGGATCATACCTCTTTGTGAACCAATAAGAGATGTCTTCCATCAAGATACCCACTATGAAGAGTTATACCTCTTCATAAAGCAATAAAAGATATCTTCTATCAAGACATCCATTATGAAGAGTTACAACTCTTCATGTAAAACATTGCATATTGGACCACAATTTCTTACATTGAATTCCTATTTTACCTCATTTGATGACATGTCCTCAAAATGCCTCCCTCTCTACATCGAAAGCTTGACTTGACTTTGATCATCCAATTATGTATGTGAGATTGCTAGTGCTATTGGTGAAGTATGAATCTCTATTTTGTCATGTATTTGATTAGTTGTTAAGGTAACATCCACCCAAAACTATGCTTAGGTTTAAGAGTAGTTGTTGTGAGGTTGTACTTTAGCAGGTAATTGGGACCTTGTCATTTGGGTGCATGGTGGTTGATTTTCACTACGCATTTCCTTGAGGGACATTAGTTTTATGTTTAGGTCTTCAAGCCATTGTCTAATGATGGTAATAATTTATCGTCTCTATGTTCTGGGTGACAATCTAGTGCAACATATTTTCCAAGTTGTTAGGGCTCTTGGTCCCAAAAGAATAATCGAGAGGGGGTGAATTGGTTATTTGATAAAAATATGTGTCTTTCAAAAGTCTACCAAAGACAAACCACTTAATTAATCAAACGACAATGGCTAATAAACTTACATGTAAACAATCAAACTTAATCACAAATATTGTTAATATTAATTATGATTCAAATAAACTTAGGTTCAATTAAGTGAAAAAAGAGTTAATCAAATATTTAAAAATTTAGCTTCCAGTTACTTTCTGATTGAGTCTCTGAGTTCGATGTGCACTAGAAGTAAACAAATAAATATGCACGAAATTAAAAAAATAAAGGAAGAGAATAGTGCAAAATCGATTTATAGAGGTTTTGCCTTGAGCGTCAGTCATCTCCTGCAACTCTAAGCTGGGGACTCGATATTCCATAGTGGTATATTCCACTATATCCAAAAGAAATGGGAGTACAAGCTTATCCAAATACAATGGACTTCAATCACTCTGCTCAGCCTATCTAGCTTCACTTAAGCTATTTACTGATCTACAGAGAAACAAATGTCACTCTCATTCTTCTACAATCTCACACGAGATATACAAGATCTTATGGAAACAAAGAATGAAAATTCCTCACTTCTTAGCTTAACAAGTATAAAATACGAATGACAGAGTTTTAGGTAAGAGGCAAAAAAGATTCTTAAAATTTTTTGAGTATGTATTATATTTCTCTTTTTCTCTTCATGTGTATATATCTGCTTTGATGGTCTTCCTTTTCTTATCCTTCATTGAATAACGGCTAGGAAAATGGATCATTTCGAATTTGAAAGATGGTTGTTATTTTATCTTGTTTGCTTGCAAAGATGGATTGATCTTGTCTTCTAAACAAATCTATTGTTTGTATTTGAAAGCCACGTACCTTGTATACTTTGATGTTAATCCTTCAAAAATAAATTCGTTGTTATCATCCTGATCAGCTTATTGTTGGGGTATCTTCCATATCCTTAAAAAGTAGCATAATATTTTTCTTCTCTTTACTTAACTCGCAACGAGCTTAAAAAGGTTGATAACTTCTGCTATAATGACTTTTGGAGCTTCAAATAATCATATTTTCAACAACTAACTCGAGCTTAATTCATAAATACTTGAAGTAATCAGATTTGGAACTAATCTATTTTTTGTTGTGTGTTCTTTATTTTTCATAAACTTTGATTTAAAAAAAATTCAAATCCCTTTGGATATACTAACCAACTTTGTGAAACATTTGAATGCATTATCCAAATACATTCAATTCTGGAGCTGGGTCTTCATTTTGATGTAAAACTTTTCAAGTATCAAATTCAAATTATTCTATTCAAATACTCTCAGTTGTAGGCTAACTCTTTGAGTCAGTATTTGGGTATAATAGTTTGTAGCAGTTTTCCAGAAACTCTCTGAGTTATCTTTTGATTTTATTTTTCTTCACTTCATCTTTCATAAATCTTCTTACTTAGTCCTTGAAAGCTTTAACTTCACTTGTTTTGTCAATTCATGATTAATAGAAAATCGCTGCATACTTAACAAATTCATTTGTAATACTTGATTGTTTTGTTTTCATCAAAACATCTAAAGAGAGATACTAACACATGTATTGCTGCTTCTGCATAAAGCTAGAAGCTAGACAAACACTAAGGCAAGCAAGTAGTTGGAGATTACTGGGACTCAAAATAGGAAGAAGAAGATAATTAAAAGACATGACACTTGAGTCATTTCCCACATGTTGCCAAATGCTGTTAGTTTAAAATTGGTAGACGTTTCCAATTAGAATAAGGCCTATAGACAAGACTTAATAGTGGGGAAGAAATGCACAAAAAGGAAGAAGACAATTGAAAAATACAAGACTAGAAGTCACTTCCTATAGATGACACCTTATGTCATGGTTCAAAATTGGTAGCAGCTTTTATGTAAATGGACTTGATTGCGGGCCTAAATAATAAAACCCATAAAATAAGACACAATCATGGGACATTAGTGGGTTGTTCGGTGCAGCCACTCTAATGCTTAAGTTAGTGAGATAAGAAAAAAGAAGACCAAAGAAAAAGTGTTATCGTTTAACATAGTAACAACCATATTTTTATATGGTCCTCTTCTCCAAAAGTTCTTAGAGGGGATATATATAGGAGAATGAATCCCTCTCTTTACCAGCATTGTAGGGATTAGAGTAACGAGAGATTAAGGATAGTTACTGCAATCATGAGTGTTCAGCCATGAAGCCATGTCCCAACGTCTTTTGGCTTAAGATAGGAATTAGGATAATTGAGATCGTGGGAATTTATGTTGTGTGCCTAAGTTGGTTGTGTCAAGTATCAAGTCTAAGAATTGGTTTGCCAAGTCAGAATGTTTTTATTAATCACTTGTCCATATGGAGAACTAAATGAGATTGGTCTTGGCCAAATAGGTTTGCCGAAGTTATAGATGGGTTAGATTAGACCTAGAGAGTAAACATACCAAATTTAACCATCGACACATGTTGTTTTCTATTTTCCTAATTCCTTTCACTCCAATAATGATTATATCGGTTCTTTAATCCTTAGATTCCTTATCAAAACAAAAGGAGGGAGTGTGTCCCATTTTCATTGTTTGGGCCGACCCTCATCCTATTGTAAAATAAAATTTTAGTTCGAGTAGGAACGATAAGGTATAAGCCCAATTCAAGGCCAACGTCTTATGGAGGAAAAAAAGACGAACAATGTTTATCCATAAGAGTCGGGGCATAAACGTAAAATCAACGCCCCATCCCACAATGCAATTATAAGAGTGAAAATAAGGTGCTCGTTCTTCGGGGTTCGCCAAAGAAAAAATCGCGCTCTCAGAGAAATCCCTCGAAATCGATTTCTAGCATACAAGTAAAATTTTCCAAAGTTGAAATTTCACTCGTACAATTGGATTGAATTCATACCTGTTGTTGTTTCTTAGAATCTTCAATTTTGTGTAAGCGTTCTCAATTTTGATAGTTAGGGTTACTAAGCTGAGATCTTACTCGTCTTTTATGCTGTAAAGTTCCGATCTTTTGCCATGGAAACGTTAAGGGGAACATGGGGTTGTGGTTCAACCATGTGCCCAATAATTTATTTGCCCCTTCTTTACCCTTTTCGATTTCGTTGCTTTATTTTTAATTAATAATTTTACTGTAATCTAATTCGTATTGCTTGGTGATGCAACTTAAGGTGATTTTAGCAAATAATTTGTTCTTAATTTTATTTTATTTTCTTTTTAATTTTTTTTTGGCATATGTGCTTTTTTTACATGCATCTCTATGGTAGACTAGGTTAAAGATTGTGGTATAATTTATTTTTTGATTGAGATGCAATTGTTTGTGAGGTAGCTTGTATGAGTTTTCCTATGCATTTGAGCTGTTTCTGTATTGGGGTTTGTTATGTTTCTTTCAAGTTTGGATTTTTTGCGCTGGATATGTTTTTACTTGAATGTTGGGGGTTCTGCTGTTTCATGCCCTTTCCCTCCCCCCTCCATATCCTCATCCCTTATTGCACTTGTTTATGATTCACTATTTACTATTATTTGCTCTTGTATGAAATATATATGTAAATTATATATTTTTATTAATATATTATGTTACTTTTAGTACATGCTATTTATTGGAAGTAGTGAATGTGTGATTTTGATGCTTAATCTCATAAGAAGCAACTATTGTGCAATTTTTCATGTTTAGGTGTTAGGTATAATCAAATAAGAGTGAGTGTGGGAAGTGATGTTTGATTGGTAACATTATTTTAGGTCCATATGGCTCAGTACCAAGAGTATCATATGGAGTACGTACCTGATGAATATGATATGGGAGAAGTTGATGATGACACATACTTCAATGGTAGGTTGATGGCCGAATCAGATACAGACGAAGATGAAGAATATGACAATCAGGTTAGTGCTTGCCTTACAGTTTCTTTTATTTCTGGGTTGTGGACTTAAGCCCCAGTTTCTTCATGCTTTTTGTTGTAAGATATTGTTTGTTTTCTTTTATGTTTTGGTGGCCAACGGTTCTCTATTGAAATAAGAAAGTTTTTCCAGGATAATAAGATAACCGATACTTCAGCTGCTGATGCTCGAAGAGGAAAGGATATCCAAGGGATTCCTTGGGAGAGACTGAGTGTTACCCGCGAAGAATACAGAAAAACTAGATTAGAACAGTATAAGAACTACGAAAATGTACCACAATCAGGGGAAAACTCAGAGAAGGTTGGTGTTTTGCATCAAGTTGGTGTTGAAAAATTACTTTTGGAAGTTCATCTGACTTGTCTCTCTTTTTTCTATTCGTTTATAGGATTGCAAACTGACAAGAAAAGGTGGAAATTACTATGAGTTCTGGCGAAACACACGATCTGTAAAATCTACAATTTTTCATTTCCAAGTATGTTCGCATTATCCTGACTTTGAGAATTGCACATATTTTTGCCTTTGCAACTTCTTCTATCTTCAGTTACGTTTAGCATTTGACTACCATGCTTTTTCTTCTTTAGCATGTTTGTCTCCAGAAAAAAACACCATTTAAATAAGTAAGGTGCACTTTCTATAGTTTGAGCTACATATCATGGGAAAATAACATTTGCAATATTACTGTGTGTCTTTTTTTTTTTTTTTCTAAACTCATTAAGAAAATATAATCCGCCTACCAAGCATTAATTACAAAATGGCATTCCTCATAAAAATGTTGGAGTTCCTGTCTATGGTTTACTTTCTTTGGTCAAAATCATTGAGGACAGAAAGAGAAATTTGATAAGTACTAGAAAACAACAAGGGTGGCCCTTCGAGGTTGGTTGTTATTTACCTGGGGCTGGATTGGTCTCTACATATAGGTGATGTAGTACTGATCACGAAATGCAACCTATGCTGCTATGGTCTTTAGGAACTGATGATCTTGTTGTGTTGTGCTGAAATATTCTGCCATGTGGCATGTAAGAATTAAAAGTCCTCTTAATGATTGGTTGCCAAATTAGTGGTTCTGTAATTCTCCATGTTCTGGCTTATGGATTATGGCTGTTGATATATGTAGTTTATGGGTCTGTTTGGATGGTTTGTTTTTCATCTGTATCTGTATCAAAATGATATGTGTAAATATATTCAATTTGTATTTATATTTTATTTATATTTAATCTATTTGATCTTTTCATGAGAATTGTAAACTTTTTTTTATCTATATCTATTTTTTAATAAACAATTTGTTAGAAAAAAGTTTGAAAAAACGTGTCTGTATCTGTCCAGAAAAGCTAAACAAACAGACCCATATATTTGCTTCTCGATATCATTACTTTATATCACGTCATGTCTGCATCACTGAATTGTGGATATTACCTTTTCTCTATTTTTTTCTTTTCTTCATCTATTGTACTGGCCTACTGGAATGGAACATGTCCAGATCGTAGTGGCCGTTGAGCTAAACCTCATGTGCATGTGAAATAGCTTTGACATTTAAAGCATTAAGGAGAGTAGACAGGTTCCTAGTAATCTGCATTATATAGATGGAGGATGGTTATTTTGGATTATACAATGAGGCAACAACCACCATTGAATCGGCTGATGGGATATTGTATGATGTCATCACTTTAGTTATTATGAAAAAGGATTTGGTTTTAGGATCTGTCTAGCTATAAAGGTAGATTGGAGCTTTTGAGCTATAGATATGATGTTTGGTTCTCATGCTAACCTTTTTGGCAGCCTTTGCCAAATAGTAACAATCATTGTCATAATCCTTGAGGCTTTGTATTTATCTGTGCATGTATGATGTTTATTCACTACAGTAGCTTTATCCTGACTTCTGTTATATCAGACGTTGCTTCTATATTCAATGATTAAAATTTGGATTTTCTTCCTCGCAGTTAAGAAATCTTGTATGGTCCACATCGAATCATGATGTTTACCTGATGTCCCATTTTTCAATTATTCACTGGTCATCACTGACTTGTAAGAAGACTGAAGTTCTTGACGTTTATGGGCATGTTGCACCACGGGAGGTACAGATTTGTTATGTTGCCTTGTATTGTTTTTCGGCAGGTTAACCTATAAATTTTTTTCTTTTCCCAGTAGTGATTATGTCTTATTTGGCACTTAAACTTCCTTTTCTTCCATAGAAACACCCTGGGAGTCTTCTGGAGGGTTTCACACAGACACAAGTCAGCACACTAGCAGTAAGGAATAATTTGTTAATAGCTGGAGGGTTTCAAGGGGAGCTTATATGTAAGGTGATGCTTCTTGCCTGCTTTACTGTTGACGATGTTCTTATGTCTGCTTTGCTTTGGTTCTATACTGCGGTCTATTACTTTGCTTTTATCACTATCAATGCATCCTTGTTATATGGTAAGTTCAGTGTTGACTGATATTAACATTTCCATATAGGTTATGCTGGACATGTGATTGTACCTTTTATTTATTATTAACTCTTCATTGACTGAAATGTGGAAGCTATTCTTTCTTTTCAACCATTCTGATATAATACTGTTTGATACATCTCAGTTTTGTCCGGTTGCATGTTTCTAACTTATTTTACAGGACACTTCTCGTCCATACTTAGAAGAACGCTTTCATGGTGTTCTGAATTAGTTGATTCTAATAATTACCTTCTTCTGGGGGGGCTATACATCATGTTGCTTGATCGCTTTGCAGGATTTAAATCGGCCTGGAGTTAACTATTGTTGTAGGACAACGTATGATGATAATGCAATAACAAATGCAGTTGAGATATATGATAGTCCCAGGTTTTTGACTACTCCTTTTTCCCCTTCCCATTCCTTTTTAGGTCTGGATTGGTGGATGTATACGCTGTCAAGACTTTTAAGTACAGAGGCTAATAATGTACTTAATCTTACAGTGGTGCAGTACATTTTATGGCATCGAACAATGACTCTGGAGTTCGAGACTTTGATATGGAAAGATTTGTGCTTTCTAAGCATTTCACCTTCCCCTGGCCTGTCAATGTAAGCCCCTTGTTCATTTTTCAGTTGTCAAAAATCAAGGCATAATAGCCCATTGACTTGTTGATCCACTGGGCTTCAATATGCTCTCTTGTCTTTATTTTACTTTATACATTAGAATTTCATTTGATGGCTGATTGAAACCAATCTTTAAAAAATGTGCATGAATTTTAGGGAGAAGTGCATTGCTTGATTTAATGTGCTTTATTATTGCTTTGGTATTTTTACAGCATACTTCGTTGAGTCCAGATGGTAAGCTTGTTGTTATTGTTGGCGATGATCCTGAAGGCTTGCTAGTGGATTCTCAGAGAGGAGCGGTACTACCTACAATTTCTGTTTCCCTCTCCCTTCCTTCTCCTTTTGTTCCCCCTTTTCCTTCCCATGCAGACATGGTGTAATTTCCTAGAGTGCTAATGCAAGATTGATAGATTCTATTTTCTTGCCTGGCTTTGGCATGAATGTAGTTAAACCGAGAATCATTTTATCTAAACTGAAAATTTCTTTGCAGACTGTAATGCCATTAAAGGGGCATTTTGATTTTTCCTTTGCCTCAGCATGGCATCCAGATGGTCAAATCTTTGCCACTGGGAACCAAGACAAGACCTGTCGCATCTGGGATATTCGGAACTTGTCGAAGTCTGTTGCAGTACTTAAGGGCAACCTAGGAGCTATACGTTCGCTTCGCTTCACATCTGACGGCCGGTTTATGGCCATGGCGGAACCAGCTGATTTTGTCCATGTTTATGATGTGAATAGTGGATATGAGAAGGAGCAAGCGATCGATTTTTTTGGTGAGATCTCTGGAGTATCCTTCAGTCCTGACACAGAATCCCTCTTCATTGGTGTATGGGATCGTACGTATGGCAGCCTACTCCAGTACAATCGTAGCAGGAACTACTCATACCTTGATGCCATGTTGTAATGGGTGTCCCTTGTGGTATAATAATCAGGCTGTCTTAGCAGTCGTATAAATCTTATGCATACTATGATTAGATTGGATCCGGGATATCGTGTACATGTTATAGGTAATATGTCTTGTGGCAGTATAGGAGGTGGTTAGACACTGTTGTTATTACCGATGTCATTTTTAATTTTGTTAGATGCTTTGGGTTGGAGGCATGGTTAAAAAAGGGTGTTGAGGAGTGTGTGGATTGCAAATAATGGGAGAGCTGTATTTACTAAGGTTGGTGGTGTTTTAGCTTGAGATTAATCATGGCAAAGATGATCTCATTGCCCGTACGGCCTCCTCTTTTTAAGTTACTAGTTGTGCTTAATTTAGTATTCCTCAAAAATTGTAGCCTGTTCCTCATGATTTTTTAAGCTCTTTGGGAAGAGATGCATCATCAACAAGACATTGCAACCAGTTTTTTCTGGAGTTTTGTTTTCCATTAAACTTTTCTGGAGAACCTCTGTGCTTCAAAGTTGTTCCAATTAAAGAATCAAAGGATGAGCTTGAGATGATTTTTGGGAGTTTTGTGGTTAGGATAAGATTAGATGGCTTTAAATCGTTTGTTTTAACCCAACATTTTCAAACTATTGAACCTATCTACTCAACTATTCTATTCTCATAAAAACCAAGTAATGTTGTCTGATAATGATGTGTGAATTATAGTGATGTTTACTCATCACCAACTTCTGTAGAGGTCCTACTCCACTTTTGAGGAGAGAACTTTCAAGAGATAGGAGGGAACATTTTGGAGTTGAAGAACTTCTTACCTATCACAAATTGAGACAGCTCCTACTTGAAGTCGTGTGACAATTTACCTACCACCGTCAAGATGTCAGCTTGCTGAGTTTGCTTATTACTTATCTCTGATTTTTATTTTAGTAATTTAATTATTTAGTTTACTAATTCTCTTCCTTGCTAAGGTTGCCCTAAAGAAAGCTTAATTCTTTCAAATATCTCTAACAAAAAGCGTGGTGTATATTATAAAATTACTTAGGGAATAGTAAAAGGAAATAAAACAATATCAGTACTATGTGGATTCCGCTCAAGAGAGGAAAGGCTCAATACTACTGGTAATATATTTTTATTTGTACAGTTGCATAAAAATCATGTACGGTTTCCCTTGATTAAAACATATAGGTATTTGCCTGTTATTCCTCGAATGAGGGCAAATAGTGTATCATGTTTATTGAATCTTTTTCTTCATATTTAGTTATAGGAAATCATCTTCTAATATTTTTAGAGTCGTGATGGGTTAATAAACTCATTTAATGAAATTTAGAAGCATTTGTGTGTGAGGAGCTCATTCTTGTACCAGCTAATATTGCCTAAGAATTTTTGAAGTAGTGAATTATATCAAAAGGTTCTAATGTTTGGAGGAAAGTTTATTTAAGGTTCCAACGCATCAAGTGGTTAAAAAGAGTTTTTTATGTTTGGGGGTAAGTTCAGTTAAGATTTCAACGTTTAAAAAAGTGGGTCAATTTGAGTCTTTAAGGATACGTGTTAATAGAACAATAGTCTTGTGAGTTTTAATTAAGCATTCTCTTCTACTGACATGGGTCATTGGGAAACTAAATTGACCCACTTTTTCAAATATTGGGATCTTAAATGAACTTATCCCTAAACATTAAGACATTCTGGTGTAATTTATGAGACAAGGGGGTGATTAAATATAGATCTTAAAGTTCCAAAGCATCAGTTGACCATTGAAAAGGGGGAGTTTCAACATCATTCGACCATATCCAATGCTTTCAATCATGTGATCTGAAGTGAAAAGTAAGTTGGTGATAAGAGCTTATTATACTCACTTTTTATAGATTGAATCCACCAATTTTATAGATTTTATAGAAATCATAAGAAAAAGGTACTTAATTATACTTATTATGATATTTTAGATATTTAAAGACTTAAAATGCATTTATAAGCAAATTAGAGGACATTTATGCAATTAAAGGGAATTTAAAAAGTTAGGCTGGCTAAATGAGAATCAAACCTGCCGGCCTTCAACAAAAAGATCAACATTGGCCATGGGAGGAGGCTATGCTATCAGCCTTAGGTCGACCTAGAACCTACACCGGCTATTTCAGCATAAAAGTTGCTAGCCTTCTCCTCTAGGAAAACATTTCCAAATTCCAACCCACCATGTACATCGCCGACCTTCACTCTACATCGCCACCAAAGCTGTCATCATGAGCCGGCCTTTGTTTTGTTGAATGATCTTCCTTGTTTGTCTTATAAATGTGTCTTGTGTTGACAAGTATCATATCATATCTTATCATCATCAGAACATCATATCCTGGAGTCATTTTAAGAAACCTAGATTAGGATTGTTGAGAGTTGGATATTGTGACAACATCTTATTCAGTTGAGTTGAATCATCGTGGAGAAACCGATCCTTGAAGAGATTACTAATTTTTTGTACTGAGAGTTTTCGTTATCCTATTGAATTAGTGATTTCTAAACTTTTATTTTTTATGCAATTCAATATCTTGACTTATGTGCTAAATATGAATTCTAGCACAACAACTCCTTTGATTTGTGATTGTGATATTATTTCCATGATGTTTAAATTTTCTTTGTGGGAATATGATGAAACCTTAGGATAGCTAATATGATGATTGCAACCATGTTATAGAATTAATAGATATGTAGAATATTCATATTGTAATTCCTATTATAAATCTTGTTTCTTGATTAAACTAGGGTTATAGGAATCTTAATGACTCGGAAGGGAAATTAGGGTTCATAAGGAATTCTTGATTAAAGGTTGAATAACAATTGCGGAAGTGGCTATATTTAATCTTATTAGAAATTGTCTTAGAGATTAATGCAATATTACTAGTTAGTTTCTCACTAAGGGATTATGAGAGATTAACTTAGGGCATTAGTTAACCATATAACTGGAAGTTCATGATTGTAGATTAGAGTCCACTGTTAATTTATATAGCGGGAGCTAATGGATTAATTTATGGTTTTGAGACTTTAAAATTTCGAAAAGAATTAAAGGCTTTAACAATTTCATATGAATATCGACATAGCTAATAATTATTATAACATGATGGCAATTTGATTAGTGAAACTAAGGTGGATTCTGTTCTTCCCACTCTCATATGATATATTGTTATAATCAATCTCTCTCTTTGCTCTTATTGATAATCTAGGTTAATTAGTTAATTTTCTCACATTGAGTGCCTAAATAATAGTAGAATTTATATCGATTTAGTAGTTAAGTAATCCTCGTAGAGCGATACTCTACTCATTTTTTATTACTTGATCTGACCTAATTCACTTATTGGTAGAATTCACTTTTATTTTAGTCATACTTTCTCAACGGATCAGTTTGAACCATATTATTCAATTTTTTTCCTTCCAGGGTACTTTCTTAGACCTTGGCATGCTTAGCTTGGCACATCCTCGTTGGGAAAAGGGTGGCAGTAACTATAAGAGACCCCTTATGCCAACACTCAGTCAAATTTTCTTTATTTGGATGGAGTAATTTTAATTTCTTTATTTTTAAAAGCAAATAATTCAAATCGTTTATATTATATGGACGTGATATGTTATTATATGAGCGATCGGATGATTGCTTTATGTTTGAGACAGTTGGCGATCACTAAAAGTTTTAGCAACTTTAGGACAGCTGTGACATGTGACCGCTTAGTCTTTTAATAGCATGGTCCTTTTCTTTACTTACGTAATGATAAAATACGATGTTTAAATAATTGAATGTGTACGTATGTTCCCGATGTCCTTCATTTCAAATGTCGAAGTCGTTAAGCATTTTCCTGGGGGATGTATAGAGATTGAAGCAATGATGCAAGATAAACATCCTCCTATTCATTTTGACCAGACCCATGATAAAATAATTTTCTTGCTAGTAAGCATAGCATATAATATTCTGAACAGTGAAAACCTAGTGTTATTTACCAAAGTTGGCATTATTGTGGGGCATTTAGCTAACACAATAGACGTATTGCGATATACATCCATGTCGCAATGAAATTAAAGGTCCCAAATTTCAAAGCAGCCTGTTAATCGTGACATATCATTGCTGCATCATTGCAATTCTTAGTTTCTAAGGGTCGATGAGTTTCATTATTGTGTTTAGTAGCTTAAAAAAAAGAATATTTGCTAGTAAATATTATATGGTTAGTAACAGTTACAAGGGTATTATATCTGTGCTTGTAAAATGTAGAAGTCATTAAGTGGAGAATGAAAGAAATGAAAATTAGGCCCTTATCTTTCATTATCTCCTTCCCACCCCATCTTTCCATCTCTACAATCGTTCTTGGAGAATTTACCATCTTAAATTGAAGAAGTATTAACTGGGTTGTTGACACTCTTAACAATTTGATACTCTCCTCTTAAAGGTCTTTTTGAGAACCATGATAGTGATGTTTATTTTGATCAAATGAGACAAGATTTGGTGAAAATAATACAAACGTCAACAAAAATGATGTAAATTTTAGTGCAAATACAATTATATATCAAAAACTCTAAAGCTAGATATTCTAACAAAGAACAAAAAAATAGACAAATAACTTTTCATTAAGTGATCCATGAAAAAGAAAGTAGATGCAATGCAATCAAGTTAAAGAAGTCATGTATGCTTCGGAGAAAACACATAGTGTGAGTCATAACAACAACTTGAATAAGAAGTGATATATTGTTTATTATAGTAAAATGACATATGTTTATAAGGTAAAATATATCAAAAGATCACAATGTTTGGGCTAAATTCATTTGAAGTCACAATGTTTCAAGTAGTTCATTTGAAATTACAACATTTAGAAAAGTGGATCAATTGAGCACCATTGATATATGTCAGCTAGAGAAAAATTTCATTAAAACTTATAAGATCTGTCACGTTGTGATATGTATCGATAGTGATCTCAATTGACCCACTTCCCTAACACCATGACCTCAAATGAACTTACCCTAAATGTTGTGACTTTTCAGTCTAACTTATCCAATTTGTATAAGGTAAAACCCAAGAAATGTCTAAGTATGTAAAAAAAAAAAAAAAAAAAGAAAGGAAAGTCCAAGTCTATGCATTTCTGTAAGGATGAGAATTAGCATTTTAGTATCAACACTTTAATAGATAGAATTTTCCTTTTGTTGAATTAAATCACTTAGTAATCACTTTGATTATTTTCCCCTTTGAGCCCTGTGTACAAGGTTCTTGTTAAGGACAAGTAAAATATCATGGTTACTATTAAAAAAAGATATTAGTTAAATATTATATTAGATTAATGGTTAATTTCTAATTAGTGGTCCAAAGAGTTTTGTGTGTGTCTCTTGTAAGAATATAACTCATTTAATGAAGAATGAAAGAAATGAAAGTCACTCTTCAATTTTCCTTTATCCTCCTTTCCTTTATGTTTCTTTGTCTCTATAACCCCTTCAGACATCTATCTTCTTGAATTGAGGAAATCTTAAATGGGTAACAGCCACCTAACATTCACAGTTTTCTCTCGTTCATACGCCTTCTCCATTACATTAACATATAATTGAATAAGTTCTTCTTCTTTACTCTTATCTTCCTTTTTCCTAAAAATATATGTTAATATTATTTAAGTGAATCCTTTTATTTGATGTCAAAAAAATCTAATCCTATAGTATGACAGTTTATGATAAAGACTATTTTGTCTAGTTATATCTATAACCCAGTCCTCCACTTCTATAAACGTGTTAACATCTTCTAACTGCTCTTTTTTATTCAGTTATGATATTTGAATTTCTAATTGTGTGAAATTGCTTCCTCTAGTATTTAAAAATTTTCAATAATTTTAATATTTTATAATCAATTATTAATGTTTAAATAAATTTTTATAATAACATATACGCCGTAGATGCAACATCCGCTAGTATGTGTATGTATCATGTCAAAAGTTACATTATGTGCTGGCTTTAGCCTCATAGCACTTATTAGCCTCATTCAACTGTTCAAATGTAAAAGTGATTGGATGTTTCATTGATTTTAAAGAAGGATGTGATTACAATGATTATACTAGAGATACAAGTACTATCTATGATATAATGTAAAAAGGATAAATTAACCCCTATGTGATTATACTACAATACAAATAATACATATACAATAATACGACCCCTCAATCTCATGATGCATGAGTTAGCGTGAGATTAGAGCAGTGGTCAAACAATGATAATGTAGAGAGATTCTTGGTGAAGATGTTGGCACGCTAAAAGTGTGTAGCGATATAACAAACTTCAACTTGGCCATTGGAAACTATTTCATGAACAAAATGATAGTCGATATCTACATGCTTGGTGTGATCATGTTGCACAGGATTTGCTAACAAATAGATTGCACCAGGTTTATCAAAATAGAGAACACTAGGGCATTGAAGTGGAACACTAAGTTCGTGAACAAGATGGTAAATATAAGTAGATTTGGCAATCGCATTGTGGGTTGCTTCTTGGATCACTAGGAGATAAGATTGCAACCAATATAGATGGCATAACTTGTTGTGGGGCGATGGGTGTCAGGACATTCAGCCCAATCAACAATAGTAAAGGAAGTAAGAGAGGTATGTGATGTGTGATTGATAGGGAGACCTAGTGTCAGTATACCCCAAAGATAGCGAAGAATTTGTTTTGCTACCTGCATGTGAATAATAATGGGATTGTGAATGTATTATCTCAACTGATTCGTTGCAAAGTTGATATCTAGGTAGGTTAGTGTAAGGTATTATAGTGCACCAACAATCTCACGATAGGCAGTTGGGTTTTGCAAAGATGGAGAACCATAGGCACCGAGGTGGCTCCTAGGAGATAAAGGGGGTTTTGATAGATATGTAGAGGTACATGTGATGACGTTTGATGAGAAAAGTGGCAAACTAAGATTGAGACAAATGAATGCCCTGAGCTGTGCAAGTAACATGAATACCAACAAAAAAGATGGCAAACTAACGGGAGAGCACAGAGATATAGTGGTTAAGGAGTGAAGTGCTACTGCCAGTGAAGATGATGTCATCGATATAGAGAAGAAGGATCAACTTTGCTTTGTCGAAAACCTAGTGTAAAAGAAAGTTGTTGAAATGATGGAACCATGTACGAGGAGCTTGTTTTAGGCCGTATAAGGATTTATGCTGTCATATCCCATAGGGTACTCTAGTAATAATTATGTAGCAGGTAACAAACTGAAGTCACAAACATTTATATTAAACTCTCTGTCGCTTTTAGAAAAGTACATGAACATAACATAACTAGAATATTCCTTGGTGTGGACGATTATAACAGGATTGAAGGTTGATTGGGATAAAAAAAATATTGCATACATATAAGTGACATACAAGAATAATATACTAAGTCGTTGGTCATCACACCATTATATTACAACTTTACAAACTTTAGCCGTCAAAAGGCTTCATATCATTACAAATTTACATCCATAGATTTCTAAAAGGCTTCTTTACATTTACAACTTCTACTGAGTTCTCAACTATTACATCAAAGGTATACAAACATTGATCTTAAATTGTTCTTCACTCAAAAGACTATCCTCTTGTGAATTCATAGTCCTGATGTTCTTTGCTAATTATATCAGCATCCATTCCTTAGTTTCGATCTTTTTTCTATTAATTCCTGTAAGCTGTAAGTAACAATCAATTGGAGCGTGAGTACAACAAGCTTAATGAATAATAAAATCTTATCACAACTTAATCAATGTCAAGAGTTTAATTAATAGATATATGCAATGCAACAATCAAGCATATGTAACAAACATAGTTTGGATGACTAGAATCCAACCAATAGAGATTTATGCCTTCTCTTGAGGGTTGAAGGACTAGCTTAAGTAATTTACGCCCAAGAGAGATAAAGGACTAAGAAAGGAGAAATCCCATTTAACTCGTTTTATTAAAAAAATAAATATAAGAATATAATCTCAACTTCACTTAGAACTCATAAACTCTACTAAGTATTAATATCTTAAGCCAACTCCAACTCAGGCAACATCCTTCAGTGCCTACTTAGTTCCTATAGGGCTGATAGCCTAATGGTAACTTTTATCAGATTCATTAGACATAACAAAGTATTACCACAGAACTAGAATATTAATACGTGACATGAACACCATACAAATGCAATTTATGATGTCATGTAATGTATGTCTGATTTATTTATTGATCTTTTAAGATTTAAGTCCAATTACTTGGTGACCAATCAATTTCCAGATGATTGACAATATCCATTGTACAATAATTATCAATTAAATTGTTATCACTTTTATAATTAAAGTTAATCATTCACCAAGCAACATTTACATGCATTATTCCCCATCCCCATGCATATAACTAAGTTTAGTTATAATTGAGATAATATGCTACTACATTACATTCACAAACAATATGAAGATTTAAGTTACTCACCTGTGCATTTTGGCTTACTCGTTGTAATAATCTATCGAGAAATTCTAAGTCTTGATTTATGGGTCCTATAAGGTAATAAATATACATTACTAAATATATAACTAAACAAGAATTTCTATTAGTGCTTAAGTATCTTGACTTCATGTTATTATTTTCTTAGTTCATTAGTCTTTAAGAAACTATAAAGTGCTATACTCAACTATGTACACTTAACTAATTAATTAAGTCTAAGTATTGTAACACTTAACATATTCTCCTTTTATAATTCTATGATCCAACTTGATTAAGATTTTATGGAAGATCTTGACTAGTACATATACATATACAATACATATACATATTATTATTATTTAAACCAAGACGAAATTGGGGATCACAAGATTACGGCCATGATAAGGTCGTGATTACAATCATGGGTAGAATCATGCACATGATTGTGTAAAAATTCAACATCTGAGACTACCACGTCCTTTATCATGTCTATGATTATCTTAACTTCAACTATCTGAGGCTACTAAGCCGTTCATCACATCGGTGATCAACCGAAATTACTTGATCCGAGACTACTACACCCTTTATCAGCTATGATCTACTAAACCTTAATTTGTATTTCCAAACTTCAAAATTTTTACACTTTTCAACTAAGTATCATGATCTTATTCCAAAAAAAAAAAAAAAAACACTTTACATTAAAATATAAGGCTTATATGTTTTTTCTACAACTTTAAATTGGCATTACACATATGTACTTACACTACACTTATCCATCCATAACATCAACTCTATCCACCATCAAAAGTCTATTATATCTTTGATTTGGGTTTGAAACTATCAATTTCATTACTCAATTTTTACCTATCTAACTCCAACATCCTTAACAACTCTATAATTAACATTAGCTAGCATGAACACTAAATAAACTTATCCATTTTACAAAATTAACAAAGCAAAAGTAAGTAATAGCTTATCCAACTTAGTTTGACTTGAAGATGGGGCTTGAAGTGAATTTTTGGAAAATTTTAGAAGACAAATTTATAAAGGAAATGTTGTATCTTTGGAAGTGAAAATGGTGCTTGCTAGGGAATTTTAGGGTATATTTTGCCAATTTTATTTGATAATTATCTATTAATATTAGCTAAAGTAGAGTTTGACTTTTTAGCATATTAAAGAATCATTGTGTATGTGCAAGTACATGTTAGATAAGATAGGGAAAAAGGGAATTATGGGCTTGGTTTTAATGTGTGGAAGTTGGGCTTGGATTTTACATGATGGTTGGGCTCTTTAGGCCTAATACATTAAGAAACAAGAATTAAGATCATTACAAAGTTTGATCAATTTAATTTGAAAATTTTATTTAGACAAATTCTTTTTTATGACAATTTAAAATAAACATTCTTATAATTTAGGGGTTGAGATTTAAAAATGCAAGTTCAATAGAAAATTTGAAAGTAGAATAACTTGATAGACAATTTTGAAATGAATCAATTGAATTTGTTTGAATCACTATTCTTATTTAACCTATTCTACACATGCAAATATAAGTCAATCCATATTGATTTTTAATTCTACTTTCCAAACTTTACTTAAAGAAAAACTTAGGGATTATACATGCAATTGACATATATAGTGAGCATAATGGGGATGAACAAAGCTAGGAGGTTGCTTCATGAAGATTGTTTCGGTGAGATGGTAATGAAAAAAGACATTCTTTATGTCTAGTTGACGACAGTCCCATTGAGAGGAAATAGCATGAAATAAGATAAAGCGAATGGTGGTGGGTTTGATGATTGGGCTAAAGGTTTCAGTGTAGTTAATGCCATCTCACTAAGCAAACCTTCGAGCAATAATCGAGCTTTATGGTGCTCAACTTGTCCTACTGCATTATACTTTAGTTGAAATTTCCAAGTGCCACCATCAATGTTTTGATTTTGTTATGGAGGAACTAAGGTCTAGGTGTTGTTTTGTAAAAATGAGTTACACTCTTCATGCATGCCGGCTGCTCATTTAGGGTCACGAAGGGCAATGGTATAGTGACGGGGTTCATAAGCTGAGGAGTGTGTGTGAAGGTTAAGAATGTTGCAGGGTTTAGTGATTTTAGATTTTGAATGGGTTTGCATTGAGTGGGTAGATTTAGAGGATGAGAGGGAAGTGTTGGAAGGTATGAGGGGTAAAGCTGGTGGAATAAGGGGTGAAGATGCAGAGGGCCACTAAAGAGGTAGATTTTAGGTCAGTTGGCACAAGAATAGTGGAAGATTGAGAGGTACAAATTCGAAAGCGATGATAGACGTATAGAATAGATGCGTGAGTAGGAGGAGGAGCAAGAGAAGATAGGATAGTTGTAGGAGTTATAAAGGTTGATGGTCTTTGGGAAGGAGAGATAGAAGTGATGGAAGAGATGATAGGGAGGAGGGTGGGCTGGTGTTGGCAATGCAAGTGGAGGTAGGTGGGGTGAAAGTAAATGTAGGAGATGGGTGTTAAACTCATGTACAAGACTGGTGGATTTAACATTTTTTCCATAAGGAAAGTCAGATTCAATAAACCTACATGTTGACTTATATAAACCCGATTTGAGGTAGGTCAAGGCAGCTATAGCCTTTATGGTTGGTAGAATGACTAATGAAAATATAGGGAGTAGAATGAGGTGTGAGTTTGTTAGAGGTTCGATGGAGGTGTTAGAAAGTAGAGATAGCCAAATATGTAAAGGAACTGATAGTAGGACAGCATTGGGGGTAGCATCAACCTAAAAGGAGGATGATAGATTTACATGAAGCCGAATAATATGAGCCAAATCACTGATACGGTGATGTTTGCACTCAACAACCCCATTTTGCTGGGGAATATATGCATAAGTTGAGGCTTAAACCATGACCATGTAAAAAATTAATGAGAACTTGATTAACAAACTCCCTACCACCATCATTATGAAAATTTTTGATATGATTAAAAAAATGATTCTCAATAAGAGTTTTGAAACGCTGAAAATGAGACAAAATTTCATTCTTGTTATGAATTAGAAAAATCCAAGTATATCTCGTACACTCATCCATAGACATAACATAATAATGAAATCCTTGATTAGCTCTAGTTGGTGACTACCATATATCAGAGTGAATTAGATATAGAGGCTTCTGTGTTCGATGAGACGATTGCTAGAATTAAGATGAGTGGATTTGCCAAAATAGTAGGAACGATAAGGACTCGTGGATGTAGGTGATGGCTTGACTTGAATGGTTTGATGCTAAATGAGTTTATTGAGTTCTGCAGGATGAGGATGACATAAACGAGAATGCCATATCTCTTTGGAGACAACTGACGTAAGAAGGGACTGGGAAGACGTAATAGGGTGCTGGATGATATGATAAAGATGACTCTTAATTGGATGTTGGAGAAGGATCTTGCCTGTTTGTGAGTCCTTGACACATAGAGAAGGGCCATTAAAATTTATAGTGCAGTTATTATCTTGATAGAGTTTAATGACAGATAAAAGATTATGCTTGAGGGCAATAACATGCAAAACATTTTTGAGATGTAGGTTATGACCATAAGTGCAAATAGTGAGACTACCTATATGAGGAATACGTAGTGATGAACCATTACCTACACCTTGTCAGAACCAACATAGGGTCTCAAGTTAGTGAGTATACATATAACTAGGGTCATATGGTGTATACCACCAAAGTTGGGATATCGGACAAAATCATGTGATTTGCCAAGGGACAAAGCAGTAAAGGACTGGGCCACATCCGTGTAGGATTCATTAAATCTGTGATAACAATGAAGTGTAGAATGTCTAGGCCTATCGCAAATCTGACCAGCAATTTGAGAAGAAGATCTAGATGAGCTAGAGTGAGAGATGATATTTGATGGGGAAGACTGTTTAGGGACATAGTAGCCATGATTGGAGGAGTACTGGCACTGTACTGGTTCTAGGCATGGAGAGGGACTATGAGCTGATGAAGTATGACACAACCCTTAGATCCATGTTGCCTATGACCTCAACCTCGACCTCGACCCCTAGAATGAAAGAAGGCCCCAGTGTTGAGAGCCATAGGGGTAAAGATGGATGCATCATCATTATCATGGCATTTAAGCCATTGTTCTTGACTGAGTAACTTTGCATGAACTTGATCAAATGGAAGAGGAATTAGGGAGTGGGTTAAGGTTGTAACAAGAGCATCATATTCGCGAGGGCAACCACAAAAGGTATGAGATATGAGGTCTATTGCATTAAGGGGTTTATTGATTGATGCGAGCTAATCAACAATGGATTTGAGCTCGTGGAGATAGACAGATATGGTAGGGTTGTTTAAACAGAGTGCTAGAAGCCTTTGTTTCATTCCATTTCACAAGCATGGACTTTTAAAGAAAGCAATGGTCAAGAGAGGTCGAAATATCATAAGTAGTGAGAATATCATAAATCTCAGTGATAATGTTTGTTGTAATTATAACAAGAGGGGAGGCTCGAACCATATGATTTATTTGAAGCCAGTAAGCATAGTCTGGATTTGGAGTGGACAGATCATTATCGAGATGAACAATTTCCCAAGAAGGTGCAATTATGGTTTTATCTACATATTTATACAAATCCATGGAACTAAGAAAGGATGTAATTAAGGATGACCAGATTTGGTAGTTTTCGACATTTAGCTTGATAGTAATGTCGATAGAAACATTTGTGAGTGAGAGAGAGGCTAAAGGCATGGTTTAAATGGAGTGTATATATGATAAGGATAATGTGTGTGGCAAAACAATAGTAGAAGGAGTGGATTGGGCATGGTTTATGTAAGTTGATGAAGGGTTAGTGTTTAGGTTAAAGGATGTGGGTAAAGGTGACTGGTGTGCATGGATAAGATCAGGGTTTCCAGTGAGAAGAGAAGACATTGAAGGAGGCTAACTGTACATCAGTAGGTGAGAATTTTGGGCGATGGTGGGTTGATGAGTGGCTACAAATGGGTTAGGTTTTTGATGATGACTATTTGAGGAGAAGTTGCAATTAGATTAGGTTAGGATTAATGGGGTTGTAGGGATATGGTAGAGACAACCTGTGGGTTGTAGGGATTGGTTGGGTTTGTGGGCTGTGGTGGTAGCAACGATGAGGGGTGGAGAATAGTTGGGTCTATGGTGGAATCCATGGAGGTTTTATTCGAAGAAGGAAAAGAAGGCAAGGATGTTAAAATGGAGAAGAAGAATCGGTAGTTTAGGGTAATACCTAGTGCTCTGATACCATGTTCAAATGTAAAAGTGATTGATTGTTTTATTAATTGTTAAGAAGGATGTGATTACATCGATTATATAAGAGATACAAGTATTTTTTATGATACAATGTTAAAAGATTGAATTAACCTCTAGGTGATTATACTACAATACAAATAATACATATACGATAATATAAACCACTTTCCTATATAAGATTGCCATAACCACAATGGTTCTTACCTAGATTTGTCATGAAATCGTACATCTATTAATGGGAGATTTGGCTATGATGTCACTTAAGTTATCACATCTAAAACACTAGTATGTCAATTATTTACATGTTCTTGCTGGTTAGTAAAGACGTACAAAACTCCTCATTGTTTCCTCATTAGTAAAGGCTGAGGGTAGGGATGTAAATAGGGCGGGTCTGGGACGGGTCATTCTGTCCTAGAACCCGACCCGATTATAATAAAGGGGATCCCCGACCTGACCCGACTTTTAAGAAATCAGATACGACCTAAACCCGACCCGATTATATCTACCAATCACTAACTTATTCTATTATTTGCTTTTAGGCTATAACTAACATAACTAAACAAAAATAATACATACTCCAAGAAATGAAAAAATACAAATCACTTATATCATGATAAGTTGTTAGAAAATTTTTTAAGATGCTACATTGATAATATTTAAAAAACTTTTTATTCTAATAAAATTTTCAATTTATTCGTTAATGATTGAAGAAAGTTTTTTTTTTTTTTTTTCTTTAACTTTTTTATGATATCCATATTAATAACATTAATTAAATATTTTAAAAATAATAAATAATATGTACACGCACATATATATTTTTTATACTAATAAATAACTAACTAAAATAAAAAAAAAAAAAAAAAACAAGAAACGCTAAAACAACGACAATTGGAGGATTTAACATAACATCCAATGATCGACTTGTACAGCATCGATGCTTGGATATATAAGGCATGAAATTATTTACTGAGGAACTGCATGTAGAATTCCTTATCCTAGATCTTGTGCACAACACATTGGATAAACTGGTCCTAATCATATTAATGTTCGTAGGAAACCGATACTAATTGTATATGCTAGGAAAAATAAAAAAAAAAAAAGAAAAATCAATCAATTATCCTTACTCATGAGAATAAATAGACTTATTTATATCCAATCATGTGACTCAATACATGAATAATAAAAATGATTATATGAAAAGCATCATTTAACTAATGAATAAATAGATTCCTTAAACTAAAATTTTAAATTTTTTTTTTAATTATATCAGGTCGGGTTTTCCCAACGGGTTATGAGTACAACCCAAAACCCGACCCTAAACCCTATAGGATTTGACCCTATAAAGTTTTTAGCGGGGGGGCGGGTACCCTATAACGACTGACCCGGGTTGCATCCCTATTTGAGGGTTCCATAATATGTATACATATATATGTATATATGTATATTTTCATTTCATGTCTATTGGTGTAAAATAAAATATATTAATTACATTTAACTTGAGGGTTGATTCTTCAAGTTTAATCATTTGTAATATGTTATGCTTAATTGAATGATGGTCTAGAGTTAGTTGTTGCTTGAATGGTTCATTAAACTTGATCATTCGTTCTAAAGGTAAATTCATACAAATAATTAAAGCAAAATTACAAAAAACAAAAAAATTGATTGTGTTTTCAAGCTTTTGCAAATCGGTGACCAATAATTTTTTTTAACAAATAGTAGGCCCATGTCTTCTCTTCTTAAAAAAAAAGGATAAAAGAAAAATAAAAAGCAACACAAAAAATTAAAAATGCAAATAAATGTATGCTAATAGTAAATAAAAGCAAAGTAGTAATACAATAAATAAATATACTTTTCAATCTTATTTAATTCGATTTATGTAAACTTTTTCTTGAAGGGAAATTTCATTCCTCAATAACTAAAGTTGGCTGTAATTGTATATAAATACACATCACTGATAATTTTTTAAAATTTAAGCACTATAATGCTTTTAATTTCAAATTTTTATTTGGATTTATAATTTATTTATTTTAAATTAAAATTAATTCTTTTTGTTATATTTTTTAAGTTTAGAAAAAAAGGACTTCATAAGTTAGAAGTTTGGAATTTTGCTAGTGGACTTGGTTGGTCCAGGAGTATCCTTGTGCTGGATAGGTTAGGTTTGAGGTTTGAAAAATGGGATTTGTGAACCAATAGGTATAGGTCGGGTTAGGCTTGTACGTTACTTATGATGAGGTCTAGATGTGAAAGTAAAAACCTTAAGTGAGTAAATAATGCCCTTGCTGTATATGCTGATAGTAATACTAAATTATATTTAGAACTTCAATGAAACTAATTTGGTTAGAGCTTAGTCACAAGTTGTTGTATGTGCCTTTAGATACCTGTTTCTAATGTGAGGTTAGGTACAAGGTCGGGGTCGTGAACATGAAGAAATTAGGATAGCTTCAACCATGAGATACTTGATCCCCTTAGCAAGTTGGAGTAAAGTTATAAGGTGAGCTAATGAAGACTATGGGTAGAGTATACGGATTATAGAATGAGCAAAATTGGATATTTAAATAGATTGAGAAGATAAAAGGAAATACTTGAGGTTGTGATTCAAGTGCTAAGGCTCATATAGTTTTAGGGATGATTAACTTGCTATTAGGTTATTAGTAATTATTATATATTTAAACATTAAAGAGTAAGATGGGATGAAGTAGGGAAAAAAAATGTTTCTCTACATGCCTCAAACAAATGAGGTAACTAGCATAGGAAAAAGAAGATTTAGATGTTTAATTATCTAATTCCAAAAGATAGAGGTTAGGCATCTATAGAACAAGTTTAAAAGATCCATTTGCAATTTATTTTTATATTTTTCTTCGAAAATTATGTGTTTCAGTTTATTATTTAAAGTTATTTTGGCAAACTTTTTTGTAGTCAAAATGTATTATTGCACGCCTTTTGAGATTTATCCTTGCACCATTCATGAAGCTTTATTTTTGTTTTTTCTCAAATTCAAATCATCCAGTTTAGGAAAGGGTACTACATTGCACCATGATGTATTATTGGTGGGTACTAAGTCATGTTAATTAAACTTAAACAATCTAACTCGTTTTAGCTTAGTGAAGTTTATTAAGTCATGTTGTACTTAGATTCATTACTAATTCATTATACATCTAGGTTCCATGTCAACTTGAGCTTATATTAACTCAAACTTAGCCAAATTAATTAACCTTAATCATTTAATTCAAAAACTAAGTCAAATATGGTTAAACTAACTCAACCTAATTCATTTTAACTCATTCAAGTTTATTTAATCAAGTTGAACCTAAGTTTGTTAGCTAAGTTCATTTTATAACTAACTTCCATATTTAATCCAATTATTTATTAAATCTATAATTTCACTTAATTCATGCTTAATTATATCACTCAATTACCATCATACATCAATTATCGTATATCTATCTCATTTCAGGTCAAAAAGATCCATTTCCTAAGCAAATACATATTTAACAAACAAAAACAAGTTTTAAACTTTGTTTATAAAAATATAGTAGCTGGAAAGAAGTGAAATTTAAGCATATATGCTTTTGGAATTTGTAAAAACTCAAAACATAAAAGTTGTAGATCTCTTTTTAAGATTTTCAAAACAATTTGGATCACCTCAATCCGATATCATATGAAAAAGTTATAGTTAAATTACGAAAACATGTCAAGCTGCAAGGATTTATCACTCCCATGATCTCGCTCGTGATTTGAGAGAAACATATGATCAGAGCGTATCACGATCATGATGTTTGAAAAATGTATGATCAGAGTGTTTCACTCCCTTTATCCGCCTGTGATTGCTCCCTTAATAGTTGTTACGAATTTCCTTTGTTTTGAAACTTCGTTTTTACACATTCTCATCAACTTATACGTCTCCTACATCAATTCTAACATCAAATAAACACTTATAACAACTTCTAACACTTCAAAGTTCATCCAACAACTTCAAACAAGATCAATCCATCCCAATTCACTATTCATTATCTTCTTCCACACACCCACCCCATCTCAACATTAAACCAACATATTCATCAATTTCATCACAATTTCTACTTAGATCTAACATCAATTCATCATATACATGTAATAACAATAATGAAAACAAGAAAAATAACAAAACTTATCTTTTAGCAAATGCTTTGATCTTCTTCTTCTTCTTGTTCTAATTTGGTTTATCTTCTCCTATCTTCATCTTTTACTTGATTTCTCTCTTCTTCCTTTTGAAATTGAGATTTGGGAAGATGAATTTGAGAGATTGAAGAGAGAAAAGAGAGAAAGAAAAGGATAAGAAAGGCAAGAGAGAGAGAAACGAATTTTGAAGGAAAAATAGGGAAAGAATAAAGAGGCAGGGAAGGAAACTAAAAGGAAAAAATAAGGTTAAAAGTAGGATATTTTAAAATAAGAGTATTGGATTTAGAACTTTCAGATCAATATCTTTAGTTCCATAAATATCTATGAAATGATTTCAGAACCATTAGGTTACAAATTAAGAACTTAAAATAAAAACTTAATTTATGAATTTATTTGAGATAAATGATATTTAATTTGAATTTGGGTTTAATAACTGATATTTTGATACAAGCAAATGAACTTAAATTTTACAAGGATTTAAGAATTGGAATTTAAGCTATGAATTAAGGGTTTAGGAACCCTTTAAACGTTTTAATAACATGTTTAGAGATTTAGGAATTGAAATCTCAAATTTCAACTTAATTAATTACTAATCTAATTATATCAACTTGTCTAATTATTTCTTATACTTCATTCGATTTATTTAATCTATCTAAACTCAATTTTTAATCTAGGTGAAGGTTTGTGGTATTTCATACTCATTGTTGAAATCAATTAGGGAATATATATAAATCCCTAAACTTTTTGGAATTCCTAGAAAATAATCACAGAGTTAAATATGAAACACTAAAAAATCGGCCTAAGTTAAATAGCGAATTTTAAACAAGATCAAATACAAAATTTCTTAACCTTAAGAAAATGAGAACCTCCAAAACAAAATGGAAAAATCAATAAATGTTCGACCAAAAAAATGGTATGTTAAACAATTCACCTATCTGACCTCCAATACAAAAATCAAGATAGTATATCTAAGCAACATTCGATGACAACATATAAAACCTTTAACCCTTCAGTGAATTTTAGAAACAAAAATTTAAATTGCTACCAAAGGTCAAACAGAGTTAACACATAGTCCTAGACTCAAGTACACAATCCTGGGAACTATTAAGATATGAAATGAATCATAAAATTAAAGCAAGACTTAAATTTTTAAATTGAAAAAATAGTGTAATCATAAACCCTTAGATTATATAATCTTACGAATAAAACTTAAAAGCTGAAAGTCAATCCAGAACCCTAAAGTCAACCTAGAGTAATAACAAAACCTAGTAAATCTAGATTCGACAATCCTGCACGCAAAACCTTAAAACAGTGAAAATGAGATAACCTTAGATTGCCGTTCGAAATAATGTAATATAACCTAAAAAGATTAGATTCGTAACAAATTTTATCGTTCTAGACCCAAATGTCGATTATAAAAAAAGTATCTTGGGGCTTGAGATAGTAAAAATATTCCGAAAATCAATATAGATTCGTAATTTCATAAGGATTTATAAAATATCGGTTTCATAATTTTTTGATATCTAAAAATATCATATTTATCCCTTTTACGCGTATTTTTTTGCTACCGGTAATTTATTTATCTTGTTTACTATTCATTGTACTATTTTTACTATGCACCTATCTCTACTTTCTTACAACCTATCTCTTACAACATACACACTTATTTCTTATATTTACATTACCAATACTACTTTTTACTTAACTTCTCTTATATTTTACTTACTTTTCTTTACTAAAATTAATTTTAGTCACTTTTTCTCTCTCCTTCACTACATGGCCGGCCACCTCATCTCTCTTTACCCTCTATTTCTTCTTTTTTTCTCATTTATTTAATTAACTCCAAAATTCTATCTCAAAACTCTATAAATACCCCATCTCTTATTCTCATTTTATGCACCTTTCTCTTTACATAACAAAACTCTTGCAAAATTTCTCCACAACTCCCTCTCTCCTCCTTCTCTAAACCACCAGCCACTCCTTTCCTTGCCAAACAATTTCCACAAAATTTTCTTTCATTCATCTATCATCCACTACGATCTATCTTTATAAACCATAAGTAAAAATCTAAATCCTTCCTCTTCCTTTTCCTTTCATGTTAACATCACATGATCACCTTGTTATTTTGATTTCTAAAACCCTATGAGCTTGTTGCTAGGGAAGAAATCATGAAAATAACAATTTGCTCATGCCTTATTCAACACTATGTCTATTTATTGTTATTGTTGTTGTGTTGTTATTTCATTCATGTTACTAATCACTTTGTTATGTATTAAGTATATGTATATATATGATATTAGAGCCTAAAGCTTACTAACTTAACTTCTAATTTATGCTTTTACTTTCTTGCACTTTATTTATTTCATGCAATTTATTAAGACTAGTCATTCTAGTCTTAGACTTGTCTTTATCAAGTCAAAACAATTTTTTTCTCTTTTTCTTTGGACTTGTCCATGATCTAAGTCTGGAGAGTCTTGACATAAATCTAAGCCTCCCATGATTTCCTTATTTTTTTTCTTGTTTTTCTTAAAGGGCTTATCTATATATAAGTCTAAAAAGCCTTGATACAAGTTAGAACTTCTCAATACTTGACTTTTACTTATGTACTTATTTAATTTCTATGTCTTTTATCCTTTATGTGATTTATTTTTGTCATACTACATAACTATAAGTTCATATTTATGCATGATCGTATTATTATTATCTTAATAAAATAAAAGGGGTTCTTTCTTTTATAAAGAAAATAAGACTAAATTCTTTATAAAAATAAATTTCTCTCTTAGTAAAAGTATTCATTTAAAACTTAAGATTTCGTTTCAACAACATTCTTTCCAAAAATTTAAATAGGTTCATCATAAATTTTTAATGTTAATATTATGCAAAATTTCTCCAACATTTAATTATGTGATTCCCCGGTCTCTCTTTTCAAAACACCAAAAATAATTTATTATTAGACCATAATGTTGATAATTCTTTGTTATGCAAACTTTTCTTAAGAACTTATCTGTGAGATTATTACCAACACTTTAATAAACACTAAAAAAAAAAAAAAAATTCAAGTCAAGCTAAAGTCAACTCGCTAATTAAAATCCACTTAGAAATAAAATCGGTATACAATTTAAGAATCAAGTTTTAAGAATTTAAATTCATTTTCTTTTTATGAAGTTAAGAAAATACGAATAATAATTATAGTAAGTAGACACCCGCTTGTAACAACTAAAAATTTTAATTTTCTTCTAACAACCTCCTAAAGGTCCATGTGTTGAAAAATTGCGAATTAAAAAAAAAAAAATATTATAAGCATGAAAGTTTAGAATAAGTGATTCGATTAATTTTTCTCTTATGCTAAAACTTAAAACATTTTTGTTATACAAATTAGAATGATTTTTCTTACAACCATATAAAGATTCATGTTTTAGAAAATGATTAGTTAAAAGAAGTTTAATATGAAAATAAAATATTCATGAACTCAAAAAAAAAAAAAATGAAACCATGATTTTCTTTAAATCAAATTTCATATTTATAAAATCTAAGAATTAAAATTTTGTTTAAAGAGTCAAACTTTGGAAATTCTTAATTTAAAAGGGAAATACACTTGGATTTATGTTGCAAATAAGTAAAACCATGTTTTATAAAATAAATTGTTAAATAAAAAATTTTAAACAAATATAGGACCTTTAAAGATTTTAAATATATATATATATATATATATATTGAATTATGATTTTCTTGCTGTTGAGTCAAATATTTACAAAATGGCAATTTAATCACAAGTCAAAAGATAACATTTCACAAAACTCTATCTTCCACAAAGATTGTTTACAAATTTTATTTTTAAAACAATATCACTAGAATCATGCATAATATAATTCTATGTATATATTAAAATGATTTTTCAACTATATAAATATTTATGTGTTTTTTATACGGAATTTTTGGATAAAATAGAATTTAAAAAATTACAATTTAAGGCTAGAATTTTCGTGCTAGAGTTGTACCGACCTGTTTTCGAACTCAAACGACTTCAATTGTTCAAAATAACCTTAGAATTAGACAGATCTTTTCGAGTAGGTGGAAAACAATATTTTACATGCTAAATTCCGAATTAAAATGAGCAAGTTATGACCATTTTAAATCGGGATTTCACATAATCTGAATTTTAATGAAAATAAGAAGATAAAATTAGAAAGTTTAAGTAGAACTTCTATGAAATACTCATGCCATGTATTTCTTTTGTCTAGGTGATAAAGAATATGAGACTTCTCTTTCTAAGGATTACTACGACTAACAAGATTGCGATATGGACGAGTGAGTCTTCCTTCATTATTTCGTTACCTTACTTGTGCTTATCAATAAATACACTAGATTTATAAGTACAAGATAAAAAGAATATGAATGGGGTTATGGGTTTATATGTATATGCTTTTATATATGTGTGACAATAGATGCTAAGCATATCGAAACTAACAAATGATTGTTTAAGCATATCATTAATATTACATGTTGTTTACTTATGTATGCTGCTCACTCGACCGCCTTTAAGTATACCATAATTATATTTAGCTTTGATATAAATTAAATGGACACACATTGCATCCATTGAGTTATATATGGAAAGTTGCTACTCTTACGTGAAGAATCGGGAGGGTTCGAGGCCAAGATGGCCCGCGGCTATGCTTATTCTTAGAGAACTAAGGCGTGTTGGGGATACATTCCAAGCATAAGCCATACCGATAGATCGATGTGAGTAGAGTGCTCGAGGAATAGCGGTAGAAGATCGCAAAGACCTTCGACTACCATTTCCTTAACCCTCGATATGGAGGGCGTAAATCTATTCTGTATATGATTTTTACATATCTATACATAATTGTTTATGTCACGTGATTGTTGCATAACATGCACAACATATACGTAAAATTAATGAACTTGTTTGACATCATGGTGTGAATAAAAGAGAATATCTCACTATGCTCGTTGTAAGTTGTGTGAATATAATTCCGGATGTAACGATCACGTGCGTGTCGTGTGATTATTGCACTACACGTGACTTAGGGAAACAACACGTGCAATGGTGATCAAGAGAGAATCGTACAGAGAGGAGGAGTAGGCAATCTCAATAGGCTCTAACACACGTGTGACAGGTGAGAGAGCTAAAAAGCATCAACCTCACTAAGTACCATGGATATCGTGTGCGTTCTTGAGTGAGTCAAGTACTTGATTCACAAAAATGGAAATCCGACAGCACGATGGTGTTTGTCCAAGATTTCATTTACCAAATGAGGTAAGAAATAAATGTATTTATAGTAAATCTAGCTGTCGATGTCGTCCGTCAGATGAGACAGACGACTAACGGCTAAGATGAGTCCTTCTCAAAGTGGATATAGATGTGGGCTCTCTTGTGGACTCAGGCCCAATTAAGGCCATTTATTTGCAATGTGTGTGAGCCAATTTGAGAAAGGTTGGAATCGGGCAGGCCAATTCTAACGAGCCCTACTCCAAGCCTATTATGTCAATTCTCCCATGAACATCCCAATATAATTGGGCTTAACTCTCTAAGCCCTGTCACTTTAACCCAGAGAGTTAAATCCAAATAATAAATCAGGGTTAAAGCCTTTATAATGAAATCCATATGTCTATAAAAACTTATGGAAGCTTACACTTCCATAGATCTTTGTTGGAACAGTTATACTCGTGGCTCTACTTGAAGATCAAGACATTCGGGAAATCACTGATGGATTCTTGAACTCTTATGGAAGCAGTGAGAACATATAATGGATTTACTTTCTTGAAATTTCTTTATGAGTAATATATGTTATGTTAATATTTTGAGGATTACTACGAAATGTATTTATGTAGTCTTGAAGATATTAGTAGGGGTATGCCCTTAAGAATTGTAAATGACCTTGTATGTGTTTAATGATAAGTATTTTCTCTTGCCTTGTTACTTAATTATTGTCAATGTAAATTGTGTTATTTCGATACGTTCCCTTGATTGTGATGTACACCTTGTGTATGATATGGAAACCTTACGTGACTAAAATAGTCATTCATAGGCTTTAATATTGTGTATGATAGACTGCTACATTAGGGTACCTCTTAGACATGATAACATATATTGCATATTAAATGGTCCTTAAAAAAAAATAGACAATATTATAATATAAATTCATTAAAGTATATGGATATTTTTTTAATGAAAAAGGTTAAACAGTGAAAACAAAAAAGTTGAGAAAAAAATTCCATCTTTTTAACTATGATTATGATAATTTGCCTTTAAGTTTTGACTCAAATGTTGCTAGTTCCTCTTTAATTTTCAGCCTTGCAAATTGATGACTCAAGTTCTTTATTAAAATATCAATAACTTTATAATTTAGTGGTACAACCCATCCTCAAACGATATGTATCTGGTTTGAACACTTCTTATTGTAATGGAAAAAAAGGGTTAATTCCACTTTAACAACTGAGTTATCACTCTTTGACCTTTTAGATACCTGTGTTTTTACTTTTGACAAATTGCACACCCGAGTTATTCTCTTTAAGGCCATACATTAAAATCAAAATTTAAATATTTACTGTCAATTAAACACCTAAATCAAATAAAGAATTTTGTTCCTTTAAATCAAAATCTTAATCTAAAATCTAATTTTCTGCACATAAGAACCGCAAGCAAATCACTATAGGATCAGCCTATACATCTTAAACTTTTCCTTTTCTAATTGAATTTATCTCCATCTTTATTAACCACCAATTATATTTTCTAACCATATTTGTTGAGTATGTGAATTTAGAATTTGTTGTTTTCCATCTCCACAAACTCTATTTGCATGCTCTCTTATCTATTTTCTATTGTTCTTCACTCTAATAGGTTTTTATTTTTTCAATGTAATAGTTGCTTGGATGACTGACGGTGGACAAATATTCATAAATTGTCAAAAAAATTAATGTAATGGTGCTCTCATCGTTTGTGCTCTATTGTTAAATTTGTTACCATTTAAAAATTAGTTTTTCTATAGCTCTTACAAAAATATTATGAGCGGTAATTATAATATAAAATTAGAATGCTCTATATAAGCATAATTACTTTTGTTGCACCAACAAGTGTTAGGGAAAGAAGGATTTAGATTTGTTATTTTTGAAAAAAGAAATAAGGTATTCCTTACATTTAGTTTTTTTCCCCTTTAGAAACAAAAGTAATTTAGTTGTGACATTAAAAGGAATAATTCATGTGTACAATTTGTCACAGTACCTAAAAAGCCAAAGAATGAAAACTCAAGTGACAAAAGTGGGATTTATCAAAAAAAAAAAAAAAGAAAAAAACCATAAAAAAGTTCTTTCTTGAAGCCACTTTTTCTTCTCTCTCTCGCTTTTCTTTTTTCCTTGTTTATAACTTGGAATAGTTTATGAGATTCTCGATGCGTTTAACATGGAGGAACAAACGAACACCAAAAATTCACCCACCATCGTACAATCCTTCAAAAATGGTGGGTCGTGTTATACATTTATTATTTTTTTTTGTGGCTTTCGGCCCCCACAAGGCTAGTGATGGCTGGTGCCTGGTAGTAACTTTAAGTTTCGGAGGATCGTGTGAGACTCTTTTATGGTGGCTGAAAATCCATCATGACAATTTTTTTATTTTTTATTTTTAGGCTTTTTCTTTTCTTTTTTAAAGTTTTTTATATATTTTAATGAATTTATTTTATAATGTTATTGAATTAAATCTATTTATTTAGAACCATAGAATGTGACATATATGTGCTAAATGATTTTACTAATCTCTAAATAATCACATACAATTTTCGTAGAAAAACTAAAACACTAGTCATCTCCTTATTAAAACAAAAACGCATATCTTGCAAAAAGCCCAAAAACACACCTCCTTTTTGCAGTCGGAAACAATAAAAGTCCGGATTTTAAAACTTAGTGGCCGAGGCTTAGAGTAGTCAGCAAAGGCCCACCATGTTTGAATAGAATTTTTTTTTTTCACTTGAATTTTTACAGTTTTTCACTTTATTTTATTTTATGCGTTTATTACTTTATTAATTATTTAATCAATATATTCAATACTATTACTTTATTAGAACAATCATGAATAGACTAAATAAAAAGTTGACACGTGTCTTTAATTAGCCATCATATTTAGAAAAGTTTTTATGGCCTCATTGATGGAACTATTTAGTCAATCATTTAATCGTTAAAATAAACATAATATTTGAAATATTAACTATCTTAATGATTCGATCACGGTTGTATATGATTTGATCCATTAAATAATAATAGGATCATGGAAAATATACATCTCATAAGTTTATAACATGCTAAAACGTAGACCGTGTTTTTATAATTTTCCATTTTAAGGATGACGGATAATGGAAAATGCGCAGTGGATCGATCTTTGAGGTCAATATCAAGGGAGACAAGAACACGAGATAAGGGCGGTCGAAAAGAACATTGTTCACAAAGAGTTTATAGAGACCAATTAAGAGATTTCTGCACAGATAAGAGTACTAACGAGAATTTTTACTTCATCATTTAAATTTTATTTTTATTCTATGGCATGGTTTGGTTTCGAATCGAAAACTGAATCAAAATAGTCATTGGTTGTTCTAAAACAAGAATCATATCTGTTGATTGGTTCCAAAACCAGCTATAGAACCACCGATTTCACGATTCCTAGAAGGATTTTTGGTCTAAAACCGATTCCACCTGGTTCCATTGAAAAAATAATTAGAAATAATATTAAATATATTATTAATATTTAAATTATTTCATATAAATAGTAAAATTTATTACTTATTCACAGTATTTAATATGTTATTATTAACAACACAAAGAAATATAGCTTAAAATCATATATAATTAGTTTAAATAAACTTCTCCTAAAAGCAAAGTTCATTTCCTTAATAATGTGAGACTTTTTTTTGGTAATTTTTTTTACCTTCTAGAGTATTTTGCAATATCATATTATTAACTATAATTGATATTAGATATGTTTGTATATAAATAGATTTGCATTCTAAACAAATTTTCAAAAAATTTGATTAAATAATCTAACACTTTTAGATCTAATAATTAGTTTGAGTTTAAAATTTATTTTATTAAAAATTAAAATTCATTCATTTATTTTTATTTGAAAAAAATACGATTCTGCGTTCCATGGAACTAGACTAGAACTGTGGTTTCGATTTGGTTCATTTCGAAACTTATAACCATGTTTAGGCTAATTGTATTACCTTAATGTCTCAAGTGAGAAATACTATGTTTAAAACCTTTTTTTCATTATAATATATATATATATATATATATATATATTTTGATTGGTTAATACATCTCCAATTCCATATAAGGACAATGCTTTATTCAATAAAAAATTAGTAAACCGTAATAGCAATTTTATAGCTAATTCTTATTAAAAAGATATCAAACAATAATTTATTATTTGAACCTATAAAACTTGATAAGGATCAAACCACATGCTGATAGTATGAATATTTTTATATTCAATTATTTTATCTAGATAATTATATAAGTTAGATTTACTTTTACTTTTCTTTATTTATTTAGTATATTATATTGATAAAATATGATTAGATTTGTTAGTATCTTTTGGTTATTATATTTTTTTGGTGGCTAAATAATAGCCGTTAGATTGAGTTTTGAGCATAAGATTTATATATGATTTACTTTATTATAAATAGTCTTTAGACTTATGAGCATATTAACTGAGACATTGAATCAAATTTATATTTTAGAGGTGTGATTCTATTTGTAACATTGGAGCAGCAAACAATTGAAAGTTTATTCGGAGACGGGAGGACTAAAACAAGAGGTTCTTGATTTAATCTTTTATTCTTACTATTTGTGTTGAGTTTCTCATATTGTTTATTATAATTCTCATTTAATTTAATTTTCTTGTTTAGTTTTCTGCAACTCATGTTCTTTATGCAATAATTTCTACGTTTCATGTCCTGCGTTAATACTGGAATTGATTTATTCTCAAATTACTCTGTCTCGATAAGATATTAATAAATAAAAAATCTTATTATTATTTTAGTTTTTTAATGATAGCAATTATATTATAAAGACCAAGTGAATGGGTCACAGCAATAATTAGGGCATGGAATATTTTAGCTATTTAAATTTTTTATATGGTGCATAACAACTTGATTAGATACAGAACTTATATAAAAAATAAAAGGGGAAAATAACAGTCCCAATTCCACAGTGCGCCTCGTGTCATCTTCCCAGCAGCTTCTTCTTTGATGACTTCTTACAGAACTAATATTACTTATCTTATTAAAACTACTCCGGTTATTCGTAAGAATTTTAATACCAAGACGAAAAGAATAGCACCCACCGGGTGTCTTGGTGTCCATCGATTGGTTCGCTTATTGACTCGAGTAAGGCTTCGGCAATAATATACATCAATATAATAATTAATTTTTTAAAAAACTATATATTATTTTTTAAATATTAAAATATAATTAATATTTACGTATTCCTCGTATGCACGAAAAATCAAAATTTTTTTGTTGTAGATTTGTTCATTTTCTTGCGATGACTAAATTGCTACGGTTTTTCTCTTTTTCTTGTTTTAATTAATATTTTTTATAGTATTTAAAAACCGAAATAATCATATCGAAAAATTAAAAAATATGCCTGATAAATTTTTATAAAATTTAGATTTATTGATTCTTTATTATATTTATTCAAAGCAAAGATTTGAAGCAAAAGAACGTATAACATAATCATATGATTTTTTAAACCTCATATTCCAAAAATATCTAGATTTCTTTTATATATTTATTTATTTAAAAAAAACAATCACCTGAAAGTTTGTGTCATACTTATCCACGCACTTTAAAAAACAAAAAAAGAATGGGAAAAGAAAAAAGTTCGAAACTTTACCTTTCCCAAGATAAGAAATGTCAACGCACTCTTCCCTTTGCCAAACCTAAAGTCCGACTCCATTAACGTGTACAACTCACAAGTTACCTAGGACCCTTCTCCCCTCTTTGTCTCACGGTACTCTCTCTCTCTCTCTCTATCGCCATGTCTGTTATGTGTCTGATATCCAGTCAAGTTTTATATTTTATTCAATTTTATGTTTGTGTTTGGACAACTTAAGATGCGTATGGTTTAGTTGAAGTTCAAGTTGGGTTGTTGCTATGCATGATGATGGAACGTTAAATTGGTTGTAGTGGTTCCTGCTAGTTAAAACCTGGCAGTTATGTCTGCCCTGCCCTTTGGTTTTTTTACTTTATAGGGACAGACAAAGATAAGTTGTCTTTGTTTTTTTAAGGTAGTGTCCCCCTGACGAACACAAGTGCTTCATTTGTTCTTTCTGTTTTCATTATTTGAGTTTGTTTGATGGAAAACTTTTGTCCTTTTTTTTTTCCTTTTTTTGGGATTTATCTATATATATATTTGATATAATTAAAATTTTAAAAAGTTTCAAATATGTTCAGAATAATTTTAAGAATTTTGTAACTACTGTTGCCTTACGATGACAATTAGTGACCATGGAAAACCATTTTTCCTATTATCAGTTGATAAATTTTTCATAATTATTGTCTATAACTCTCAAAAGCCTTTCACCATCAACTCTTCGCTAAAACCAACTTGAGATTGCAAGTTCTTAGAGAATACAGAAGAAATTGTATGATTATCAATTTGTTTAAGTAAAAATTACTTAAATATAAATTAGATAAAATAATTATCAATATCTAATATAAAATTGTATGATTATCAATCGTATCTTATATATGCAATTCATGTACTAGAGTGAATTGTTTTTCTAAGATGCAATTTGGCGTTGGTGCCATCTTATATATGCGATTTTTTACTGGATTGTATCTTTAATATGTGACTCTTGTGTTAAATAAGGAATAGTGTTTAATACATGTGATCTTGCATCGGGTTTAGCGTAATTAAAATTATGTCAATTGTAGTTGGAAAATTTCTTTTCTCTAGGGTTGCTAGACATGGGTTTCACCAGGGAATACTATTACCATGTCTAATAATTACAAAACTTTTATTATAATCAATATCAAGAAAACAGAATAATTGCAAGAAAAGCATTTTGCATAAAACAAACACATCATTAGTTTCACGACCATCCTTGTGGTCTAAAGGCTAAACTTGTAAATATAACGTGAGCATTTATATTTATTATAAAACTAGCACATTCCTGCTCAAAGTGAAATTAGAAAAAATTTCTGTACTTTATCCGGATGGAGACGCTTGTCTGTGAAACTTATACCCAATATTGTGATTTCCCACCGCACATTCCTGTCCATATGCCTGACAATTAACGGCAGGCTTATGTAAAACATCACATTAATTGTCACATGCGATAGCATATAAAGTGCGAAAAGTTTATATGGAATGATGGGGTATAAAATTATACCTACAAAGTACCTTTTTGCTATGTGAACAACATTGTAGTAGGTTAAGTGTGATTTATTGTTCAAAACTTAGTACATACTTCAACTTAGGACTACGTGAGAGGCCAAAATTTGGGATGATGAAGGAGAATTGGTAGGTGGGTGTAGAATAGGTCTGTTTGATGAGGTATCAATCATCCAACTTTTCTCAATAAAGTTTATGCACTGAAAAAAAGAATCCTTAATGAGCCGGTCCGTAAGAGATCCCCTAAACAACCACTTATAGGAAACTCATCCTGACAGTTGTTTGTTAATGCAATTAATAGCCAAGTTGTATAAATACTCCGGCTGTGATATTTTGATGTGTTGCCGAATTTCTGTCTCAACCCTATTTCTAGTGAGGTATAAGCATGTTGAGAGAGACTATTTTTGCTGCTTGAACATTTTACTTCTGCTCATTCTTTACGTGCCATGCCATCACACACCACTCTCTTAGGACACATGTAGCGCAATTCTCGCACAGTACGCATGTGACCTCCACGGTCGAACCCATACATCTACAGACATGTATTTATCTTATTCGAGATTATAAACTGGATTGTTCTTTCATATACATAATTCAAGTCTAAAATTTGTGCTTGTCTATGTGATATACAAAGTATAGACTAATGTAATTTAGGAACGACAATATTGTTCCAAGTCTAGGAAAGCATGTTTGTGCTTTAATTTTCTTTGGAAACTGACATTATTTTATCAGGCATATTATGGCAAGTAAAAGAATTCAGAAAGAGCTGCAGGATTTGCAGAGAGATCCACCAACTTCATGCAGTGCTGGCCCAGTGGGCGAAGATCTGTTTCACTGGCAAGCCACTATTATAGGACCTGCAGATAGCCCATATGCCGGTGGTGTTTTCTTCATCAGCATCCGTTTTCCGCCTGATTATCCATTCAGACCTCCAAAAGTGAACTTTGAGACCAAGGTCCACCTCCTTCCAATTTTATTAACTTTAATGAGCATTTCTCTTAAGTTTGAGAAAACGGTTCACAAATTCTGTCTTGTTGAACTGATTCATGTTGTGTTGCTGCAAAATTGGAACTAAGTCCTGATGTATACTTCTCACTGCTATAAATCAATTTTAATCTTCTGTCAACTCTGCAGGTTTATCACCCGAACATCAACTCCAATGGTAGCATTTGCCTTGACATTCTGAAGGAACAGTGGAGTCCAGCACTGACCGTCTCAAAGATCTTGCTATCTATTTGCTCTCTCCTCACAGACCCCAACCCTGATGACCCTCTTGTACCTGACATTGCACATCTATTTAAAACCCAGAGAAGCCGCTATGAGGATATGGCTAGAGCGTGGACTGAAAAATATGCAATGAATTAAGATGAGACCTCCTCTGTCAGTTACTGGAATACCGTTACGCTTAGATCATTCTTAATTACTAATGACATCGATGCGAATATTTCTCTTGTAAGAAATACCATATCTGCAGTATGTTTTGGTGGTTATTTTGCTTTTGTACATAGTTTACTTGCTCTAGGAGTCCTTGCAGCAAATGGCTTGACCTTTCTCTGCTTAGCTGCTCCAGTAGCTGGGCTTACGAAGCTGAATAGTTTGCTTGTCGTGGTTGCTGTTGCAATAGTTTAATTGGTATGCTATTACACACAGCGTGTCCCGTATTTTTTTTTAAGCATGTGGTAATAAAAATGCATTCTGTAATTTTGTTAGTTTGACCTTTGGAAGAGGCATGATGCCATGAGTGCTTGCTTTCCAACCTAACTGTTGCTCATACATGGGTTTGGCATTCAAAGATCATAAATGAATTTAATCAGAGACAAGCAACTGGTATTTCACTCTATATTTACATTATTATGATAGTAGGATCCGAACGCCACTTAAATATGGCTAGTGAAAGAGGTACTCTATCTAATCAATTGCCATTTCTCATGGTTAATAGTCCTCCATGGACTGGCAGCATCTATATTTCCTGGTTTACTAAGCATTTTTCTTTCTTCTTTAACACGTTCTGCAATTTATGTGGATGAAGTTTTGTCTTCGAGTTGATTCTTCATCATGCGGTCATGTTCCCAGTTTTCTTCAATTTGTTTAAGTAAGACTTCTTCTTCAGCTTCTAATTGTTGCATATGCTCCTCCAAGGCAGTCACCAATTGAGTGTCAAAGATATTTTCATCCGTGTGCTCATGTCGGATTCAGGAGCTGGAAAAGAATAGGAACCAAATTTGGGAGTGACGTAGGTTCCAGGTGAGAAGACTTGTCCTCCTCCGTGGAGCCATTCTCTTAAACTGGCAACTGCCTGGAGCTCAACCGTGGTTGGAACTACAAGCGAATCGAGGCCTTTTGCAACAGCTTTCCTCTTGGACTCTTTCCTTATTACATGTATTTCTTGAGCAGGATCCTCAATGATGTTTGATCCTTCACTTGAGCTGACGTTCACTAGACTAGATATCTCTGCTTTAGTTTCAGATCTTGAAGTTAAAAAGGAAGCTGAGTCCGCATTAAGGATTTCTTTCTTGGTATCACTCTGTCGGATGGATTGTTCATCCTTTTCCTTCTGATGTTGAGGATCCATCTCCTGACTACGAGGTTCTCTTCCTTAATATGGAAAGCTCCATATTGAGAAAATTTATCACTTTTCAGTTCTCCTGTGTATACCAAATCAGCGTAATTGCTGAACTCTTTCTGTGAAAAGCTTGCCTCTCCCATTTTGATTCTCTCTAGTAACGCATCGAATTCCTCTACTGTGTGAAAACTCCTACAGCGCCCCACGCCCTTGTTCAAAGACTCGAAATCATTGCTTGATATGTTGGAACCCTCATTGTTCACACTTGTCTCTGATTCTTCTAAGAAGTTATGCCAACTTTTAGACCGCCTTAGAGTCTCAGTTTGATTGCCTTTGACATCTTCACTCCTACGAGGCTGCAGTGGCCATGGTAGGATAAGTTGTGCCTCCATTTCCTTCCTGTCCTGTTCTTCATCCTTAACAAACTCCAATGATTTGGCGACCCTGTCATCGGTATAGTCGTTAGCTGTCCCTGGCGCCGTTTTTGACTCTAAACTGATGGTTCTTCCGCTCCTTATACCATTGGCAACTGTATTAGCAGTACAAACGAGTGTGAGGAATTTGTCACTACCCTTATTGGAGAACAAAATCTCCTCTATTTCTGGAATTGATCTGCCTGTCTTCTGAGAGTTTTGGTTCTGCTCATCCTTGTAACTGATTGAACGGCAGAGAGCTTTAGAAGAAATGCACCCCATTTGGATCAAGGGGTTGATTCCAAGTGTTACTGCGATCTGCTATTTGGAATATCTGCAAGAGAAATATATTATAGTTGTATCAATCATATTTTGTGGATTCTGGCATGTAGGCTAGAACTTGTAGGCTGATACTAATTTTGGCCACTGACTCTGTACTTACTGGATCACAAAACAAAAGAAATCCTAGTTTCAATGCCATTGGGTCTATCTTGGATGCAATATTCCATTATTTTCACTCAATGCTATGGTGTAAGTTGACATTGACCCTGATGGACCCAACTTTTAAAATGAAACTAAGATATCGTGAGAGACCTAAAGCTAATTATGCCAAGTAAATACTGGTCATATATAACGTGCCAAACAACTTATTGCAACGGAATTAAGTATAGAGAATTATGAAACTTGACATTTGGTTGGGTAGGATTCCTCATTGTTTGCTCTATTTGTAGAGCCGCATAATTATTCTTAGAGAGCAGTTTAGATTCAAATTTTCAAAATTTTTAAAAATAAAATTTCTAGTTAGAAAAAGGGTACTACTTTTTGAAATGATTAGTATAAACAATGAATGAGATTCAAGAAAGACATACAAAAAGAAGGATCACTGAGTTTTAAATGGGAATTGGTCTGAAGTGGGATTTTGATACCTGAATAAACAATCAGAAAAACAAAAACGTTGGTGGCAGAGGATTGGTTATTGTCGGCTCAACGTTCAAATACACAATGTTGTCACTTGGCTGCATGTGCTTGGACCATGCTTTCCATTCCCCGGAATGTTTTATGTTTATATATCTTTTGATATATATTAAAATATTAATGCAGTTGTTTCTAGCTGCTTAGTGCTCAGTGCTCAGTGCTCTAAGCTCAGTGCATCTCGAATCTAGTAAATATTTTATTCTATTACATTAGAGAATCTCCCTAATTAAGGGTGAGAATATTTTGGTTTCATTTACCAGTAAAACTTAACACCAGGATCTAACAAATGTGAATCTTTAAATAAGTTCATTAGGAGGTAAATTTAACATGATATCATGGCAAAAGAACCAACATATTGATGGGGGTGTAGACAGAAAAAAAAATCATACAAAAAAATAATTACTTAAATCTATTGCAAAATTGCAGGTTTAGTATTGCACAACGAAACTGCATATATAAATTGCCATTTTAAGTTTTGATATAGTTGCTATATTGTATTTCATAACCACGATTTTGTCAAGTCCACGTATGTTACAATTAATAATTGCGATTTCCTTTCTCACATAGAAGAAATTGCATGTTATTCATGTGATATACACTAAGAAGAAATCATATGCTATTTATGCTGTTTACACTTAGAGTATGTAAATTGCATCTTATTCTTGCAATTTTTTTTCCAGCTACTTGAATCCCATTTTAAATTTGTGATTTTGCAATAATAATTTGGTTATTAATTTTAACTAAACCTTATTTAAGTAATTATTTTTAGTAAAGACCCTAAATAGAAAAAAAAAAAAATTCTTGTGAATCCTATTTGATACCTTATGAGAACATGAGATCAAATATTTGAATCCTATTTAATACCTCATTAAAGGTTTTAGCTAAAGTTTGACTAAAGCCAAGAGATTGTCATGTAATAAATTCAAAGCCATGCAAAATCTATAAGATTTAACTCTTAAATTAGTTGATTATGGATTTAAAATTTATCAGATGTCTTTTTCAAGGAAAATATCAAATTATAAGTAGGCCTGTTTACCTATTTTACATATATACTTATTTTGTGTTTGAAATCTGTTTCGTATTTATTTATGTTTATTTATCTTATTATATTTTTGTTATTTGTGCTTGCCACACAACCATTTCAAGCCAATACCAAAATGATAGCAAAAACAAAATTCAAAACATGAAATGATCATTGCATATCTAAATTGTACGTAATTTGTTGCTAATTCTCAAAGTAAAATAGTGTAACAACATAAGGAAAATGTCAATAGCGTCATTGTTCTAAATTCATCACAAGATGTATCACCATTCATGTTCTGATATCAATCTCATCTTTGAATTCCAATAAAGATAGGGAAAAAAAAAAAAAAAGAAGAAGGAAAGATAGAAAAAGAAAAAAACTAAAACCTTATAAGTCTGCTAAAGCCTTGTCTCAAAAGAAAGAAATATACACAGGCTAGAAGTGCTTATATGTTGTGAGTTAATCAATTCAAAGTTTACTATAGAGATAGCAGGAAGAGCATGATCATCTCAAAAAATGAAAGACATCCACATACCTTTGGATCAGAACGAGGATTCTTCAGCTGCAGATGAGCAAGATCAAGATTCTTAACCTTGATGTTCTATATTAATTCATCAAAAACCGATGCCATTTAGCTAGTTTTTTCCGCTGGAAACTCAAGCTCAAGTTTGCTCTAAAGTTGTCGAACTTTTCATTGGTGAAATCAGAGAAGTCCTCAAGATGGGTATGCATAAGAGACAAACATTAGTGTGAGGGGCAAGAAGAGATGTGAAGGAGACCAAGGGCGACACCAGCTGTGCGGTTTGTGGGCTATAGGTATTGTATTTAGTCAATGAAGGCAGTTGGGTTTTAATTACTTTTTTATATGCTAGAAGAATTCAAACCTCCAAGTTTGAAAAATGTTTCACAAAAGAAATACTTATTATATAGTATTGGGGGTGTCGGGGGGTCCACGCAATAGTCTAGGATTTTTCAATTCTAATATGGAAGCCTAGCAATCAGAATCTGTGTGTATATAACTGCAGTCATGTTTGGACAAGAGTTGGTTGGTCAGATCCTGAAACATTACTACTCTTCCTTAGCCCACCAAGCCGGATCCGGCGAGAAATTTCCATGCAGCCATGGTTTCTTTTGTCCTTGATTGCTGTGTAATGAGGAAAAATGATTCAATGAGCTTAATATGCAATGTTCCGGATAAGTAGTGGGTAAATATTAATATGTTTTAAATGAGAGATAGAAATTATGCATAATTTTTATAACTGTTCATATGAAAGAATTTTACCGATATTTATACATCACTAATTATTTGATTGATTTTCATGTAATTGTATGAGGTGTGACTTTGATAATCCTTAGGCCTAGTGCCTTGGAGTTAACAATTATTTTCACATTATTTTTCATTGATAAGGGAAAATAATTTACTTTAATAAAAATTAGGAATCATGAGATTTACTCAGTTTTTGGAATGAAAGAAAGGCAATGAAATTAAGCCAATAGAAATGAAATGAGTTATTTGTATTTTGTTTTAGTTGAAGTGGAAATGGGATGATTTGAATAGAAGTAGAGGAAAAATTGAGGCCATTTCTTTTCCATCCGGATTTGGGACAGAATGAAATAAAAGTAAGATAAACCGATTAAAATGACCAAATACCTCTTAAATCAAAGTCAAAAAATAAAATAAAATAAAAGTATTTTAGTCCATTGTATATTCCATTTGCGTTCATTTTCATCTTATAAATCCAAATAAGAAATAAGAACTTTTCCATTCTTTTCCTTTCTATGCATTTCTTTTTTCAAAAAGTTGCCAAACACAATGTTATTTATGTAATATATAAAAGTTAATTCAGAAAGTACATTAACCACTAAATGCATCGTGAATTTTCATGAGACTAAAAGTTGGAGCCCATGGAAACAGGCATGCACGAACACCTGAGAATCTTGGAAAATTTGAAGTAATTTTGGGTGACTAAACCATATTTCCTTTGATTAAAGTCGGTTGGTTTGGTTGTCAACAAAATATTCAACTTTCTGTCCCATTTTGCAGCCTAAGTTAGTTTCCTTATTGAGAATCAGCATTTAGGCTTTCTAAGTTTCTAACTCTACAAATATGCTATATCAATTTATTAGTCCCAAGAATTTGATCAATGAAATAGTATTTGTGCGATGGAGGGAAAGAACCATGTGGGTTTTTCGTTTCTTTTTCCCTTCTTCTTCCTTTTCCCTTTTTTTTTTATTTAAATTTTTTAACCCACGTTTTAGAGTTCTCCATGTAGATATTCTAGATGTAAATTTTCTCTTTTGTTTAGTTATTTATCTCTTATGAATATATGTTTTGATAATCTGTAGCTGATCCGGGATCAAACTTTAATAAACTAAGCGTTTTCAAAATATACTTTATGATTGGTAACAATATCTTTTTAATTTATGTCTAAGGATTTCATCAAGTCCTAAAAATATCTCTTAAATCTCTCATAGCAATTTTGAGCCATTTCTGAAAAATTTGAAGTGTTTCCTTCAGCCTGTTTACTTACTTGAAGATAGACAATAGACCTGGAATGATGTATTTTTACCTTTACTTCATCTAAAATTTTATTACTAAGAGTGCGTATTTCAATGTTTCCTTCAATTCGTTAATTTTAACATTAATAAATGTATAATTAAAATTATTATTATATCCCTATTTGGTTAATTTCAATAATAAAAAATCAGACAAATGTACTCATACACGCACCCACCCACCCACCCACCCACCTCACCCCACATGCATGCACATATTATTCATAATAAATGCATTATATATATAAATATATAATTTATAGATATGATATATATATATATATATATCAAACACATTTACTTATAAACATACATAGATTATTTGTTAATTTCATGTCCCACACACACACATATAGCATATACAATAACTTACAACTTATATGTGACAAACATAATATAACTTATATATATAGCATATATACAAAACCTATATATAACTTATATCTTATATAAAACTTATAAAAATATGACTTAAATACAGAACTTATATAATGTAAATCCATGGAATTTTCAGAACTCTTAGAAAATAATTCTAGAATTAAAAACCAAAATCGAAATCCTACAACTAACCTAAGTTAAAACCGAACTCTAGAAACTCTAAACACGATCAAATATGAATTTTTATAACCTTAACAAAAAGAGAACCTTCAAAAACAAAACGGTAAATCTAATAATAGTTCGATTTAAATCCATACGCTAATCAATTCATTTATCTGATCTCTAACATGTAAATTGAGACAGTATATTAAAAAAGAATTTAATGACGAAATTATAAAACCTTAAAACTTTCGGTGAATTTTAGGATAAAAAATTTAAAGTTAATACCAAAAGTCAAATCAAGCCAAGATATAACATTAGAAGTCCTTACTCGATTAGACAATTTCGAGAACCGTAAAATATTTAGTAAATCATAAAAATAGAGTAAACTTAACTTTTTGAACCAAAATATCTTATGAATGAATCGTAAAGCTGAATCAAAATCAGAACCATAAACGCCAACCTAAGTCAATATTAGAATCTAAAGGATTTAGATCTGGTAATCTCGTGCTCGAAAACCTAACGCAATAAAAATGAGATAACCTTAGATTATAACTCGAAATAGTGTCTTACAGCCTAAAAAGATTAGATTCGATGAAAATTCATCTGTTTCAGATCCGAACGGGATTAGTTTCTAAAATCGGGATCCTAGCCTGCAAAGTGGTGAAAATATTCTGACAACATATCTAGGCTTGTAATTAGACCAAGATATAGAATTTTTCAGCTTCTAAAAATATTAGATATAGCTCTTTTACTCGTATTTTTATTACTATCGGTATTTTATTTGTCTAGTTTATTATTCATTTACTATTCACAACTATTTATTACTATTTACCTATCTCTATTTTTCCTTACTACCTACTTCTTATAACTTACATACCTATTTCTTACATTTACTTTTCCAATATTACTTTTTACTAAATTTCTCTTACACTTTACTTACTTTTATTACTGAAATTAATTTTTAATCACATTTTCTCCCTTTCTTCTATTGTGTCGTCCACCCCCTCTCTCTCTCTATCTATTTCATTTTCTTTTTTAATTAATTTTATTCACATAAATTTCTACTTCAAAACTCTGTAAATACCATACCCTCTCCCTCCTTCATTTTTTACACACACTGTCTTTTCCTAACAAAACTCTTGCAAAGTTTTTACTCAAACTCTCTCTTCTTTTCCTTCAAAAACCGTGAGCTTCCATTCCCATTCCCGAATAACTTTTGCAAATTTTTCTTTCATTTATCTATCATCCACCACCATCCATCCTCATAAACCATAGGTAAAAATCTGAATCCTTTCTTTTCTTTCATGTTAACATATCATGAACACTTTGTTGTTTTGATTTCTATAAAACCCTATCAGCTTTATGCTAGGGAAGAAATCATGAAAATAACAACTTGTTTATGTCTTGTTCAACATCATGTTTATTTATAAATGTTGTTGTGTTCTTGTTTTATTTTTACTCCTAACCTAACTCTTATATATTAGTAAGTATAAGAATGTATATATATTCTTAGAGCCTAATGCTCACTAATCTAACATTTATTTATGCTTTTATTTACTTGTACATTTATTTATTTCATGCTAAATAATTAAGACTAGTCATTTTAGTCTTCGACTTGTCTTCATTAAGTCATAACCTTTATTTATTTTCTTTTGAGGACTTGTCTATAATCTAAGTCTGGCAGCCTTGACACAAATCTAAGACTTTCATGATTTTTCATTATTTTCTTACTTTTCTTTATGGGACTTGTCCATTTCTAAGTTCCAGGAAGACTTAAATAAAAATCTAGGATTTCCACAATTTTCTTCTTTTTCTCTTCCTTATGTTTTCTTATGCTTTTTTTTTTTTTTTTTTTATGGAACTTGTCCATGCCTAAGTTCAGGGAAGCCTTGATACAAGTTAAGACTTCCAAAAATTTTTATTCCTATATACATGCTTATTTAATTCTCTATGTCTTTTATTTTTTATATGAGTTATTTTTCTTACATAACTACAAGTTCATATTCATACATGAGCATAATGTTGTTGTTGTCTTGATAGAGTTTTCAAAGAAATAAAAGGAGTTATTTTCTTTCACTTGAAAATAGGACTAAACTCTCAAGAAACATAATTTTTTAACACTTAGAAGAAATTTATACTAAGACTTAGGATAATGGTTCAACTATATCCTTTTCAAAATATTAAAATAAATTTATTGTTAAATTGTAATGTCAATAATTCGTGGCTATACAAAATTTCTTAAAAACTTATAGATGGTTTATACCAACACTTTGATGAACACTAAAAACAAAACTATTTTCCAAGTTAAGTTTAAAATCAATCAACTAGTTAAAAACTCATTTAGAAAATAAAATTGACAGACAACCCAATGAATCCGATTTTTAAGAATGTAAAAATTTATGAATTAAGAAAATATGAAAACAATAGTTATAATAAGAAGACACTTATTTGTAACAACTCAAAATTTTAGTTTTCTTCCAACAATCACTTAAATACCCAATTGTTGAAAAATTATTATAGAGAAAGAGTTATTATGAGGATAAAAATTTAGATCAAGCCATTCATTTAATTTCGCTCATGCTAAAACTTAAAACATTTTAGAGATAATAAAATTTAGAATGATTTTTCTTCATAATCACATAAAAATTCATGCGATGGAAAATAATTAGTTAAAAGGAATTTAATATGAAAATGAGATATTCTTGAACTCAAAATAAATACACAACCATGATTTTCTTTAAATGAGTTTCATATTTACAAAATCTAAGAATTAAAACTTGTTTAGAAATCAAACTTAGGAAATATATATATATATATATATAAAGGAAATGCACTTAGAGTTTTATACCATAAATAGGTAAAACTATGTTTGATAAAATAAATTATTTAATAAGAATTTTTGAATAAATATAAGACCTTTGAAGATTTCAATATATATATTGAATTATGATTTTTTGTTGTTGAGTCATATGTTTGCAAAATAGCAAGTTTAATCACAAGTCAAAGAATGACCTCAAAACTCTATCTTTCACAAAGATTGTTTATAAATTTTATTTTTATGACAACATCACTAGGATCATGCGTACAATATGAATTATTGTTAATATTAAATGATTTCCAAAAGTAGAAATATTTATAAGTTTGCTATAAAGTGTTTAAGTGAAGAAAAACTTAGGAAAAATTATAATTTAAGGGCTGTAGCTTTTGGGCTAGATTTGTTGTCACGTCCCAATGGGTACCCTAAACGTGACATCCTGTCGTACATAATATTAAAACTTGAGAATGACCGCCTTAGTCACTCAGAAACTTTCATATTGGTATAAGGCGTACGTTCACAACAAAGGGAGATCGGTGGAGTTATGCATTTTAAGATATTGGTAGCGGAACATACAAAATAACACTCAATTATAATTCATCATAATATAAGGTTCTATAACTTCTACCGGACATTCCCCTGATGTGTCTCCACAATAACAGAGTCTTACTAAGATAAATAACTAAAGCTAGAAGATTTTAGAATAAATCTAATCTAATACTTCAAAACATAATTCCTCCAAAAGCTTCCCAAAATATAGATTCTACCCGGATGATAAAGGTAGTCTTAGGTGCGTAGATAACAATCCTGCAACATCAAAAGTCTATTGGGGAATAAGTATAACTAGCTTAATGAGATAATCCTTACGCAAAAGTACTCATAAAAAGCATTCAAACAAGTTCATTAAACAAGCATATGAAATGCAAACAACCATATGATCAAACAATACATACGACTATCCGGTTTCGTATGTAGGATGGATTTACCTCTCCACTGGTGGTTAGGGAATGATTTGAACTGGGCCTCAATTGACCTCCTTGAAAAATTATGCGTGTCTTGGGGTTTCAAAGAACCATACTACTAGTCTACGGGCTTTCATTACCCAAAGCAATCGATCCGGCTTGACTACACCTTCAGGCCATATTCCTCGAACGTCCTAATTCCTTAAGATGTAGCTAAGTAGCTTACCTTTTCGGTCCCACACTGAGGAGTAGTAGCAAAAATACGAAATGATATTCTAAGTGATATACATGAGCAAATTGTTTTAAGGGAATCTCTAATCCAACATTAATTTATTTAAGATGATCAATCAATATTTGCACACATTAATATATATAGAAACAATTATATCAATCAACAAACCGGACTCCGATATTGTTATTGTTCATTGATCACACATATCAATTCACATGCATAACTCCCATGATAACCCACATGCATATCAATTTTTATCTTTTCCTAACATCTAGTGCTCTTGTCACGCCCGAGGGGTACCCTAAACGTGGCAGTCCGCCGTACACAATACTAAGCCTAGGAATGACTACCTTAGTCATGCAAAGGCTTCCATATTATGTACAAGTGTACATCACAACCAAGGGGACTCATCGAAGTAGCGCAATTTACATTGATAATAATTAAGTAGCAAGGCAAAGAGAACACTTAATATAAAACGTAAGCCTATCACAATTCAATTCTTAAAGCATATTCTTCTATTATCTTTAAATAAATATACGTCTCTAATCATAAAGGTTATCACATATATAGAACCTTACAAAATTTCTTCATCGTATGATTCCATATCCTTAATCTTCCGTCCATGACTTCCTTAATATCATGATCCTCAAATTTAATCCATGCATACACCTGTTTCAACAAATCTATAGGGGTATAAGCTACAACTAGCTTAGTGAGATATTCCTTTTCATTCGCACCATGTTTTCAAACAAGTTTATTTATTTAATCACACATATGCTATGAATTCAATGCAACAATCACATGATTACGCGAATATATATAGTCATCCGGAAACCATATATAGAACGGATTTACCCCTCTGTATCAAAGGTTAGGGAATTGGGTTGAAGGTCCTCAACCTTCTACTGCTAGTCCCCAGGTCCTCACCCACAGCGTTCGGTTGGCTCGGCTCCGAACCTAGAGTTGCTTTCCTCGAGCGATTTGGATTCTCCAGGAAGGAACATGGCCCATGGCACCGCACGATCACAGCCAATCCAACTCTACGCGTAGGAGTAGCAGCTTTCTAAAATAGATGTGACTCGATGGATGCTATGCGTGAACGTTTTATTGTTCTTAGGTCAAACCTTATTAAGGTTTATTGGGGCGATCAATCAATTTAGCAACAATAAACAGTCATACAAGTAAGTAAACCAAATTATTTAAACAAGCAGATCGAAGTTGCGATATTCTTAATTCTCAATTCACGCATAAACATAGAATCATATATATAATGACGAATTCCCCAAACATATCCATTTTTATCTTCTCCTAATATACAATGCTACTACTTTACAAGCACAAGCAATGTAACGAATTTAGGAGGAATAACTCACTCGTCCATTTTGCTATCTTCTTAGTCGTAGTAATTCTCGGGTAGGGTATTCTCGTATCCTTCATCACCTAGACAAAAGAAATACCCGGGATAAGTCTTTTATGAATTTCTATTTTTGGAGATTCTAAACTTTTCTTAAAATCGTATAAGAAGAAATTCCCACTTAAAATGGCCATAACTTGCTCATTTTAACTCGGAATTTCGCATATGATATACCGTTTTCTACCTATTCAAAAAGTTCTATCCATTTCTAAACTTATCTTGGTCATAAAAGGTCATTTGGGTTCCAAAAACGTCAGGTACATATTTAAAACGAATTTTCTAAACTTTTGAAAAATCCATTTTCTAACTCAACTCCATTTAAAAAAATCCTTTTGTAACAATAAATATATATTTGATAAACACTTTGAATATATAGGTATGCTCACTTTATATGCAAAATCCTAATGGTAGTGTCTCAACAATTTATTTCATAAAACAATTTATTTAAACCTTAGTTTTGAAAATTTCCTTTCAAGTATCTAAAGAAACTTTATATTTTTCCTAGGTTGTTATAATTGAGTATATTCTTATTTTATTTTCTTCATTTCTTCTTCCAAACAAGTTGAATTTTTCCTTAATCTTTTTGTATTAAATTTTCCTATAGTGTTAAAGTTTAAATTCATCAAAGTACATTAAGTTGATAAAAAAAACCTTTTTATAAATTTTTGTATTTAGGATGGTTTTTAGAAAATGAATCTTGTCTTCTTATATTTATTCCTAAAATATAAGCTTTTGCTTTCTAACACTTGTTCTTTCATTTCTTTGAAAAGAATCATCTTTATTGATAAAATCAATTATTGCTAACCTTACTTTAAAAACAAGTTCTTTCTTTTAGAATTTAAAAATCATTACTTTTCCTAAGTGGGTTCCTTATGAGTTGATTTTTATATTAACTTTGAAAACTAGTTTGTTCCTTAGTTTTAGAAAAGAATTTAAGTCTCAAACTTTCAATATGAACGATTTACTTTTCTAAAAACTTAGATTACCATAAAATACAAGAAAAATATTTATTTATGTTTTCTTGGTAAAACTATCTTTGTTATTTAAGAAAACTTGAGAAAACTTGTATTATTTTATTTCTAGGTTGTTGATAATAATTTCATGTTTTTGTGGTAAATCATATAATTGGAAACTTAGCTTTGAGTTTATTTAGTAAAACAAGATTCTAGTTTTAGACTAGTTGAGACATTAACATTATGCAAATGCAAGTATCATGAGCATATAAAATAATAAGAACATAAGAAAATACTAAAAATAATTAATGAGCAAGAAAATAAAATATCAAGCATTGGGAACCTTAGATTCATCAAGGAATCCCGATCAAGTATTGGAGCCTTAGCTTTATCAAGGCGTCCCGGGACTAACAATGGACTAGTCCCGAAAGATTAAAGAAAATAAATAAAAGATTGTTTTGACTTGATATGGACAAGTCTAAGACTAGAAAGACTAGTCTTAATATCAACATAAAATAAATAAATTGCATAACTTGAAAATAAATAAATAACAAATGAGCTTATATGCTCTAAATAAATATATATACATAATACACATAATACTATATATATAAGCAAATAATAATAACAATATAATAAAATAGGAAGCTTATGTACAAGAACAAAACATGAACATGTTGTTGCTTTTACTACTCATATGAGTTTCAAAACAACACTATAGTCATGTTAAGTTACATGACATGGATGAATAATAGATGGAAGAAATATTACCTAAAGTATGTAAGAGATATGGAGATGGTAAATGAAATGGGTATTATGTGAGTAGTGATATGTGGTAGATGGTTTATGTATGAGACATGATTTTTGTGAGGAATTGATTTGAGAGAGTTTTGGTAGAGAGAATTCTTGATGAGAGAATTTGTGGAGAGATTTTGAGAGAGTTTTGGTAGTGTAAGGAATTGTGTGAAAGAATGAAGAGGAAGGGGGTATTTATAGAGTTTTTGGAGTGAATTTTTGATGTAATAAAATAATTGAAAAAGAAATAATAATTAGATGCATGGGGGATAAGAGGCGCCGGTTTGCTTTTGGGGGGAGGGAGGGGGGGGGGGGGGGGGGGGGGGGGGGGGGGGGGGGGGGGGGGAGGGGGGGGGGGGGGGGGGGGGGTGTGGGAATTATGTTATTTTAATTTGTTTTGTGTAATAAAGAAGTAATGTGTAAAGTTGATGTAATTAAAGGTGTATTGGAAATGAAAAAAGTAAGAAAATAGATATGTAGGTGTAAGAAATAGTGTAAGAAAAAGTAAGAGATAGATGAATAGTAATGAATAGTAAAAAAGTACTATGAATAGTAGACTAGACAATTAAAGTACCTGTAGTAATAAAAATATGCGTAATAATCGATATCTGTAATTTTTAGCTACCGAAAAATTCTAAAACTGATATTTTTGGAATCCTTGTATTTTTATGAGTCTATTGGTATAAATGGAATATTTTGAATATTCCAGAGCTCCGGGACACGCATTTCGAGAACCTCCCGTTTGGGTCCGAAGGTCACTCAAAATTCGCGAATCTGATAATTTTATGTTACCTTATATTATTACGAACTATTCTAGGTCATCACTTAATTTCGTTTTCTCTAGGTTTGGAAATGCGGGATTGCCGATCTTAAAACACTAGGGTTCGTTGTAGGCTTGTTGACTTTTAGGGTTCTGTTTTGATTTCTGATTTTACTGAGTTATTCGTAAGATCGTATAATTTTAGTTTGATCGTATATATTTTCTGATCGACTCTATGGATTATTTATTATTATTCAGATTATTATTTGTTTTTAGTTCTCGGGATCGTTTAACCGAGTCTAGGTTTATGAGTTGACTCATTTGACTTTGGTGGAAAATTTGGATTTTGTGATTCAAAATCTTATTGAAGGAATTAGGATTTTATTATCTAGTTGTTAAGCGGTATTTTGGATCATTGTTTCGATTTGCGTTTTAGGAATTGGGTAGATTATTTAATTGACTACGACGTTGATTATATCGGTAATTGGACTTTATATTTTGTTTCAGGGTTCTCGATTTCTCAAGATTGATGAGAACTCATTTTTTGTTCTTATTTGGAATTAAGTTTTCACTTAGTTCAGTTTTAGGGTTTTGTTTCTCCGTATTTGACTCGGTCTAGAATTGAGTTTTAATCTCAAGTTGATTTTTCGAGTTTTTGATGTATACTTTTAGAATTATTTTTAAGGATTATGAAAATTTTGGGGTTTACAGCTCTATTCTATAAGCACATGCGCGAATACATAAAACATAAAGAAACTCACTCGTCCATAGTGATCTTCTATCAATCGAAGTAATCCTCGGGAAAGAAAAGATCCTGGTCCTAGATACCTAAATAAAAGAAATACCTAAAATGAGTATTTCATCTAAGATCTGCTTAAATTTTCTAACTCTATTTTTTAGGTTCGTTAAAATTCGAATTAATGAAAATTCCAACTTAAAATGGCCATATCTTGTTCATTTTAACTTGGAATTTTGCATATTATACCAATTTCTACCTACTCGAAAAGATCTATTCATTTATAAGGTTATTTATATATATATATATATAATATTATTTGGGCCTTGGAACAGTAGGGCATAGGTCTATTACGAAAATCCCAACTTTCAAAATATAATTTTTCTAACTTTTCTCCATAAAAAAATTCTTGTACAAAAATATAGATATTTGTATAGTTGAAAAATCTTTTGAATGTATATATAGACTCATATTGGATGCATGAATTTTGTGGTGTTGTCTCAACAATGATTTTTGTAAAACAATGTGTCTTAAAGGTTGGAAAAAGCAAAAACTTGAAAAAATTCACTTTAGTTTGAGGAAAAATTTCTTGTATTATTATAAGCGAGTGTTTCCTCATTTTTATTTCATTTATTAACCTTTGAGAATAAGTTAATTTTCTAAAATAATTTTAGTCATTTTAAGATTTCTACAACTTTATTTCTAGTAGTTGAAAAATATGGCTTTTCTAAGTATTTCTTGTAGTGACCAAAATTTCTCAATATAGTCATGTCTATGTGTTCTAAAGTTTTCCTATAGTTAGTTCCACTTTAAATAAATAATAATAATGATCTTCTAAGTTATTTACTAATTTTATTTCCTATGTAAGACTTATCTCTAAAAGATTATTTTTGATGATTTTGTAAAACTTGTCTAGGCCTTAGCATTTTGGAGTATTGGTGGAAAACTTTACTAAATGAGTTTAAGAAAAACCTTTGTTAAACCATGATTTAGCAATATTAAGTTTTAAAGAAACTTTCCTATTTCATTAGTTTAAAAAGAGTGTATGTGATAACTTTATTTTATGTATTCCTCGATAAAATCACATGTAGTATTATTACTAAAAACTTGTGATGAACTTATCTAAATTTTGCAAAAGATTTGTTAAGATGAAATTTTAAGTTTTTATGAAAAATCATTTCTTATGTAACAAAATTTATTTTTAAAGAGAGTTCTTATTTTTCTTTACTTAAGAAACTCCTTTTCATTATTGTTGAGACAATATCAATATGTTCATGTATGAATGAGATTATATGGTTATGAGAAATATAACAATATCACATAATAAGATAAGATATATATAATAATAAATAAGGCATAATATTAAGGTCAAGTATTAAGAGTCTTAGCTTTATCAAGGCATCCCGAGACTAAGAATAGACTATCCTAAAAAGAAAAAGAAAAAAGAAAAGAAAGAAAAAGTTATTTTGACTTGATGAGGATAAGTCTAAGACTAGAAAGACTAATCTTGAAAACGTGAAAATAAATAAATTGCAATAACAAGTAAGCTTATATGCTCTAAAAGATATATATATATATATATATATAGCTACATAGATATATTTAGTTAGATATAAATATGGAAGCATAATAACAACATAATAACAATAATAATATAATGGAAAATATAAACATGAACAAAAACAAAAACAAAACATGAACATATTGTTGCTTCTATAACTCTCATGAGTCTAAGAAACGTACACTAAGCTCATGCTAAGTTATATGAAGATGATGAGTATATGTAAAAGTTTTACCTAAGGTTATGTGTATGTTGAAAAGGAAGAGAAGTGGTTGTAGTAATACGTGAGAAATGATTTTGTGGAGAGAAGAGAGAATTTTGGGGAGAATTTGAGAGAGAGAGTTGGTGGAGTAATTTTGGTAGAGTTTTGATAGGAAAATGAGTTGTGTGAAGGAATGAAGGAGGGAAGGGATATTTATAGAGTTTTGGAGTGAAAATTAATGTGATTAAAATTAAATAAAATGAAATTGATTAAAATTAAGTAAAGCATTAATTTTACCCAAATAAAACTTGAAAAATATAGAAATATATTTAATAAATAATAAAAATATAATATTATATTAAACCTAAATTCATCACATTTTAATACGAAAATTATGAAAATTTGATTTAAAAGTCTTTAGAAAATTATTTGTTTTTTTTCTTTTTTTTTTTTTTTAAATGGTTTAAGCTTTAAGATGATATTCTATGCAAATAAAAATGGGTTAATATTGCGAATAATACATGAACCTTAACAAAATATCCAATTAGGTATATAAACTTTAAAATTGATCAATTTAATACTTGAAATTTAAAGTTAATCAATTTAGTATATGAAAAACTTTGAATTTGATTAATTTAGTACCTAAAAGAACTTGATGAAGATACTGTTAGCATGTATAAAAAGTTCTTTTAGGTACTAAATTGATCAATTTTAAAGTCTAGGTACTAAATTAATCAATTTCAAAGTTTAGGTACCTAATTACATATTTTTTCAAATTTCAGGTACCATTTATGATATTATCCTAATAAAAATTGAAGAACAGGGTAATGGCCAACGTATGTCACTTGCATGCATATGAGAGTTCTTGGGTTTGAATGAGGAGGAAGGCATAAAGTGCCTTTTGTTTATTTTTTATTTGAAAAGAGGGACATGTGGCACACGTTCATTGCGCCACTTTAGTTGATGTAAGCATCTTTCCTTACCTCCAACCAAAAAGCATGACTAAACCATGCTTGACATGCATACTTTGATGCCATTTTATAGGCATCTTCGCTTCACGATTTCACCATATTAATAGTGCAATTGCAATGTAGGCATGTAATACTTTACAACGATACCAAATTTACAAGATTTCATAGACTTTTTAAAGTTAAATCAAAGTGGGAAAATTAGGAAAAACAATCTTCTTACTTTCCTAAAATATGAATATTTGACTTGAATTTTTGTTTTTAAGGCAAGTTGAAGGATCATGGAAACTTCCAATCCCTCTTAAAAGTGTAAGTATACATTTAATTAGAAATTAACATCCAATTTTAATTTAAATCCCAAATTCATTCTAAAATAAACCTAAAATATCAACATTTGATTATATAGGAATTAGTACTTTCCAAACTTGAATTGAGCTCCTACTCTACAAATAGGACTCAACCATACTTGTTTAAGCCTCAATTCCATTGGAAATCACTCATAAGTTCAAATTTGTGTTCTTAGTTTTAACTTAGGGTTTTATAGATTTCTTTTCAAAATCCTTACTTTTAGGCCAAGTTGAAGGAATTGATCAATATAAGGGCTTGGGGAAGTCGAGAGCCTCAATTTGGTATATAGATTAGGTGTTGAAGAAGACAGACGTGCCATGGAGCTTCTTGTCACTGACAATTGCTATTCGAGGTTTAAGAGCACCATTATCAAGCACTTTTGGCTCGAATTGAGCCCACTAGAGTGATTGCCAGCCTGAACTTGGCCGATCTGATAGCTTCCCCTCTACTGACAACCATCAGAAGCAGTGGCTCTTATTTCGCGACTCGCTCCACTACTGGCAACCCAACTTGTTGGATTTTAGCCGTGCCTAGGTTACTTTGATGGCCTTCCTTTTTATTTTATTTATGTAATAAAAAAATTAATGAATAAAGATTAAAAATAATGAAAAAATAATAATTAGTGGATGGTATAAATAATAACAAAAGATAATAAAAATAAATAACAGAATAATAATAGTAAAATATTAAGTAGATAATTTAAAAATTAAATAAATAGAATAATGAATAATAAATTTCATGAATGCCACTTATTGTAATGAACACCTAGAAGCATGGACATAATAAATTTATTTTATAAGGTAGCTGTAATATTAATGATTACATGATGAATAAATAATAACACAATTCAATTAATGATTAATAAGAAATAATAAAAAATAGATGATGATAATTGTGATAGGGATAAGTAGTAGTAGTGTTTATGATACATTGCATGATGATATATGTTTATACTAACAAGCGTTGAGGCAATCCAAAGCATTATTATGCTAGTGAGGATTGTCACGCCCAAAGGATACCCTAAATGTGGCAGTCCCCCACATACAATATTAAAACTTAAGAATGACTTCTCGAAGTCATACAACAGCTTCGATCCATATGTAAGGTGTCCATCACAATAATAGGAGACATATATGGGATGCGTAGTTTGAGAAAGTAAATATAGCATATAAGAATCTAAATATATAATTATCTTCAAAATCATAGAAATAAGGTCTTTACATCACCTTAAGGGCATTCCCCGATAAAATCTCCAATACTCAAAATATAGTATTGGTTTTATATATAATAATAACTATAGCTAAAAGATTTTAAATGAAATATTCTAAGATCTTTAAAAAGATTTCCCCAAAAACCTACCCAAAAGCGTAATCTTACCAAGGCAAATGAAGACCTTAAGTATAAGAGATATTCGTTCTGCATCAACAAAAATCTATTGGGGTGTAAGCTCAACTAGCTTAATGAGAACATTCCTGAGTTAGTGTACTTGTATCAAGAAAATCAAGCAAGTTATTAAGTAGGCATATGAAATGCATCAAACACTGAGCAAGTAATACATATGATCAGCTGAAAATCATATGTTTGAATGGATTTACGCTCTCTATTCGGGGTTAGATGTTTCGGGATTTTTAAAACCCTGCTTGATAATCCAATTATGTAGTTCTTTCGGGCTCTTACTCGCTCCATCATGAAATAGTTCTTTTGGGCTCTTATTCACCCATCCTTATAGACTTGCGGGTTCCTATAAACCCCACTATTATATCCTTGTCCCATCAAAGTATAGTAGCTAATGCAATGTGACTCACTTCGTGATATGCATGAATCAATTAATGTAATTCTTGACATACGATTAAGGTAATTTAAGGGCAATCATATAATTTGGAGACACTTCATCATTATAATAGAACACAAATCTAATTAACAATAATTCACGCCTCGATATGCCTAGTAGTCTTTCAACCAATATTATCATACATATTCTATTTTCATCTTTTCCTACTTCTAGTACCTTAGCTACAAGTACACATAAGTACGAAAAAGTAGGAGATAAACTCACTCGACCATCCTTACTAAAAATCCTTCACTCGTAATAGTCTTCTGAACACAGATCCTCCAAAGCTTTGTCACATAAATGAAATAAATACTCGGAATGAGTATTTCATGGAAGTTCTATTAAACTCTCTAACTCTGTTCTAATATTTGCATCAAAATTTAAATAAATGGAAATTCCAACTTAAAACGACCATAACTTGCTCATTTTAACTCAGAATTTTGCATACAAGGTTTTGTTTTCTACCTACTTGAAAATATCTATATTTTCTAAGGTTATTTTAACATTTACAGCTGTTTCGGTTTTGAAATGGGTTGGTATAGAATTGACACAAAAATCTCAGCCCTTAAATTATAACTTTTCCAAGTTTTGCATCATCCAAAAAGACTATAACAAACATATGGATATTTATATAGTTGAAAAATCCTTTAATATAGATATATACTCATATTATATGCATAATTCTAGTGATGTTGTTCCAACAATGATTTTTCATTAAACAACTTACTTTAGAGTTTCAAAAATGAAGTTCACAAAATCTCTTTTCAAGATGTTGGAAGAAAATTAAGATTTTGAGTTTGTTACTAGTAAATGCCTTCTTATTTAAAACCATTTTTTATATTTTCTTGACTTTATAAAGTTAGATTTATTTCTTAAAAACCTGGTTCCTTAAGTGGTTTACCCATTTTTTTTTTCTAACTGGACTTTTAACTAGTGGGTTGAATTTAAAGTTTGACTAGAAAAACTTGTTTTGTTCTTAGTGTTCATCGAGGTGTTGACATTAACCTTATAAATAAGCTTTTAAGAAAATATTGTATAGCAAAAAATTATCAACATTAAAAATTTTATAGTAAACTTATTTTATAGTTTGAAAAGTTTATAATTGAACCATTTTTCCTAAGTTTTAGTGAAAATCACTTTTCTTTAGAGTTTATTTCTATCTTTTATATGAAAGAAAATAATTCCTTTTGATGTCTTGAAGATTTTCATAATAACATCGTCCAAAGATCATGCATGAATATGAACTTGTAATATGTTGTAAGAAAAAAATAACTCCTATAGAAAATAAAAAGACAGATAATTAAATAAGCATATACATGAAAAAACAAAAATTCATAAGTCTTAGCTTATATTAAGGCCTCTCAGAACTTAAAAACAAAAAAGCTCCATAAAAAGAAAAGAAAAGCATAAGAAAGCTTAAGGAAAGAAAAAGAAAGAAAATTGTGGAAGTCTTAGATTTTTATTTAATTCTTCGCAGGACTTAGAAATAGACAAGTCCCATAAAAAAGCAAGAAAATAAAAAAACATGGGAGTCTTAGATTCATGTCAAGGTTCCCGAGACTTAGATTGTGGACAAGTCCCATAATGTTTTGACTTAATGAGGAAAAGTTTGAGACAAGGCTGAGACTAGAAGATGACCAGTTTTATTTATTAAGCATTAAATAAATAAATGAGTAATCAAATAAAAGCATAAATAAAAAGGTTAGATTAGTAAGCATTTAGGCTCTAAGAAATACAGATATATATATATATATACACATAACAACATATAAGAAGTTAATGTTATACATGAGCATAATAACAACATAACAAGAACATATTATGAAGGTGAACAAGACATGAACAATATGTTGTTTTTCATGAATCCATTCCCTAATATTAGCATCATGGGAAGCGCATGGAATCAAAACACATACCTTGTTCATGTTATGTTACATGACCAAAAGAGGTGTTTTGGAATATTTACCTAAGGTTGATGATAGGTTAAAGATGGATGAAATAATGGATGGTGTGTTTAGTATGTATTATGAATACCTTAAGGAAATGGAGAGGAAGAGAGTGTTTATGTAGGAATTATTAGAGAGTAAAATTGAGGAGAGATTTTGGTAGAGTTTTGGCATGTGAAATGAGATGTGTGAAAGAAATAGAAGGAAATATGGTATTTATAGAGAAATGTGGAAGGAACTTAGATGTAATAAAATAAATTGAAAAAGAAAATAAAATTGAGAGATAAAGAGGGTAGATAATGCCGACTCTAACGGAAGGGCGGAGAGAGAGAGTGAAAAACAATAGTTTTGGTAGAGAAAGGTAATAAAGTGTAAGAGAAATTATGTAAAAAGTTGTATTGAAAATGAAAAATTGTAAGAATAGGTATGTAGGTTGTAAGAAGTAGGTTGCAAGGAAAAAAAAGAAATAGACGAATAGTAGCAATAATACAATGAATAATAAACAAGACGGATAAATTACCCATAGTAAAAAAATACACATAAAAATACTTATTTGATATTTCTAGATACCGAAAAATTATGAAACTAACATTTTATGAATCCTTATGAAATTATGAATCTATATTAATTTCCATAGTATTTTTACTATCCTAAATACTGGGACACGTTTTTCAAGAACTGATTTCATTCGAGTTTGAAACGATTAAATTTTTTTACAAATATGATCTTTTTAGGTTATCTTATATCATTATGAACTATATTCCACCGTTAGCTCATTTTTATTATCCTTAGATTTCGAGTGCGGGATTAACAGAGTTGAAACTACTAGGGCTTGTTGATATTGTTGACTTTTGAAATTCCAATTTGACTAGGGTTAGAGTTTGCTCCAATTTTGCCCTAAAATTGAGGGCTTTACAACGATGCACGGGTGTGAGAACAGGCTTTACTATTCCAAGTGCAAGCAATAGAGTGGAAACTTGGAGGGAATATGAATGTGAAGTATGTTTTAGGGAGGATTTGGCTAAAGTTTTGTTTCATATTTTTAACATTCTAGGAAGCCACAAAATGGTGTTTCATTTGGTTGTGGATTGTATTTTTCACTTCACGAATAGCCTCTTAGAAGTGTTTTGCTTACATCCATTGATAAACATGGCCTAAGGTATTAGCTACTTTGTTGAGTTATTCTGGAAATTTGAGTTAATCCATCTTAGCTCAAATTAGTGCCATTTGAGTTTAGAAGAGTTTGATTGTTGTGTCCATAACTTATCATCTCTAACAAAATATATTGTTTAGGGTACTCATATGAACACTTATGTCCCACTAAAGTATATTATCAGTTTCAGAGTTCTATGTTAGTTAAAAGGATTTTAGAAGCAGATGCTCTAAGTTTGTGTTCCCTAATGGAGTCGCCAAACTATAGAGCTTGAATTTTAATTTTTGGTTCAATTTCTTTTAATTCGATTCCTACTAAATCCTAACCCATTTAATATGAACTCTTAACTAGGAATTAAAAAAATTTTGATATTTTGAAAACTTTTAAGAGTTTCCATGCAACCGAAGTTGAAAAAAAAAAAGTAAATTAAGATCAATGGATTGGTTGGCTTAATTTATTTATTGATATGTGATGAAATTAATTTAGAAAACAATTTTGAACAAGGGACAATGAGTCCACGAGTTAACATATTAAAACCTAAATGGCTACGATCTTAAACTTTTAGAGTAAATTATATTTTTTTATAACCATTATTTACAAATTTATATAGAATTAATTAGTTGCTAATATAATATTTAAAAAAAAGAGGATAATTATTATTTTTTTGTTTTTTAAGGTCACCATGTATGTTCTTACGTACTCGCTAATTGGGATAAGATCATAGTAGTTCCTTTTAATGAAACCTTTAGTGTATTAATTAATTTTAATTCATGGACTATTTCACTTTAAGTTTATTTATTTTAGAAAAATAAACTAATCTAGCAATATCAATTTTAGAGATTACCAATTTAACTTTTATTTTAGGAAAATAGATTTTCTATGTGATTAAATGGTTCGTATAATTATATCATCAAACATAACATAATATTTAACCTAATCAATCAACATATCAAAATTGGGTGATACTTTCTAATTAAATGTGATATTTGCACTTAAAAAGGATTGGAAGCTTTCATGATCCTTCAAATTGCTTAAAAACCAAAAATTCGAATCAAATCTTTATATTTTCCTAATTTTCCCACTTTGATTTAATTAAGAAAAAGTCCACAAAATCTTGCAAACTTGGTATCATTGTGAAGCATTACATGCATATATTGCAATTTCACCATTAATTTGGTGAAATTGCTTATAAAAAATGCCATAAAATGGGGTCAAAGTAAGCACCCAAGCATAGTCTAGCTGTGCTTCTTAGCTGGAGGTAAGAAGATGATGATGCCAGCATGATGTGGCTAATGAATAAGTGCCACACATCCCTCTATTCATATGAAAAATAAAAGGCACCTTATGCCTTTCTCCCAGCTCGAACCTAAGACCTCTCATGTGCGTGCAAGTGACTTATTGTTAGGCTATTAGCCTTTTCCTCGGTTTTGTTTGCGGAGAGTATCATGTTAAGCTTAAAGCCTAGGTTCTTGTTGAAAAATGTAAACCTTCATAAGCTATTTAAATGAATCCTAGACTAAATATATCATAAAAATATTAAACCCAAATAATTCTCTAAAGCCTTTTAAATAATGTTGTCATAATTAATGTATTAAATTGTGATGGGTTTGGTTTCAATATAATATTTTATTTTTATTATTTATTAAAACATATATATGTTTCTACATATATTTTTAAGCTTTATTGAGGAAAAAATAGGGTGTCTACAATTGCTTCTCTTCGAAAGAGGTCTTTTAAAGTCTAATCATAAAGATAAAAAGAGACTCCATTTTTGCTTTGGTAAGTTTAGAAATGAACCTAGAGGTGGGATCCACTAGTATAAGCCCCGGAACATTTCAATAAATAATTCCAAAATAAACATCGAAAATAAACTCTAAAAATGACTCCAAATTAAAACCGAACTTCGACTAATCCTAAATCACGAACGAATCCAGAAATTTCTTAATCTTGAGAAAATGAGAATCCTTAAAAATAAGATAAGAATTCAACAGTCTTTAAATCCAAAACCACTACGTATGACAAATTTTATACTTCACTCTGACTTGGAAAATCAGGTAATGTAGAACCCAAAAATAAATTATTAAAAAGTAAATAACAATAAACTTTCGGAAATAAAGCTCAATTCAATAATTTCAAAACGTTAGGAGATATTAAATACTTACAAAAATAAAATTTAAAATAAAATTTCTCAAACTAGATATGTTATATAAACATAAACCCTCAGTTTCCAAATCGGTAAAGATCTAAACCGGAAAATCATCCGGGAATCCTAAGTGGAATATATTAGTTTTAGTCTAGCAATCTTACGCTCTTAACCCTAGAGGCCAAGGTGTATTTTAAGTATGTAGAGTAACTCGTAGTAATATAAGGTCGCTTAAAAATACATATTGGTAAATTTTTGACTTATTTCGAACCCGTTCCGATACAGACTTTGAAAAGCGTGTCGGGGGGATCGAGATATAAAAAATATACCATTGATACCGTTAGAATCGTATTTTTATAAGGATTTCAAAAATATCAGTTTTATAATTTTTCGATGACTAGAAATATCTGATTTTGCGATTATATTCGTATTACTTTATTACTGGTAATTAACTAGTCTTTTGCACTATTCACTACTATTCATTGCATAATTTTATTATTCTGGTAAACCCTTATATTTTTATATAAATATTTTATATATCATAGAAAATTCCGTTTTTCTAAAATTTAGTTAATTTCGGGTTTTTACGGGATCAGTTTCTATTTAAGACCCGATACTAAAAATAAAATAAATTAATTTAATAATTGAAAAATATTTTTATTGTCACAAAATAATTTTTTAGAATTTTTCGGGTTATAAAAATATCAATTATAGCTCATTTTCGCGTATTTTGATCATACCGGTGACTTATTTGATAATTCACTAAAACAAATTAATTAATTATCTTATTTTGATTATGAAAACTCTGCTACAAAAATTTGAATTATTTTTCTATTTTTTTCTTATTTCTATTTTATTTATGAAGAAAGTACTCTTACAATCCATACCTTGTAGTACATCTTTCACACATCACTTCTTTTTCACTTTAATCTTTCTACAATTCATGGCAGATTTTTGACTTCTTTTGCTCCTTTTGTCCTTTGAATTACTCCCAATTTGATTAAAATAAATCTCTTTCAATCCTTCTTCAAGAAGTTACACATACCATTAATTATACATTACAATTTCAAGTCAAAAACCATCCAAATTCCCTCCCTCTCTCCCAAAATTCATGCAAGCCAAGGGAAATAACAAGCTGCCATTTTCCTTTTTCTTTTTTTTTTAATCTCATTTAAGTGTCTTAAAACTCCTTCTATCTTTCTTTCTCACTCACACATCAAACCTTTACCATCCTTTACACTTTCCTCTATTTTTCCTCTCTTTCTTTCTTCATTTGTTCTTGTTCTTGCAAGAACACTTGCTGCCCCTATTTCTTATTGGAGCTCCCATACATATTTCTTCAAGATCCTTTGATAAAACTCTTATCCAAAGCTTCCATAGTTAATGTAGGTAAAGTATAGTAAGAGTTTCATGCATCAAATGACCTTCCATAAGCTTAAAAGCTAAGGATGATGATGCCAAAATGAAACACTCCTCTTATCCATGATTATTCTCTTGTAATATTACTATTTTCTTGCTAGAAGTAGTTATATTTTGTAGATCTAACTTTTATGTAACTTTGCTTATGTTTATGTTTAGATCTATGAGTTTATAGTTTACTACCATAGATTTCTTTTATATTTATGTTCATAGAAAGTGTAGATCTCGGTTTTGAACTCAAACAAAAATGGTGAAATTCGTATTTAGGCAAGACCCATATTTAAAACCACTTTCCAAGTGTTAAAATGGAATTTTTACTTAAAATAGTGAAGGCTTAATGGGTATGTATCATCAAGACTTCAATTTATATGGTTCAACGGTGATTTTCAAAGATTATTTTTCAAAACAAAATTCTATTTTTGGATTTAGGCCAAAGCATAGTTTAAAAACATGTTTTCCAACTAAAAAACGAAGTTTTTATGCAAGATATGGAAGGCTCTTAAGATAGGATATGTAAGGGATGGATTTTCATAAGTTTAGATAGACTTTATCAAAAGATATGTCTAAAAACAAATTTTGTAAATTTGGATCTCAACCAAGACCAATTTTGAAAACCCATTTTTCAACGCCAAAATGAAGGATTTGTTTAAAAAAATGAAAGGCTTATGGAACATGTATCAATAGGAGATGTTTTTGATAAGTAAATGGTAAATCTATTAATAGAGATTCTCAAAATAGGAAGATATTACAAAATATAAAATTTGAGTTTTATCCTAATCTTGTGAAATTCGGATGGTTTCAAGACCATGCCTTAAAAACCCTTTTATCAACTCCAAAACTTGTTTTATATGAAAAATGAAGAGTGTAGGTCATAGATATCATCAAGTAATGATTTTTATATGTTGAGATGGGATTTGCTAAGAAAAATATGTAGAACAAGGAGTAGAAATAAAGTAGGAAAATTTGAGTTGCTTATCATTCTAAGAAATTCGTAATAATGGAGTAATGGTATGAAAACCTCTATTTTTCAAACTCAAAATAGAAGTTTTATTAAAGAAATGAAGTCCTTAGTGGCTATGTATGGTTGACCCTTAATTTTCTAAGTATTAAATGAGTTTACTTAAAGGAATCACCACAAAAACAATTTTTACAAAATTCGAATTTTGGGATAAACCATATATAAAAACATGTTTACAAAGTGTCAAATGGAAATTTTTATTGAAAAACAAAGGCCTTAGGGAATATACATAATGAAGGCTTAATTTTAACAAGAATAAATAAATTTTATTAAGGAATTTTTCTAAAAACAAGTGGGAATTGTCAAGAATACAACACTAGCCTTTCTAAGTTGATTTTTCATAAAGTCTTACAAGGAAAAAGTTTTCTAAAAATTTCTTTTATTCAATATCATCAAGAACTTGTGTGTGTATATATATATATATATATATATCTCATGACATATCATTTATGATAGTAACTTGTTCATATTGCATGTATGCTTGCTTTGGATAGTAGAAACTTCATGAACTTTCACAAAATCAATTTTCTAAAATTGTTTTCGCTACTGATATGAACTGATCAGATCTTTTTGAAGCTTAAAATTTTCAAAACTTAAATATGATATTAGAATTAGATATATCTTTCGAAGTAGATAGAAATCGGTATATAATTTGGTAAATTCCGAGTTAAAATGACCAAGTTATGGCCGTTTTAAGTTGGAATTCCCATGTAGGACGAGAATTATGAATTTGATAGTTTGTATGAGATAGAATGGATTAGTTTTGAGTTTAAATACTCATTTGGGTATTTCTTTCCTTAGGTGTATTTGCTTTCGAGGATTCGTTGCCACCTGACTATTATGATTAAAAGACCGGAGTCCAATGGACATGTGAGTTTTCCTCTTATTTTGTTATCTTACTTGTGTTTGTAGCTAGTTGCATTAGAATTAGGAAAAGATAAAATTGTGATGAGTTGTGATATAATCTTGGATGAATGAATGATAAGTATATTGAGGCGAGACTTGTTGTAAAATCATTGTATGAGCTAGCATAGACTTAGATTGTCTGGAATTCTCTATAATCACTCTTAACTTACATAATTAACATGCCACGATTATATGAATAAACTATACATGCATATCACGTATTGAGTCACATTGCATTAGCTAGTATATCTTTGGTGGGACAAAGGTATATTAGCGAGGCGTGGGGCCTGTGTTAACATTAAGGATGCGAGATTATTTAAGTTAACGGAAGTGGGGTAGGCACTTGAAAAAACTACATAAAACAACAGATGTTGTAAAACTAAGAGAAAGAGATCGGGATTATAGTTGCATGACTTATGGACCACCCCACTGAAGATTGGAATTATGGTTGCATAACTTATGGACCACCCTAATCCCGAATGGAGGGCGTATATCCATTCACATATGGTTACTAGAAAGTCATATGCTTGTCTGCTCATGTGTTTGTTCATGCATAGCATATGAATGAATTATAACTTACTTGTTATGGTACGAAATTAAGGGAACTCTCACTAAGCTAGTGTAACTTATACCCAATAGATGTTTGAATAAACAGGTTGACAGGAGAATGCTACGTGGGGACCGAGATGGTTGGAGCCGAATATGACTTCGGGGTTCCAATAAGAAATAAGAATACTTGGAGATATTAGCTAGGTTTTGTGAATTGTCTTGTAATAGTTCGTGTAGTGAAATCTGTGGATGAATTGTAATTGGAGTATAGTGGATTGTATTTCCTTTACATTGTTACTCAAGTTGTATCAATATAAAATGTACCACTCTGATGTGTCTCTTACATGTGTTAGATGCCTTGTACATAGTATGGAAGCCTTCGCGTAACTGAGGCGGTCATTCCTAGGCTTTAATATTGTGTACGATGGACTGCCACGTTTAGGATACCCTTCGAGGCGTGACAACTAGAGTTTATGATTGAGCATTTTCTTATAGGCGCTCCTTGAGCTGATTGATGTTATCATGGAATTTGTTCCCTAAGCTAGCATTTGATTTGAGTTGGCACTCCTCGAGTTTGCCTCTATTTGGCTAGTGCTCCTTAAGATGGTACTTGATTTGAGTTAGCATTCCTTGAGCTGGCTTTACTTGGCAGGTGTACTTCCTGAGCTGGCACTTGACTTGGATTGACGCTCCTTAAGCTAGCCTCTACTTTGCTAGTGTGCTCCTTAAGTTGGCACATTATCTGGGTTGGTGGTCTTTGAAATGGCCATACTTTGTTGGTATGCTCCTTGCGTTGGCATTTGAATTGGGTTGATGCCCTTGAGTTAACATTTACTTTACTGGTATGCTCCTTGAGCTAGCATGTGATGAAGTTTAGTTCCTGCATTAATGTTCATTATATTAGAAAACATGATGAATTGAAACAGGTTCTTGCAGAAGGGTCCAAACTGTAGACCACTTTCATTTTTTCCAATCATCGGTTTTCTCCCATTAAGCTTTAAGCACTTCGTAAAATTAGCTCTGATTACGGGCGACACTCTTTGTTGATTTTAGTATGTTGCTTTTTGTCATTTTCATCATTTCATCATCTTTTTTTTTTTTTTTTTAAGATGAAGCATGTTGCGAAGGACACCCCTCTACAAATCTCTAAGAAAACCCCTTCTAGAGCCCCTTTTCTTATTTTCACCCTATCCATCTCTTTAATCGCCCTAGAATAGGAACCACTTTCAAGAGGAGTTAAACAACAAATAAAGTATTAAGATGTTTTATAACTTTATCAAATTGCTCAATTCTCTCTTCCTCACTTGTTGGATATTCGCATTTAGTGTATGGGAAACATAGAGATGAAAGAGAACTTATCGATGGGGTGGTCAGTCAATGACCAATCTAGTGTTTGGGAAGTCACAACATTTGGAGGTAAGTTCTATTGAGGTATCAATGTTTTAAGTGGTTAAAAATAGGTCATAACTTTTAGAGAAGTGGGTCAATTGAGGTCTCTATAATGGTCAGTTGGTAAAGCGATTGAGTATCATCAATAAAGCTTTGTTAAGTGCCAGGCTGACACACACATGGACAAAATTAATAATTTAAAATAATACTTCTTCCTTAGTCCCACTTTCCCTCTCTCTAACCTAACCCATCTTCACCCTCAATCTTATTCTCTCTCCCCAACCTAACTCATTGAATCAACTTGGTACTCTACATTAGAGCTAATCGGTTATCAACCGAATGCATTGGCCTACCTTTACGCTACCATCTCAAACCAAGCCCCCTCTTACCAATGAATTAATCCACTCATTAGAATTAGTTTTGGGTTTATAGTTCATGCAAGATTTGGCATGTGGTTATGGAGGTTGAAGATGGTCTTGGTAGCTGCTAAGTTCATGTTTGGGTGAATAGATTTCAGGTTAACTCGACTAGTTGGAGTATATTGGGTTAGCAATTGGGTTTGGTAGCTGTGAAGAAGATGGTGATTGAGTTGATTCAATTTGGGGTTAGGTTTGGTGTTTGGTTGGTGAAGAAGATAGTAATGGGTTTGATGTTGAGCCTTAAGTTGACTAAATAAGCTTGGCTTTAGATTTTTATGGGTTGGGTAAGATAAGGAAATAGCTAAGCTTATGATGATAACCTAGAAATTAAGACTTGGGATGGGTATCGACTCACATGGTGGTTGGATGGTGATGGTGATTGGCACAATTTGGTGGGGAGTGGTTGGGATTTTTTGGGTCAAGGTGGTGATGCCAATGGGCTTGGTTGTGAGAGAGAAGTTAAAGAGAGAGAAGTGTGTGTGGGATATTGTTCCCTAAGGAAGAAGATACTCCTTCTTCTGAAAAAGATTAAGTCTTTTGTATTTTTTAACTCTCTAAAAATTTCCTAAATCGTTGAGTTAGGTTGGAGAGAATGAACTTGAGGAACAAGATGGATTAGGTTGGTGTCACGCCCCAACGGGTACCCTAAACGTGACAGTCCGCCACACTCAATATTAAAGCTTAAGTATGACAACCTTAGCCATTTCCAAAAGCTTTTATATCAAGTGTAAGGTGTGCTTTCACAACTTTAGAGGACCATATATGGAATTATAAAGTTTAAGAAGATATAAATAACACATTAAGAAAAGAGGGTTCATAATAATCATTCATTTATATCAATGGCTTTACAAACTTAGGGACATATCCCTTTGATCACTAATCTATTACATGAGTATTTGTACATCAATACTAATACTATACTTTATCTAAATTTCTATTACCCAAAGAGAAATTACCTGCCCAGGGTCCACGTGGTCTTAACCATAAGTAAGGAAACTGCATAAGATATCTATTGGGGTATAAGCTAATAGGCTTAGTGAGAACTATTTCCATAAATAACTACTTGTAACAAGATTTCAAACAAGTTGATTAAACAATCAAATGTAATGCAACATACACGTGAGCAAACAAGCATATAGTTTTCCGGGAACTATATGTTGAATGGATTTGCGCCTCCATTCGGGGTTTGGTGACACTTAACCTCAAAATAAGTAGTTTAATTAAAAAGTTTTATGCTCACGAGCACTCATCGCCAAGCATTTCGAATCTACTTGATTTGACCTTGCTTTTGGATCATCCGCCAAGCATTTCCCTTAAGCCGCCAAGCAATCGCTTTCGGATCTTCCGCCAAGTATTGCTTTCGACATGAGCTTACTATTCTTCTCACCCAAGGATAATAACCCAAAATGCAATGTGACTCACTTCGTGGTATGCATGAATTCATTTATTTATAAAGTCATAGCATAATTATTTTTGAATTTAAGGCGATCAAAGAATTTCATACCAATCAAATATTATACTAAAACAAACATTTAAAACAATTCCGGTTCCGATATTCTTAAAAATTCTTTCAAAGAATTATTTTACATACACATCGGTTTATCTTTTCTAATTCTAATGCAACTAATTTACAAGCACAACAAGTATAGCATTTAATGGAAATAAACTCACGATGCCATGTCAACTATTCCTCTAGGCGGATGAGTCGTTCACACACTCCATTTAATCGTAATAATCTTCGGGATAAAGGAATCCTTCCTCGGGGTCACTTAGCCAAAAAAATACCCACAATGAGATTTCTTGATGATTTTCTTGAATTTTGACAAACAATATCAAAAGAACGTTAAAGTTTGTATAAAGAATGTTCCAACTTAAAATGGCCATAACTTGGTCATTTTAACTCGGAATCGCGCATATAATATACTGATTTCTACCTACTCGAAAGATTACCCATTTCCAAAATTATTTTCACCAAAAAAAGCCATATAGGCTCCGAAAAGTGGTGACAAAATTCACCACGGATTTTCCAAAGTAAAAACAACTTGGGTTCATGAAATCAAAATTGGTTTGATAAATACTTAGTTATCTATATAGTTGAAAAATTCTCTTTTTATGGTTACTTAGCTCATATTCATTCATGCTCAAGTGTTTGTTGTCCATTTATTTTATTCACGTAAAAAAATGTCGGTTTTTGAAGTTGTTTTTGAAAGATATAGTTTACAAGGATTCATGTTCGTAAACTCTTTGAAATGACTATTTGGTTTCTTTTTATTTTACAAAAATGTTTTATGTTGGCTTATATATATATCCAAGTAACTTTTTGAAAATAAATTTTCTTCCTTCTAAGTTTTCTATACTAATACTATTTTGGAGTTTTCTTTAGAAAATACACCATTATTCCTATTCATTTTTCTTGTACAAATTCCTTTGTCTATTAATCCTTATTTAAAATTTCTCATCCTTCCTAAAATCATTCATGCATAAAAATTTATTTTCTTGATAAAAAGTGGAACAATACGTGACTTAAGAAACTTTTTATAGTAAAAGTAGTTTTTAAAATTTTAGTGGTTTCTTCTTGTAACTTTGAAAAAAGATAACTTTATTTTTGTTTTCCAAACCATAGATTTTCTTCTTTTCATAAACTTATTTCTAAGTGTCAAAATCTTCTTTTGTTTAATTATTTTTAGAAATTGAAATTTTTGGACAACAATATAAATGAACATGATTTATGAGAATAATAGTAAACAAAATAACATAAAACATAAATAATAAAGTCAAGTATTGGAGTCTTAGCTTTTTTCAAGGCTCCCGGGACTAAGAGGTAGACTAGTCCCAAAATAAAATAAAATGAAAGAAAGAAAACTTGTTTTGACTTGATGAGGACAGTAAATAAATTGCATTGCATAAAAGTAAATAAATTGCAAGTGAGCTTATATGCTCTAAAGGATAGGTATATATATATATATATATAAAAGATAATAATACTTAGATATAGTAGCAATAATATAAACATAAACAAAAAAAAAAAAACAATAACATGTACATAAATAGATTTTTCATGAACAAGAACAATACATGAACATAATGTAGCTCCATAACTTGTAGTCTTTCGAAACTCACACTATGGTCATGTAAAGTTACATGACATGAAGAAGAAGTAAATAAAAGAAGGTAGTTACCTAAAGGAGACTTTGGTATGGTTATGTGGTTATGGATTTTAGTTGTTGGTAGAGGTTGTTGTGGAATTATTTTGAGAGAGTTTTGAGAGAAGAATTTGAGAGAGTTTTGGTAAGAAATTTGTGGGTAGTGAATGTGTGAACGAAGTGAAAGACGAGGGGGTTATTTATAGGAAAATGTGGAGGGATTTTTGTATGATTAAAATAAATAAAAATTGAAACAAAATTGAGGGTGATAGAGAGAGGGGGGCGCCGGCCATCTTGATGGGGGAGGGAGAGTGATTTATTTTTTTTGACTTTTTGTAAAATAAAAGATGTAATATGTAAGGTAGATGTGAAATAAAGTTATGGGAAAGGTAAAAAGTAAGAATTATAGGTTATGTAGTGCGTAAGAGCGGGTGTAAGAAAAAGTAAAGATAAAAGAATAGTGTAGAATAGTAATGAATAGTGTAATGTAAGATAGATATGACTAATAAAGTACCGGTAGTAAGAAAATACGCGTATAATAGCTATATCTACTATTTTTAGCTACCGAAAAATTTCGAAATTGATATTTTTGAAAACCTTATATTTTTACGAGTCTAACGGTGTATTTGGAATATTTTTACGATTCTGGGCTCCCGGACACGTTTTTCGAGAATTGTGTCCGATCGGGTTCAAAGGACACCCGAAATTCGCAAAACTGATATTTTTATAAAACCTATGGTTATTGCGAACTATTCTAGCTAATTATCCCATCTTCGTTTTCCAGGGCTAAAGGAAACGGCAATGTCGGACTTAATTGATTACGGAAAATTAGGGTTTTGTTGACCTTTAGGGTTCCGTTTGACTTCTGGTTTAAGGTTTTATGCTGAACGGATTCCAAAAATTTGGAGGTTTACAATTGGAGAGAGAGAGAGTGGGACTGAGGAAGAAGTAGTATTTTAAATTATTAATTTTGTCTATGTGTGTGCCAGCGCGACACTTAATGGAGTTTCACTAACGGTGTTAAATGGTGTTTCCAACTAGTTATTATAGAGACCTTAATTGACCTTCTCTAAATACTATAGCATCTTTTTAACTACTTAAAACGTTGATATCTCAATTGAACTTGATTCAAAATGTTGTGACTTTTTTGTGTAATTTACCTAAATCTTAATTATGAGCTTGAAAGCCTAATAATGATTTACACCTGATTCTTTGGGTTGAGTTATAGGACTTGTTGGTCCCAAAAAAATAACCAAGAAGGGGGTGAATTGGTTATTTAATAAAACTTAACCTTTTTCAAATACTTAACCAAATTCACACCACTTAGTTAATCAAATTAAAATGGATTTTAAAATCACTTCAAAACAACAAACTTAAACTCAAATAAAATTAATAAAAAATTCGGATAAAACAAGTTCACTTAAGTTAAACAAATGTTTAAAGTTGAGCTTCTAATTTACTTTATGATTTTGTTTCTGAGTATAAAATGCAGCTAAGACAAATAAGTAAACATGCACAAAATTAAAGAGATAAGGAAGAAGAGAGTGCAAAATTGATCTATAGAGGTTCCACCTCGAGCGTTAGTCCTCTCTTCCAGCTCCAGGCCGGGGACCTGGTATTCTACACCGGTATGTTCTACTATCTAATCAAGAAATGAGAGTACAAACTTGTTCAACTACAATGAACTTCAATCACTCTACTAAGCCTATCTAGCTTCACCAAGCTATTTACTGATCAACAGAGAAAAATATCACTCACTCTTCTACAATCTCACAAAATCAAATGAGGAAAGAAGAATATGAAGTCCTCTCAAATTTTCGTGCTAGAAAAATAAATTTTGAAATATCAAAATAAGCTCAATTGAATGTTGAAGGAGTTACTATAAATTGAATGCTTTTGTTTTCACGCTTGTATATTTTCTTGTCTTTTCTTCTGATATTTATTGATTTTCTTCAATGGCTAAAAAACAAACGTTTTTCTTTGTTCCTGATATCTCTCGTCTATTGAACTGAGTAATTTGAAATCTTCCAAATGATAAGGATCAAACTTTATTGTGATATGTTTTCAACTGAATAAGATAAAGTTGGACGTTAAATATTAATCTTACTTTTGTGTCTTGTTGGAGATATCAACTTGCTATGGATGGGTCTTGAAAATTTAAACTTTATCGATCATATCATCCTCCAAAAATATCATATTAATATCCCTTGAAGACTGGACAATATCTTACTGCTCATTATCCTCTTCAAATTCAAATTTCCAGCTTTGTAAAGATAAACTTGATTATTGATGTAGATCCTACAAAATGGGTCTTTATTGTCAGATCTGAGTCGAATCTTGTTCATGTCTTAACATTGTTCTTGTATACGTAAGCTTCAACTTGCTATCAAAACATTAAATCTTTTAATAAAACATAAACTTGAATCCCCTGGATATTTAACCAACTTTGTAGAACATATTTGAATGTATTACTCAAATACATTCAACTTTGGAGCTGGGTCTTCAAATCTATAAAGAATCAAAGAAAATCCAAATTCTTGAAATCTGTTCGTGAAACTTGTTTGTTGTGCTCATAGGAAATTTTACTCTCTGATCTACCTTCTGACCATTGTAAGTGTCTTGTCAACCAGTAAATTACCTTATGAGTATTCATTTGTTTTTGAAAAAACTTTCTAGCACTTTATGAATTACTTTATGAGTTGAATCTCTTTTGAAAAATATTTTAATTAAACTTTGATCATTCTTGAATTTACTGCATACTTAATAAATGTGTTAGTAATCACTTAATCCTCTTTGTTATCATCAAAACTCATATTGAGAGAAACCAACAGGACTCAAACAGTCAAGTTCATGAAATTAAGATGACTAAGGAGATTTCGCATGTTAGGCTTGGAGTAAGGACCATTAGACTAGACCGACTCGTTTGTCTCAACTCTTCTAAAGGAGCTCATGCACTTAAAGAAGACTTCCAAGTGCCAAAGAGCTTGCGAAAAAAATCCATCAATAGGAGGACTGATATCACCCATTGATTGTAAGTATGATTCGACAAATGTCATTATGTAGGTACTTTTTTTTTTTTTACCAATGATTAATTTTACCAGGAGTAAAACAATATCATTATTTAAATTTTTATTTCTATTGGAGAGGGAATAATAAAACCATGTGGTAGGTTTTTTTTTTCCTTATTATTATTTCCTCTACAGAGGGAATAGAAAGATTCCTAGTACTAAATATGCCAAGTCCATTTTTGCAACTAAACAAGGTAGTGGGTTAATTTCTAGAAATAGTCTATTATATCTAAACAAGCGGATTGCAAAATATTTTAGCTCGAAAAAGAAAATGAAAACCCTAAAATATTGCTTCAAATCCCTAAAATAAACTCTAAAATCTAGATTGTTTAAATACTCTAAGTACATAAACTAATTCCATTTTATCACTTAGTAACCTAACTATAGACACCCCATTTTTTCCTAAATAAAGCTTAAGTTATATAAATATATGTTTTAATATATAATAAAAATAAAATATTATATTAAATCCGAATCCATCATTTTTAATACAATAATTACAAAAATTTTATTTAAAAGGCTTTAGAAAATTATTTGGGTTATATATTTTTATTATATATTTAGTCTATGATTTGTTTAAATAACTCAGGATAGGCTAATTTCTTTTATTAAAAGAACTTGGACTTTAATCTTTGACATGATATTTTGTGCAAACAAAAACCAAGGTATAGACTTATAGCTTGATGGTAAGTCACTTGCATGCACAATAGAGGTCTTAAGTTCGTACTGGGAGGAAGGCACAAAGTACCTTTCTTTTTTCATTTAAATGAAGAAACACATGGTGCATGTTCTATAGGCTATGTCATGCTAATATTAGCATCTTCCCTACCTCCAGTTTTAGAAGCACAACTAGACCACATCTGACATGCTTATTTTGTTGCCATTTTTTTGACATTTTTTCTTTGCAACTTCACCAAATTAATGGTGAAATTGCAAAATAGGCATGTAATGCTTTATAATGATACCATATTTGCAATATCTCGCGGACATTTTCTAGGTTAATCAAAGTAGGAAAATTGGGAAAAGTCATCTTCTTACTTTTGTAAAATATGAAAATTTTTTATTCAAATTTTTGTTTTTTAGGCAAGTTGAAGGATCATGGAAGCTTCTAATCCTTCTTAAGAGTGTAGATATCACATTAAATTAGAAAGTAACACCTAATTTTGATTTTAAGTGCAAATTCATGCTAAAATAAACCTTAAAATATCAAGATTTGATTCTACATGAAGTAACACTTTCCAAGCTTGAATCAGGCTCCCACTAGTATGAGTAAGACTCCTCGATGCTTGTTTAAGCATCAATTCCATTCGAAATCGTCACAAATTTAAATTCATGTTCTTAGTTCTAATTTAGGGTTTGAAGAAATTGATCAATATAGAAGGCTTGGGGAAGTCGAAAGCTTCAATTTGGTATATAGATTAGGTGTTAAAGAAGACAAAGGTGTCATGGAGCTTCTTATTGCTAATGATTACCGATTGAGGTTTGGGAGTGCAACCATCGGGCGCCTTTGGATTTGTAACGACCTTGCTTTGAATGCATAGGGCATGATAGTTACGTTGCACATATCCCTTTCAAGCGAGATAATATATATATATATATTATATATATATAAGGCATTCTATTATTGAATGGGTTTCCAATTAAGTTTTAATTTGAGAAATCGTTATTAATTTTTATAAAAATTTCGTGGAGTGCCATCTGTTGATCTATGATTCGGGCTTATCAAAACCTATACAATTTGACCTTTTTAGAAAATAAACATCACAAAATAATTGTTTATAAATATTGCCCATAGGGCCTATCAAAAGAATAAACTCGAATACAAAATTTTTGGACTTAAAAGTCCATGTCAAATCAAATGAAAGTATTTGGTAGCTATTTGATTACAATAATCCAAGTTTATAACGAAATATGATTATAAAAAATTCTTTGACGAAAACTCATAAATTGCATTCTTGTACATTACCATCTAATCGGGTTATCCTATGTATCTCTCATTCCCCATTAAATCACCAGTAGGGCCTAAAAAGTTAATAAAATGAGTTGAGAAGCCTAGTATATAGTAAGATAAGCATATACACGCATGTCACATGCTCCTAATCTAATGCAGCAATCATAGTTTAGTATATTTAATTTAAAGTCCACAAACAAAGTATCCCAGCATCCTAGAAATACCAACATGCACGACAGTACTAATGACTCTCGCTAAACAAAAAGGGGTAGCATTCGCTCATAAAATCACGCACTGAAGAGAGAGGTTTGATAAGTCCCTAAAACTTACCAGAAAAGAAATTAAGAAAATAGTCTCGTCTAAGTCATCTCCTCATAGGCTGCCACTAAGGACATTGTCCATTGTAACGGTATATATAGGGTCTATAAAGCTATATAAGTCGTCATAACTTTGTATCTACTTCTAGTGAGCTGCCTAATCTCAGAAATTTTCCTACCAACTACCTACTGAGCCTAACCATGCATTCATGGGGGTCTAAGGGCCTAAACTACCACCTCATCCTGAAATTGGGACCAAGTTCGCAACTTAGTTCGAGGGTACTACTCCTAGAGTAAGTGGCCAAGCAACAATCAATACTCAATTAAGTCAAGTTTAAATTCCTAGTCCGGTTATTAAAACTATTCTAGCAAGCAATATGCAATTATGCATACTCGCCAATTAGTCTGAGCTTGCTATCTCTTTCCAAGCTTAATATCCATTGAAGTTAGGAATTTGTTCAAGATTTACTACATTTACTTCATTTGTGTTGTTTGTACATCTAGATCACTTTAGTTTAACCATATCTACTAAAAAATAATGTTTAAAGGGTCATTTGTTTCATTTAGCCAAGTTGTCTAATTAATTATATAGGTTAGGGTCAGCTTTGAGGCTTAGGTTAACAAACCCTTAGTGGGCTATACTTTATGAGTCTTGATTCTTAGCCTTTCAAGAATAGGTTTCCATAGTTCACCACTCCCGTTAAGTTCTTAGAATCCTATTCCAATTATTAAGAATGAATTACTTTTATTTAAGTGAGGCATTTAGATTAAATGTGTTTAGATGATGTACATCATGAATGAAGCATTAGTCCTTGCTAAATTTGTGTTTTGAAGGTCTTGAAAGGTTGCTTACGGTTAAAGAAAGAACCGTGTCAAGTTCCGTGCGATTTGAGCGAGAAATGATGAATTTATGCATGAACTAAAAGTACACGGGGGCTTCACGAGCACAGGTATTCCCCCATGTTCTTTTAAGGTTGATTGAGTTTTAAGACCAGAAAGAAACAAAGCCAGATATATTACCCCCATGTGCTTGGTCATGTTCTTCTAGAAAACTTGATTTTTGAGTTTTGAAGTTAGTAAGAAACATGGGTAGATACTTGACCTCGTGTACTTACCATGCTTTTTTGGAAAATGTGTCTTCTTCGAGTTTTAAAGGTCAAAAAGGTACACGACCAGATACACATAACCTCGTGTATTGGCCATGCTTTTCTAGAAAGCTAAGTGTTTCATGTTTTAGGATTTGTGAGGAACACGAAAGGTACACAACCTCATGTACTTGTTGTGTTCTTCTAGGTTTTTATTGTTTTGACTTTACACTTGATGTTTTCGATGAAAAGGAGTTTTAGGGAAGCTTTTGAGGTTTCAAAGAGGTAGATGACTATGTTAAATCCTGAATTTCATCTATGATATCTTCTTTTTCTTTCTAAACATGTGTGATCAAGATTTAAAGGCTTAAAACATCTAATTTACAGTGACTTCCATTTCTTCATGTTTTTTCTTCAATTTTCCAATATGCTCATATAGGACTTCAGCATTTTACATTGCTAATATCAACTTATAATAAAACCCAACTCCGGATCATGTTTATTCTCTAGTTTACACTATTAAAATAATGTTATCTCCCTTTTATTGAATTTCTTTAACATAGATAGTTAGTCTTCAGATCTTACCTTACTTCAAAGCATAGTTCTTCCTTGTTTCAGCCGGAATGAAGATTTTAAACTCCAACACCCAATTTCTTTTAACCCATAACATGAACTAATATACCCAGCTAAGTTATCCTGCTTATATAGTTGTAAAACACTCAAAAACACCTCGAAATATTAGGCTCTAACCTTATTACAAATTTTGTGAAGGCTGTGATTTTCCCTTGCCTTCTAGCATACCTTCATGTCTTAAATCCCTAGTGGTAAGTGGATAATCTTAGCTGATTAATGTTAATCCTTCTTTAATCTAGCTTAACTACCATTAAGTGGAGGCTAGAATTTAGAATAGCTCATCTTAGTGTTTTAGTCGACTTTCTAAGAGGAAAAGTAAAAAAAGAGGGATATTTATATTGGAAAGAAAAAGGGCAGGATTAAGGTTTTAAACAAAGGGAAAAGGATATCCTTTTAGGGTTTTGCCACATGGCTCGATCTTATTTGTCTAAATCTTAAATATGCAAGATCCTTAGCTTGTTTTAAATAGTTTAAGGTTTTCAATTAACTTCTTGGGCTAATAATGATTTAAATATATCAACCAAGTTTATTTCATTTGCAATTTTGAATTTTCAATTCGAGTAAGTTCACTATTTAGGGTAAAATCATAATTTTGCAACATCAAAACTCCTAACGGCATTATTTTGATTTTTCTTATAAATATTTTCATTTAAAGAACTGTTAAGAAATTATAATTTAATTTATTTCGATATTTGAATTATTTTTTAATCTTCAAATTTTAGGTTTTCTGTTTTGGGGCTAATTTAGGAATTTTGAAAATTTAGCAGTTTCAATCCGTACATAAATCCAACTATATTCCAATGAATTTACTTGATTTTCATTTCTTATCATTGGTGTTTGGATCATTTCAATCTTCTGCCCTTTAAATAAAGTTTTGGCCCCAAAATTTTACTTGGTGTTTGAATGATTGATTTTTATATGTCTAGTGCTTAAGGCTCCCTCTATTTGTAGGTGATTTAGTTATATATACAAGTTCATTTATATTAACTATCGTTTCCTCTTAAGAGTTTATAGCTTACCATGTATGCATTGAGTCTTGAATTTTCTCCTTGCCCCCTTTTTATTTATCTATGTTAACTATTGTTTTGATGTTGTGGCATATAAGATTGGATTTATATTTCAAATAATATAAATAATAAAAAACATAATAAAAAGAAAATAATGAAATAATAGTAAAATATTAAGTAAGTAAATAAAAAATAAAATAAATAGAATAATGAATAATATATTGCATGAATGCCACTTGTTGTAATAAATGCCTAAAAGCATGAATATAATAAAGTTGTTTAATGAGGTAGTTGTAATATTAATGATTATATGGTGAATAAATAATAACATAATTCAATTAATTATTAATAAGAAATAATAAAAAAGAGATGATGATATTTGTGATAGGGATAAATAGTAGTAGTGTTTATCATATATTACATGATGATATATTGTTTATACTAAATACATGATATGTGAATATTTATGTGTATGTCCTATTTTGAATTAAAAATAAAATTGAATATATGCATGATATTAGTGAAATTAGGAATTAAAAAAAGGACTAAAAGAATTAATAACATAAATGGTAATAAAATGATTTTATGACTGAGAACAATAATATTATAATAGCAACTTTAGTATAAGAAGTAAATAACACATAAGCAAGCATAGGATGAAGTAGTGACAATATTATGGCATGTAAATTAATAATGAGAGATGATAATATGAACAACCATAGTAATTATAATATGAATATTTCAAGTTTTGATAAATATGTGAAAGACCTCATACTTTAGATTGAAAATTATATCATGTGATAATTATAATACCTATTCTTTGAAACAAATATTTACTATTGATATAGTATTTATTCTAAATAAAATTTATGTAATAAGATAACATGGATCATTGGAATAATGATGGAAATAATGGTGATTAAAATAATGATATATGATAGTTATGATGACATGTATTGTGTTTGAGTGTATGGCATGTATATTGTTAATATGTATATTTGATATTTGTTAGGTTGATTGATTAGATTAAATATTATGCTATGCTTGATGATATAATTATACAACCCTTTTTGTCATCTACAAAATCTCTTTTTGTAAAATAAAAGTTAAATTGGTAGTCTTTAGAATCGATATTACTAGATTTTTCTTTTATTTTGCTAAACTTAATAAATATTAATGAACTTAAAGCATTATATTAAAACATTATATTAACAAATAATTAATTATTTATTAATTGTTAATAACAAGCATCAATAAAATATAATTTACTTTGAAAGTTCAAGGTGGTAACTATTTAGGTTTTAATAGGCTAGCCTTCGGACTCATTGCCTCTAGAATAATTTTTTTGATTGACTTTTATCATAAATCAGTTGCTAAGTTAGGATTAACCAACCTATTGATCTTAACTTGTTTTTTCTCGACTTCGATTGTGTAGCGAATTCTTAAAAGTTTTCAAAATAATTTAACTTCTTTTAATTCCTAGTCTAAGATTCAAATTGAACGAGTTAGGGGTTAGTACAACTTGAATTAAAAGAAATTGTACTAGAAGTTAAAATTTAGCTTATGTATATAAGGTGGTTCAAGAAGCACCTACTGTTCCTAATAGTAATACATATATTATGACACAGCCTGATAACCCAGACAGTATCACATACACATATTATTACTAGATCTACTTTGGAAAATGACATAAATTCAGCAAAACAAAATCTTTTTTGTTGCGTGATAAGAAATGATGAAAGAAAATAAAATCACAATACCATAAGTAAATCTTACTGTCTGAATAATAACTATTACAAACCATGAAACTTATCTAAGTTCTCAAATAATAAAATTGATGTTCTAACATCACTTAACACATAAGTAGTTAAAACTATTTTCCCTGTTTCCAAGACTCTTCCAGCTTTAGAAACATACCGGTTCTAGACTCCTAGAAGCAACCAGCCAAGGCTTTACCGTCATCCTATAAGGACTGTAAGAGTGTAAGCATAAACCATGGGCTCAGTGAATAACCATAACTTATCACACAACAAGCAAGTTATTATCAATCATATGTAATGCAGCATTCAAACACATGAACAATTACAAGCTTGGACAATTCGAAATCCAAACAGGATAGAGATTTATGCCCTCTCATCGGGGTTGAAGGAAAACCGATCTATGAATCACCTACCCAGGAGAACTAAGTACACAGGAAAGCCACGATCCTCACAATTGTTATCTCTTTATATTAATGTTGTTTTAGATACTCATTTCTTGTTTTAAGCCTTAGAAACTCTACTAGTGTTAGACATTTCACAGCGATACCATGGACAGCGTCCTTCATTACTAGTTAATTCCCATGGAACCGACAGAATAAAGGTAATCTTAAGTAAAACTAGCCTCTTGCCTAGAAAACCAAGTATTACCAGAGAACCAAAATTCTAACACATAGTAGGCTATCACATAATTATAATGCAGTATATGCAATTTATGAAATGCATGTCTATTTTATTTATAATGCCAATATTTATTAATCAAGTTAAAGGTTCTCAGACGTCACATAAACAATCAACATGCCATGCACTTAGAAAATTCACAAGCATTCCATTATTATTTCTATTCAATATTGTTTAGCAATCAAGTAATTCTAGATAGCAGGCAATACCCATAACCCATATACACACGAGTCATTATTATTATTCTTGTATTATAATACAGCTAAACTACAACAAAAAATAATGTAATAAGTCTGAGTTACTCACCTATTCATATTGATCAATCGTCGTAATCGATCGAAAGTCCTCAACAGTATCGAAATTACCTATTGAGATGCAAATATTCATCAATAATACTTATAAATAGAATATTAAATTCTTATGAGTGTCAAAGTGTCCTATGTCGGTATTTGATATAATTTCTACTATTTATATCGATTTCTTAAGGTATTGATTCTTGTAGAAAAAGGATATTTACCATTTAGTTTCATCGAATTTCTTTTGATTTAAATATTAATCATTCTATATCTAAAATAAGCTTAACTAAATTTTTCTATTAATTTTCTATTCAAGTCTTACATCGTTTAATGTCCTTGTGAGTAGTAGTCTTTTATTTATTTTATTTTTCTCGTCAATATTATCTACTCTCTTTAGTTAGAATTTGTATTATTTTAGAGGATCTCATTTCATCATCTAATATTTTTATTCATTTCTTTAGCTCATTAGTAACTTGTGAAATTATTGATATGTGTATTTTCTATGAATTGTTCATAATATTTTTCTTATAATGTAGAACTCCTAATCATGCTTTTAAAGCTTTTTTTTATCAAGTTTTATGTTCATATAAGGTCCTAGGAGCATTAGACATGATTTTAAACTAGTTCAGATGAAATTTGAGCATGGTTTTGGCTCATTCCTTCCTAGATCCGAATTTATTATTCCTAAGTTTATAACATTTCTAAGTTGATGTTCTTCTTAGCCATCAACATTCAAGCATTTCTAATACAAAAACATTTCATCTACTTGAATTCATCAATGGAATAATCATTTCTCCCAATCACATAACCTTTCTCCAATGCTACATATTTCATCCTAATGTCTACACACAAATATAACAAGAATATGTTGATAATTTAGGAGTTACCTTGGCTTGAAATGGAAATGGATTCCTAACTCCTCTAATTAGCAAGAACCAAACCTATATCAAAGGTTGATTATTTAGTTTCTAGCTAAATTATAAGTTAACTACTTTAACTAAGTTTTTTACCTTATTTAGCTTGAGTTTTAGCTTGGTTTTATGACAAACCAAAAGCTATTTGGCTTGGTTCTTGATGTTGTTGGAGGGAGGGATTGATGTTCTTAATGTGTTTGATATTTAGATGGAATATGGAAAGCAAAATAGAGGTTGTGTTCTATTTTAAAAGATTTTCCAAGCTATCCAAGTAAAGGTGATACAAAGGAAAAGAGTTGGACGCAACTCCTCTTATAGCAATATTTTCAAAATTTTTGGTGAGGGTTATGAGCTAATTTAGTGTCTAACTTAAGTTATATATATGTACTAAGGTTAGGCTAAAATTAGGAGGCTAAAGAGGGTGTTTTGGGCTTAGGAAAATCACAAATTGCAGCTGGGAATTTTGAATACGAATTTGGTTTTTTGTATGACGAATTTTGGTTTTGTTTTGATAGATTTGTGGCTGATTTTGAGGGGCATTAATTGTATTTGTTTGCTAGTTAATTAATGTCATTTATATGTGTAAAGTAGGGGCTCAAGTTGCTTAAAAATTGGATAAAAAATCATGCTGAAATTGAAGTCGAAAAGTTTTGAATTTCTGCTATAGCTTTTCATGGATTTTTGACAGATTACTTCATCAGATTTTTAATTAATTGTTGGTGTTTGAAGTGTCCATTTAGAGGCCTTCTATTGGTTTTTATTTAGTCAAAAATATCAACTCAAATGAGCCTATGATTTTTGCCAAAATCGGAGCTAAAATGGGTGTGTATGTTGCTGTTGTTCTGTTTGAATTCTCCTCTACTACAGCTGCTGGTTCGATGGATTTCAAGGCCAATTTGCAGTTGTTTCACTCTTGAACTTGTGTTGCAATTCCTTTATTTAATGAGATTATAGGTTTGGTTTATAGATTGGTTGAGGAGTCATTTTCAAGTGGAATATGTGTGTTTAAATGAGACAATTTGCTAGATGTAAATGTGCAAGGGCAGGACGTGAAGCCTTCTACTGTAACTGAGAATTTCCTCCTCTGTTCGTGAATTCAAATCTGCACTTCGGTTTTCTATTTTTTTTTTATTTGCTTACTAATTTACTAGAACGTTTTAACAAATATTAGTTTATAACGATTAAATAATAGTTTTATCGAAATAGAATTTTCCTAAGTTATTACAAAAACTCTAAGTTGTTTATACATACAAATTTTTAGTTTAGAGTTTACACAATTAATTATTTTTAGTATTTTAACTTATGTGATTAAATTTTTCAAATCATATAAATTAAATTAGGAACTAAGTCTTAATGAATTCAAAATTCCCTAGCAAGTATAACAATAATTATACTTGTTATTGAAATTTTCATTTTAGATCTAGATTAGTAATTACTGATCTGTATTAGTATCTATTATGTATTTATAATCATAGTAATCCATCTTTGGATTATTGTTTTATACCAATAAGTTCTGTTATTAGACTATATCTTATTGGTGTTGGAATTTAGAGCTACTTCTAATTATATCTTGAATTATTAGTTCAAGATACGAAATCTCGTTTTTGGTATCTATTAAGGTTAAGGAAGTTTTTATTTGGGTTTTTCAAGAATCATTATACTTAAACAAGATTTAAATCATCTCATATTTAACTCATATAGCACAAATACATATTTTATATTTCATTTATTATCTATCTATCATCATTAAGGATTTTTTTATTTTTATTTTTTTTATGAATAGTACTAGAGGGTCTGTCATGCTCGTGACCTAGGCCGTGATAAGGATTATAGGCATCATCGCGCCCATGAACTTGTGCCACAATATACATAATTGGCCTTGTCACACCCATCTTAGGAGATCACACCCCTTATTATGGTTGTTATACAGACCACGATATCCATTATGCCAGTATTAAGCTTTATACAAAATTTTCTAAAAACAACCCGAGAAGATAACATGCCTCATTACGGCCGTATTCTAGGCCGCATTAAGTTTTTTGAAAACACTTAAGGAGATCACCGACTTTGTAATGGCTGTGATCAAGCTTCAAAAATTCATCCAACAAGATAACAGTCTCAATAATGGTTGTGATCAATAGGAAAATTTAACTCCAAGAGGATAACGGCCTCTATCACGATCGTGATGAACAAGGCAATTACCCTATAATACTTGTTTCGAATTTTTTTTAAAGTCTTATATCTCCTAAGTCTTTAATGAACTCTTATGTGATTGTAAAAACATGCCAAAGCTAGTCTTTAAACACAATACTATGTATCATCAGGTTTACTTGCTTACATGAGTCTATTCCACATACATATAGATACACAACAACTTAACTCAAGAAAACATAATCTCATAATCCATTCTTATTAAGGTTTATTACTACTCTAACAATTCAAGTTTTACTTATTTATCACTTTCAATATCAATACATGCACCAACCCATCATAAGTTCCATATATCATTTTGTCAAAACACCTAGGGTACATATATCTATTTACATACCTAGTTCAACATACACTATGACATGCCTTTGATTCACATAAAACATCAAAGTTCTACTCATATCTATCATTAACATCACTCAAAATCATTATTTATCAAGACAAACAAGAAATGTCATAATGGAACTCTTTAGGAACTTAGGACATGGGTTTGGGCTAGGAGAATGCATGGGCTTGGCTTTTTTAGTTGAATTAGGCTTGGACCAAGATTTTGGGCTTAAACATCTGCTAAGCTTACAATTAACACACATACTGTAAAGACCCGACATGCTCAATTCTCAAATTAAGCACACCATGTCCCCAACTACGTATAACTCTTACGAATTATACATAAGGTTGTCTTAAAAGAAGGTGTTTATGTTGAACATTGCTAAACCAATTTTAGAATTTATGAAATCGTTTAGTTAGATTTCTAAATAACTGGATTCGGCAGCGGAAAATCAAATTTTATAAAAATAACTTACAAACTTCTACTCTCTACAGAGCAAACCAGTTTTCTAAGAAACTAAATTTAAAAAATACTTTATGATCTACTCTTAGGGGTAGATAATCATTACAATCAATTGGGCATTAACAAGCCCTTAAAAGAAAATATAATTATAAATATATCCAGTCCTCTTATAAAACAAAACAAAAGAAGAAAAAAAATACAAGTAATATCTCGATCCTATCACACTTCACTCATTCTCCCATATCTTCAGAATTGCTTAAAACCCGAGACAAACATCATCACATCAATCATCATCACCATCACCATCCTCATCAACAACAACAACATCATTATCAACTTCATCAACATCATCTTTATCAACAACAAAACCTGTAAAAAGAATAACAACAACAAGGATGAGCCGAAGCCCAGTACACAGTAACACAATCACATATGGAGTGACATGCAAGCTTAACTAAATGCAATGCATCAATCCACAAGTTATTATCATTTCATTAAAATAAACAAATCAACAATGGAGCACTCACACTCCGGAATAAGCCAATGGGAATCTGGGAGTCCTGAGTAACAGTAGCTGCTCGGGGGGTTGATATAGATAGACCGGATATCTATATCTCCTATATCTAACCGATAAAGAAAATAGGTTCATTTAGGGTTCAAAAGTCGTTGCCCGACTCTACTTAAACTCAGTCCATAACATGAGCCTAGTTCACAAGTTCCCATAAACTTTGAACTAAACCATGGTATTTCTCCCTAAGTTTAAGTAAACGTTACTCAGATACTATTCCCCCTATCAACTACCCACTTAACCAAAAAGAATCGCTATTGCATCATAGCGTACCATTGCATCATGGTAAAGTCATTGCATTATGACTTGATTAAGCGTCTAACTAACATGTCATTGGATCATGAAAAGGTTGTCGCTCGCCGGATCAGGATTCAACGACGTAAAGCACAACCAACACTCATCAATTATTAAGCCGCCTTTAAGTTCTTAATCCATTTAGAATGCCTATCCTATCAATCATTACGCAAGTTACTATGTACCTTGAATATGAAATCCAAATAGAGGCAGAAGCTATCTCAGAAGATATGTTAGATATCCATCACTGTTAAAGGAAAGAACTCATATAAGAAATTAAACTAACATCCACTTATATCAAATTCATACAAGAACTTATATCAATTATTAACTAATCTCTAACTCATTTTATTAAATCCTATTTGACTAGACACTAATGTGGAACCCCACTATGGCTGCGAATATCGCCCCGCCAAAATATGGACAGTTCTCCTTTGTCTGTCAAAGTAATTCCTTTCACTTTAATTATAGTTTCTTATCACAAAACATTGCATACATAAAAGCATTCGTATTCAAAGCAAATAAAAATTTGAAACAACATATTCCCATATTAATCAAAGATCATCCTAATTCATTCATCTAAGCTAATTATTAGCTATTAACCCATTTCAGCTTAACCTTAGCCAAATTATTTAGAGTTAGTCATTTAATCTAACACTAGTTCAAGTTGATTAATTTAAGTAATCTAATTCCTTTTAGCTAATTCAAGCTCATTTAGTCAAGTTGAACTTAGATTCATTACTAATTCATTATACATGTAGGATCTATGTCAACTTGAACTCACCTTAACTTAAACTTAGCTAAATTAATTAACCTTAATCATTTAATTCAAAAACTAAGTCAAAGATGGTTAAACTAACTCAATCTAATTCATTTTAACTCATTCAAGTCTATTTAATCAAGTTGAACTTAAGTTTGTTAACTAAGTGTTCATTTAAGTTCAATAGTTAATAATAAGAACAAATAATAAACAAGGTAAAACAATTGAAGAAAAACACTACTTAAAACATACTAAATCTTAAACTTAGCATGAAGGAAATTCAAATAAAATTCATATAGATACATAACTCATCATTTATGTACTTACCAAGATCATTTAGTTTCACTAAGTGGTCACAAGATCATAAAACAAGCAATGAAAATCATATATACAACATAACTACTTTTAGTTTAACACTCATGGAAATTCAATTATTTGTTGAATCAACAAATATTCTTAAATCATGCTTCATTAAATCCTTCAATCATCATTACACATCAAATATCATTAATCTATTTCATTTTATGTCAAAAAGATCCATTTGCACTTTACAATAAACATTTAGAAATCAAAAACAAGTTTTTATTTTGTTTAGGAAAACACAACATCCAGAAAGAATCAAAATTTAAGCATCGATACATTTCGAATTTGTAAAAACTTAAAACATGAAGTTGTATATCTCTTTCTTATCTTTCCAACGCAACTTGATTCACCTCAATCAAAGATTGGATGAAAAAGTTATGGCTAAAATACGAAGAGGCTGCGAAATGGAAAAATTTACAAAACCAACACCAGTGTTCAACGCTGGCTGCGTAAAGTTTCAAATTTGCCAGCGTTAAAGGTCAGGCAATCTGGTCACCACGTGACTCCTCAACACCGTCAAATTCTACATGTATGCCGGCAGCGTAGAATTCAACACCGGCAGCGTTGATTGCCAGCGTACATGCAATATGCTGCTGTCAAATTTTCCCCTGTTTTCATTTTGCGAAAAACATTTGTTCAAAATGTTTCAAACTCCTCCAAATTCATTTCAAGCTTCTTAAAATTTATTATTTGATCTCAATACAATCAATAAACACAAACTCCCACTTCAATCCATCAAACATCACTATAATAATCATAAACAACTTCAAACCCCAATTTTACTATTCATCTTCTTCCTCAATAAACCAACTCCATCAACCATAAACTTTACAAATACAAACTTAAACAACACTTCTCAACTCATGTATAACATTAATACAACATTTAAGTTCTAATTCATAAAGAAAATAACAATTTACAAGGTATACTTAGCTTTAGAGAAGAAAAGAAGTTGAAGCTCCATCCTCTAGCTCGGTTTTCCCTATCTAGTTCATCTCCTAATCTTGATTTATCCTCTAGTTAGCTTTGATCTTGAGATTTGTTGAATATTTGAAGAGAAAGAAAGAAAAATGAAGAAGAAAGGGAAAGGGAAATGAAAGGGGAAAGAAAAGGCAGCAAAAGAAATTTAAGAAAAGGAAAGGATATAGTTTAAAAATTTGGATATTTTAGAAATAGGGTATAGGTTTAGAACTATCAGATCAAATATCTATAGTTTCAAAAGTATTTAAAAGTTTGTTGCGGAACCAATATGTTAGAAATTTAGAACTTGCAATAAGAACTTAATTTGAGAATTTATTTTAGATAAAAGATATTTAATTTGAGTTCGGGTTTAAGAACTGATATTTTAAGATAAGCAAATGAACTCAAATTTTACTGAGATTTAGGAATTAATGTTTAGATTAAGAATCAAGGATTTAGGAATTCTCAAAACACTTTGATGACATGTTTAGGGAATTTGAAACTCAAATCTCTAACCAACTTAATTATTAGCTAATTAAATTAAATTAACTTGTCTATTTAAATTCTATAATTCATTTTAGTCATTTAAATCTGTCTAAAACCAATTTCTATTTAAGGTGAAGAGTTGGGGTATTTCACATACAACATAATTTGATAAAATTCAACAAGCATACATATTACTAAGATTTCACTAACACACAAATACATTAATTATAAGAATTTCTCATACCATCAAATTAAATTACACTAACTTAACTATAACAATTTAAACCACAAATCACTAATTAATCATATAAAAGCAAATTAATTTAATATTTTAATTTTTTTGTTATTTCAGAAAATTTGTTCTCATTAATAGTGGATACTTAGATTATGATGTGATTAAGAGAAGACTTGTCTCGAGATTAGGATCATTAGGTGCAATAACAAGTGTTGAGGCAATCCAAAAGCATTGTTATTGTTAAGCCCCAAGGGATACTCTAAACGTAACAGTCCGTCACACTCAATGTTAAAGCTTAAGTATGACACTCTTAGTCTTTCCCAGAAGCTTTGATATTAAGTGTAAGGCGTGCTCTCACAAATTTAGAGGACCATTCATGGAATTATGAAGCTTAAGAAGATATAATGACAAATTAAGAAAAGAAGATTCATAATATTAATTTGTTTATATCAATAATCTCATAAAACTTAGGGGCATTCCCCAGTCACAAATCTATTACAAGGATATTTCTATCTTATCCAACATTAAACTTCATTAGAAATTCCTTAATGCAAAAGGAAAATACCTGGCTGTAGGGTCTACGTAGCCTCAACCACAAATAGGTGAACTGCAAAAGATATCTATAAGGGTATAAGCTAATAGGCTTAGTGAGAATTATTTCCATAAATGACTTCTTGAAACGAAATTCAAACAAGCTATTTAAGCAAACAAATGAAATGCAACATACATGTGGGCAACAAGGCATATAGTTTTCCAGGAACTACATGTTGGATGAATTTACGCCCTCCATTCGGGGTTTGGTGATACGTAACCTCAAAACAAGTAGTTTTAGAAAAAAAGATTTACACTTTCGATCAATATTGCCAAGCATATTAAGTCTACTTGAATTGAGCCTTGCATCCGGACTTTCCGCCTAGCATTTTCTTCATGTAGCCAAGCAATTACTTTCGGTCACTCTGCCAAGTGTTGGTTTCGACCAGAGCTACAATCCTTTTCACCCAAGGATAATAACCCAATACAATGTGACTCACTTTGTGGTATACATGAATCAGTTTATTTATGATATCATAGCATCATTATTATCAAATTTAAGGTGATCATAGAATCTCATACAAATCAAGTGTTATACTAAAACAAACATTAAATCAATTTCGTCATTGATATTCTTAGGATCCTTTCAATAAATTATCTTACATACGTATCTATTTATCTTTTCTTAATTCTAATGCGACTAGATTACAAGCACAATCACGTAAAGCATTTTAAGGAAATAAACTCACGATGCCATGTTGATAATTCTCTAAACGGATGAGTTGTTCACATAATCTACTAAGTCGAAATAGTCTTCGGGGTATGGGTATCCTTCCTCGGGATCACCTAGTCAAGGAAAATACTCAAAATGAGTATTTCGTGATGACTTTCTTGAATTTTGGCAAAACAATGACATGAGAACGTCAAAGTTCGTATAAAGGAGAATTTCAATTTAAAATGGCCATAACTTGGTCAATTTATCTCGGAATTGCGCATATAATATACTTGTAATGGTTGTGCTATGGGTGTTGTGGGGAGTCTTATAAGCATGTAAAAAGGGTCGGGTGTATGCCATGTGGACCACCCAGCGATCCCACTTCCAGGCGCAAGGCCAGCCTACATAGCCCCTCAGGCTCAGCTTAAGGTGCCACGCACACGACCTCACCTATCACATGGGGTGAAGGACTTGTACCACATGGGGGAGCCCAGACCCTTTTTACATGCTTATAAGACTCCCACAACACCCATAGCACAACCATTACATACAATGGTTGTGCTATGGGTGTTGTGGGAGTCTTATAAGCATGTAAAAAGGGTCTGGGCTCCCCCATGTGGTACAAGTCCTTCACCCCATGTGATAGGTGAGGTCGTGTGTGCGTGGCACCTTAAGCTGAGCCTGAGGGGCTATGTAGGCTGGCCTTGCACCTGGAAGTGGGATCGTTGGGTGGTCCACATGGCATACACCCGACCTTTTTTACATGCTTACAAGACTCCCCACACACCCATAGCACAACCATTACATTGTGCTATGGGTGTTGTGGGAGTCTTATAAGCATGTAAAAAGGGTCGGGTGTATGCCATGTGGACCACCCAGCGATCCCACTTCCAAGTGCAAGGCCAGCCTACATAGCCCCTCAGGCTCAGCTTAAGGTGCCACGCACACACGACCTCACCTATCACATGGGGTGAAGGACTTGTACCACATGGGGGAGCCCAGACCCTTTTTACATGCTTATAAGACTCCCCACAACACCCATAGCACAACCATTACAATACTGATTTCTACCTACTCGAAAAGATCTATCCATTTATAAAACTATTTTTATCAAACTAAACCATTTAGGCCTCACAACAGTGGTGATCAGATTCACCATGAATTTTTCTATCCCAAAAATAATTTTGTTTCAAACTTTAAATCATTCAAAATTTGTTTGATAAATACTTAGTTATCTATATAGTTGAAAAATTCTCTTTTTATAGCTACTTATCTCATATTTATTCATGCTCAAGTGTGCATTGTCCAACCATGTTTCTTGAGTAAAACAATGTCAATTAGGAGTTTTAGAAAACTATAGTTTACCAGAAATTCATTTTGTAAATCTTCTGAAATGAATACTTTGATTCTTTTGTTTTCAAAGAATTACTTTATGTTTGACTCATTATTTTTCCTAGATGACTTTTCGAAAAGTAATTTTCTTCTTTTCTAAATTCTCTATATTAGTGCTATTTTCCTATTTATTTTCTATAACATTTTTCTTTGACTATTTATTTGAAAAGATCTTAATTTGAAAATTCTCATTCCTTTCTCATAAGGTTTTCTTTACATTATGTTTTCATAAAAATCATTTTGGTATCAAAATTATTTTTCTTAAAAAAAAAAAAAAAGCAAAGTGATATAGAAATGATTTAAAAAGCTTCTCAAAACAACGTAGCTTCTAAAATTATAGTGAGTTCTTCTTATAACTTGGAAAGAAATGACTTTATTTTTGTTAAACCATGGATTTTATATTTCATATAAACTTATTCCTAAGTGATAAAATCTCTTTTTTATCAAATATTTTTAAAGCTTGAAAAATTTGGACAACAATCTTAATGGCATGATTTATGAGAAATAATAGCAAGCGAAAATAACATAAATAATAAATAAAGTCAAGTATTGTGAGTCTTAGCTTCTTCAAGGCTCCTGGGACTAAGAAGTGGACTAGTCCCAAAAGAAAAATAAAATGAAAGAAAGAAAAATTTGTTTTAACTTGATAAGGACAAGTTTAAGATTAGAGACTAGTCTTAAAACAACAAGAAATAAATAAATTGCAATGAAAGAAATAAATAAATTACTTTGCATGAAAATAAATAAATTGCAAGTGAGCTTATATGCTCCAAAGGATATGTATATATATAGATACATAATAATACTTAGATATAATAACAATAATATGAATAAAGTAAAACAATATAAACATATATGGATTTTCATAAACAAGAACAATACATGAACATAGTGTAGCTTCCATATTTAGTTTTTGGAAACTCACACCATGGTCATGTAAAGTTACATGACATGAGAAGGAGAAAATATAAAGAAAAGTTTACCTCAAGATGGTTTTTGAAGTGTTATTTGGTTATGGGTTTTGTGTAGGTAGAAAGTGGTTTGAGAGAGTTTTGAGAGGATATTTGGAGAGAGTTTTGAGAGGCAAATTTGAGAGAGTTTTTGTAGAGAAATTTGTGAGTGGTAATTCTATGAAAGAAGTGAAAGAAGAGGGGGGTATTTATAGGAAAATGTGGAGTGATTATTGAGTGATTTAAATAAAAGAAAAATAAAACAAAATTGAGAGAGATGAAAAGGGGGGAGGGGGGGGGGGGGGTGTCGTGCGGCCATGTTGTGGAGGAAAGAGGGAAGAGATTTGTTTTGTATTTTTGTTGATTAAATAAAGTAATAAGTAAGATAGATGTGAAATAAAGTTATGAGAAAGGTAAAAAGTACAGGTTATAAGTTATGGTGTTGTAAGAGTAGGTTGTAAGAAAAAGTAGAGAGAAAAGAATAGTATAGATATGGCTAATAAAGTACTGGCAATAAGAAAATATGCGTATAATTACGATATCTGTTATTTTTACTTACCGAAAAGTTATAAAACTGATATTTCTGAATACCTTATATTTTTACGAGTCTAATGGTATATTCGGAATATTTTTACTATTTCAAGCCCCGTGACATGTTTTTCAAGAACTGTATCCGTTCGGGTTCAAAACGATTCGCGGTTTTACTAATATGATCTTTTTAAACTTCCCTAGATAATTACACACTATTCTACATATTAAACTTTTACTTACTTTCTCAAGGTTGCTTATTCAGGATTGTTGGACTTAAACCATTACATCTAACTAGGGTTTTGTTGATTTTAGGGCTTCGATTGACTTTCCGATTAGGTTTTAAGCTAAACCGATTCCAAAAATTTGGGAGTTTACAGTTATGCTAGTGACGATATAGGAGTGTGAGCATAAGCTTTCGTATTTCATGTGCAAGTAATGGAGTAGGAACATGGAAGGAATGCTAATGTGAAGCATGCTTGGTGCGCTACTTCTAGGGAGGATTTAGCTAAAGTTTTACCTCATGGTTTTTATCACTCTAGGAAGCCTTAAAACATTGTTTCATTTGGTTGTCAGCTTTATTTTTCACCTCACAAGCAACCCCTTGGAAGTGTTAAGCTGCACCCATTGATCGACAAGGCCTAAGGTATTTGCTGCTTTGTCAGGTTATGTGGGCTAAACTGAGTTGATATATCCCAGCTTGAATTCGTGCGATTTCAATTCAGAAGAGTTTGATTCTAGTGTCAATGACTTATCATCTCCAACAAAGTATGTTGTTTGGAGTTCTCATGTATATATTCATGTCCTGCATAGTTTTAGAGTTCCATGTTGCTTGAAAGGATTTTTAGAAGCAGATGTTCCAAGTCCATGTTCCCTAGTGAAGTTGCTAAACTATTAAGTCTAAATTTTTTTTTCCTAGTTCAATTTCTTTTACTTCTATTTGTATTAAACCACAACCCATTTAATACAAACCCTTAACTAGTAATTAAAAGAAATTTGACATTTTGAAAACTTTCAAAAGTTGCCACCAAATCAAAGTTGGTAAGAAAATAAATCAAGATCAATGGTTTCATTAATCTTAATTTAGCTAACAATCAACTTTGAAGCACAAGTGATAAATATGGGGGCTAACTTATTAAACCTTAAATGATTACCACTTTAAACTTTTAAATTAAATTATATTCTTTTGATACTTGTTATTTACAAGTTTATAAAGAATTAATTAGTTGCTAATGTAATATTTAGAATGGGGGGATAAGTTTCTTTTCACCTTTTTTTATGTCGCCTTGTAGGTGCCTACATACTTACTAATTGGAATCAGACTGTTGTAGCTCCTTTTCATGAAAACTTAAATGTGTTAATTTTAATTCATGAACTCTTTCACTTTAAGTTTATCAATTTTGTTAAGTTTAGCAAAAGAAACTAAGGGTAAATTGACCAAAAGGTCATAACGTTTGAGGGTAAATTTATTTTTAAGTTACAACATTTAAAAAAGTTGAAAAGAGGTCACACTATTTAGAAAAGTGTCTTCTTAGATTTAATTAAATATTTTTCTTATTGATACATGTCAATGGTGCCTTAAAAGAAGGGTTTTTCGAGTTTTAATTAAATATTCGTCTTGCAGGCACATGTCAATGTCGACCTCAATTGACCCACTTCTCTAAACATTGTAGCATCTTTTTAAACCACTAAAAGACGTTGTGACCTAACATGAACTTACCAACTAAACGTTGTGACTTCTTTTGAACTTTTCGAAATGTTGTGACTTAAAATGAACTTACCCTCAAATATTGCGACCTTCCGATGCAATTTACCAAATAAACTAATCTAGCAATATCAATTCTTAAGAGTAAAGACTACAATTTAACTTTTATTTTAGGAAAATATATTTTCTAGGTGACAAAATGGTTTGTATACCTAAATCATGAAAAATAGCATGGTATACATCATAGCATAATATTTAATCTAATTAATCAACATATCAAATATCAAATATACACATTAACAATATACATGCCATACACTCAAACACTATACATGTCATCATAATTATCATATATCATTATTTCAATCATCATTCTTTTCATCATTATTCCTATGATTCATATTATTTTATTAAACCTACATTTTACCACATGCTTAGAATAAATCCTATATCAAAAAGTAAATATTTGTTTCAAAGAATAAGCATTATAATCATTACATGATACAATTTTTAATCTAAAATATGATATCTATTAGATTTTACCAAAACATCAAATATTCATATTATAAGTATTATTGACATCCATATTATCATCTTTTATTACTAATTTACATGCCAAAATGTTATCACAACTTCATCCCTATGCTTGGTTTTGTTATATATTTCTTATACTAAAGTTTCTATTATAATACTATTGTTATTAGTCACAAAATCATTTTATTTCTATTTATATTATTAATGCTTTTAGTCCTTTTTTTTTCATTCCTAAGTTCACTAATCATGCATATATTAATTTTTATTTTTAATTCAAAATAGAACACACACATCAATATTCACATATCATATATTTAGTATAAATGATATATCATCATGCAATATATCATAATCACTACTTCTATTTATCCCTATCACTAATATCATAATCTCTTTTTTATTATTTCTTATTTATAATTAATTGAATTATGTTATTATTTATCCACCATATAATTATTAATATTATAACCACCTTATTAAACAAATTTATTATATTCAGGCTTTTAGATATTCATTACAACAAGCAGCATTCATGCAATTTATCATTCACTATTCTATGTATTATTTTTAAATTTTCTTACATAATATTCTACTATTATTCTATTATTTCATTTATTTTCTTTTTCTTTTTTTTTTTTGTTATGTATATGATCCACTTATTATATTTTTTTATTGTTTCATTCTTTATACATTGTTTTTTAATTATTAAGGAAATAGAATAAAAAGGAAGGCAACTAAACTTACGTGGACGGGTCGGGTCGCTGGTGTGGAGTAGGTCACAAAATAGGAAGTGCCACTTCTAGCAATTTTTGATGGGGGGAGGCTATTAGCCGGACCTAATTCAGGATGGTGGTTACTTCAGAAGGCCTAGTTCAAGCCAAAAGCACTTGATGGTGGCGCTCCCAAACCGCAAATGGTGGTCATTAGCAACAAGAAGCTCTACAACACTTATCTTCTTTAGCACCTAATCTATATATCAAATTGAAGCTTTCAACTTCCCTAAGCCTCTCGTATTGATCAATTCCTTCAATTTGGCATGAAAAGTAAGGATTTTGAAAAGAAATCTCCAAAACATTAAGTTAGAACTAAGAACACAAATTTGAATTTGTTAGTGATTTCAAATGGAGTTGATGCTTAAACAAGTATGAAGGAGTCTTATTCGTACTAGTGGGAGCTCAATTCAAGCATGGAAAGTGTTAATTAGTGTAGAATAAAATCTTGATATTTTAGGGTTTATTTTAGCTAGAATTTGTGATTTAAACCAAAATTGGGAATTACTTTCTAATTAAATGTGATATTTGTAGAAACTAAGTAATAGCTAATTATTGCTAATTTTAATTCTTTTCAAGATTTTATGCCTAAAGAATGCAAAAAAACAACTAAACAACAATGACAAAGTGTAATAAATAAAGAGTGAGAGTTAGAGAAGATTGCAATGGGATTTAATGTGGAGTTTGGTCCACCTTTTAATCTCCACGATCCACAAACAATGTCTCGCTTAAGGAGAACTTTACACACTCTCATTCTATTCAACAACCAATGCTCTAAGAGGAGCTACACCACAATAACCACTAACACGATAAGACATTTGAGTTTTACCTTTACAACAAGTTCTCAAGCAATTAGGCACAACTCGAGACTCCACTAAAATCATTTAATAAACTTTAGTATAGTTCCTTTGCAAGTAATTGCAAATATTACCAAAGAAACTAAACTTTTTTCTCTCACTTTACTAAATAACACAAATTTAATACAAACTATGAGAAAGCGTTTACAAGGATTAGATAGTAATTACTAAGCTCTAACAAATACCCCCAACTACCTAAATATTTGTATTTATAGGCTCTTTAGAACACCTAGTCGTTACCCTTAGAAACATCATAAATGGTTAGGCATTAAATGCTCCAACGACTAGATAAAAGACATAAGAAGTCCTTATCTTTTAGTCAAGATAACTCGAATGATCCAGACCTTTTGCAAAAGATCCAAACCATTGAGAACTTCAAACTGATATGGACCACTTGTGCAAAAACATCACATATACTTAACACAAAGCACAACATGCACAAATCCAATCATCTCAACTTACATATATGTTTTACTAATGAAGTGTCACTTAGTAATTTTGCAATCCATTTCTTCAAAAAAAAATCATATAGAACTCATAAGTTTAATAATATTTTCACTCTTAAGAAGGATTAGAAGCTTCCATGGTCATTTAACTTGTGTAAAAAAAAAAAAAAAATTTGAATCAAATCTTCATATTTTAGGAAAGTAAGAAGATGATTTTTTATTTTCCCACTTTGATTTAACTTAGAAAAAGTCCATTAAATCTTGCAAATGTGGTATCATTGTGAATCATTACATACCTACTTTGTAATTTCACCATTAATTTAGTGAAATTATGAAGCAAAATTGCATAAATTTGGCATCAAAGAAGGCATGTTGGGTGTGGTTTGGTCATGCTTCTTAGCTGAGGGTAGGGGAAGATATTGAAGTCAGCATGGCATCAACCAACATGCTTAATGAACACACATGTGTCCCTATGACACCTTATACCTTCCTCCTAATTTGGACCCAAGAGCTCATGTGGATACGAGTGACTTACTGTTAGGCCGTTAGACCCTCATTTTTTGTTTACACAAAATATCATGTTGAAACTTAAATGCTAGGTTCTTTTTTGAAAAAGAAAATAGCCTATCATGGGCTATTTAAATGAGTCTAGACTAAATATATAATAAAAATATATCATATTAAGTCCAGATAAATTTTTAATGCCTTTTAAATAAAATTTCATAATTATTGTATTAAAATGTGAAGGACTGGGTTAAATATAATATTTTATTTATTATTTATTAAAACATATATATATTTCTCTATATATTTTTTTAGCTTTATTTAGGAAAAAATAGGGCATTCACAACTCTCTCTCTTGGTGATGAGGTTTGTCAAAATCTTATCATAAAAACAAAAAAAGACCCCATTTTTGGTTTGGTGAGTTTAGAAACAAACTTGAAGGTGAGGATCCACTGTGGTTTGAGATTGAGCGTTTTCTTATAGCCACTTCTTAAGCTGGCCAATGTTGAATGTAATGTGTTCCATAAGCTGGAACTTGATTTGAGTTGACACTCCTTAAGCTTACCTAAATTTTAATTGTGTATCCCTTGAGATGACACTAGGCATGGGTTGACACTCCTCAAGCTGGCCTCTATTTGGCTAATGCACTCATTGAGCTTGCACTTGATTTGTCTTGGTGCTTCTTGAGCTATCTCTATGTAATTGGCACTTAAATTGGTTGGTGTTCCTTGAGTTGGCCTCTACTTAGCTGTTGCGCTCCTTGAGCTGGCACTTAAATTGGCTTAATGCTCCTTGGACTGGCCGTTGAATGGATTTGGTGTGCTCCTTGATCCAGCAGTTGATTTGAGCTGATGCTCCTTGAGCTAGCCTCTACTTGACTGGTGTGCTCTTCGACCAGCACTTGACTTGGATTGACCCTCCTTGAGTCAACCTCTACTTGGCTAGTGCACTCCTTGAGCTAGGCTCTACTTTACTAATGCACTCCTTGAGCTAGCACTTAATCTAGGTTAGCACTTCTTGAGCCAGCCTCTACGTTGCCGGTGTGCTCCTTGAGCCAGCATGCAATGAAGTTTGGCTCTTGTATTAATGTTCATTATACTATAATATATGATAAATTAAGTGTCTTACCACGTTTTGTAGAAGTATCTAAATTATAGACCACTTTAGGAATTCCTATCATCACTAGTTTGTTGGTTTTGGTATGTTGCACTTTTTCATTTTCATCATTTCATCATCTTTTTTTTTTTTTTTGGATGAAGCATATTGCAAAGGATATTACTTTACAAATCTCCCAAAAACCCCCTTCGAGAGCCCCTTTTTTTATTTTTGGCTTATCCATCTATTGAATCATCTTCCAATAGGAATCACTTTCAAGAGAAGTTAAACAACAAATGGAGTATTGAAATGTTTTATAACTTTTTCAATTGCTTAATTCTCTCTTCCTCACTTGTTGGACACCCGTGTGCAATGTATGGGAACTATAGAGATGAAAGAGAACTTATCAATGGGGTAGTTGGTCAATGACTAATCCAATGTTGATGACTGCTAGGGATACCATTTTTGTCTATAGATAACGAAAATTAGATTTTGCAAAGACAAAAACAACTAATAGTTTTCTGAACTTAGTCGAATTTCATTGACTCACATAACATAATACAACTTGAACTGCATTTGAATTCACTAGGTCTCTCAAATCTGGACTGTCCATATGTGACAGAATTAATGTCCCTTTATACAGTAATTTCCTTACTACATAAGGTCCTTCAAAATTAGGGCTAAACTTTCCTCCAGGGTCTTGCACATTTGATAGCACTTTTCTTAAGACCATATCCCCTTCTTTGAAATTCCGTGGTTAAACTTGCATGTCAGAAGTTCAAGTCATTCTTTGCTGGTAAAGTTGGTCATAGCATAAGGCAGTTAGCCTCTTTCCATTAATGAGGTTTAACTAATCAACTCTCCTTTTTACCCATCCAACCTCATTAAGCTTGTTTTCGGCCAATAGGAAGCCCAACTTCTATCGACAAGACTACTTCAATTCCGTATACAAAGGAGTAGGAGGTTGGCCTTATTGAGACTTTGATGGAGATTCGATATGCAAGGAGCACAAATGGTAGCATCTCATGCCAATTTTTGTAAGTGACAACCATTTTTCCTATTATTATTTTGACATTCTTGTTAGTTGCCTCAACTACTCATTCATCTAAGGTTAATATGGGGCTTAATATATGTGCTTAACCCGAATTGCTCACATTGTTTTACTGTTAAATTGTTGTTTGAATTGGTACCATTATTGGTTATGATAGATTCGAGAACCCCATATCTTATAATGATGTTTCATTTGGAAAACTTAATGACAACTCCCTTGGTTACATTGGTGTATGAGGATGCCCTAACCCACTTAGGGAAGTAATCAATCGCCACTAAGATGACTTGGTGACCATTTGAAGCTTTTTAGGGATATTGCCTCTGTTATATCCATTCCCTACATTGAGAAAGGCTAACATGATGACAGTGATTGCAACTCCTTAGGAGGGTTATTTATCTTGTTAGAATATATCTAGAACAAGTGGCACTGCTTGACATGTTTGATATAGTCAAATTCCATAGTTAAGCAGAAGTATCTAAGTCTCATGGTTTTTTGCCAAGCATGATGTTTGCGTAATCCTTCATGAACTTCACTCATCAGTGTGTCGGTATCTTTCTCTGCACACTTCAGATTGTGTATTAAATGACTCATGCCTTCTAGATTGTCCTTTTCCCGGCCGTGATATTGCCTTTTTTTTTTTACTTGTCATCTCCAATTCTTGTTGCTTTTGATCAAATAATGATGTTTGCTCCACTTATACCTGAAATGAATATATTTCTATTTAAGTACCAATTATCTTTAAGTTAAGCAAGAATTAGAGCATATTTGATTACAAATTGACACAAATAAGTATGATAAATTGCTCCTATCAATGACCTTTTGACAATGTGTTGTCACTAAATAAGAAGTGATTGCTAACCTCTTTAAGGTCTTTTGCTCCTTTGTGGTGGTACATTTAGGTTTCTTGCTTGCTTGAAGGAAGTTTTTGATGCTGTGGTACCAAGGTTCTTCTTTCAAGACCTCTTTAGTTGTCAGATAGAAGGTTGACTCATCTTTTCCTGATCTTTAGAGGTTGAATCTCTATTCCTTTAATGATTTGGATCATTGAAGCTAATGTGACCAAAGTATCAGCAAACTTATTTTGCATCCTTGATGCTATGTGAACAAGATATTTTTAAACTTTTGAATTAGCTTAGTCAAATGTTGGTGATAAGGTATTAATTTTGCGTCTTTTGTCTTATACTCTCCTCAAGTTTGAAAGATGATTAAGGATAAGTCTCCATATACTTCTATACCCTCAATGTTCATGCCAAGGCCATTTTAAGGCTTAAAAATGCAAGCCTCATATTTTACTACGTCGTTAGTGTACAGGAAAGTCAACCCTATGGATGCAGGGTATCGATTACCTTTAGGAGACATTAGGTGGTTCTACATTCGTGAACATTGGCAAAGTCATCAAAGTATAATTTCCACTTAAGGGAGGGTGGTGCTTCTAAATTTGTCTCTGATTCTATTACTAAGATATTTTTGTTAGAGAATTGGGCTTATTCTCCTAGGAAATATCTTCAATTGGGCTTTCAGCCAATTGATCAATGAGTGCTTACCCTTTAACTGAGCTTGTTTCACATATGCGATATCAAATTCCAACAATAACATCTATCACTAGGAGATTCTTCGTAACAATGATGGTTGTTCTACCAAGTACCTCAAGGAGCCATGGTTCATGAAAAGCTTGATGGAATAATACAAGGTTTGTTTAAGCTAATACATGATCCAGACTAGAGTGCAATAGGTCTTTTCTACTTCTGAATACTTTTGTTTGCCTTCTATAAACTTTTTACTTAGATAGTAGATGACTCTTTCTCATCCTTCTTCGTCTTTCTACCCCAGCATATATCCCATTGATTCAAGAAGTATAGTTAGGTATTAGAATAGGGGGCGACCCAGTATCGGAGAACCCATACTGGAGGATTCATGATGTATTATTTAATTTGATTGAAGGCCTCTTCACATTCTTTGTCCCATTGTATAAAGGCACTCTTTTTTAATAATTTAAACAAAAGGTGACACTAGTCAATTAATTCATATATAAACCAAGTGATGTAATTCTAACACCCTATAATTCCCCTAACTTCCTTAAGCATCTTTGGAGGAGTTAACTTGAAAATTGCTTTAATTTTGTTCAAATAAACTTCTATGCCTTGTTAACTAATTGTAAAACCCAATAATTTGGCTAAGGTCACTCTAAATGTGCATTTTTCCATATTTAATTTCAATTGGAACTTTTGTAATCTGTCGAAGAGTTTCCTCAAAATTTCCGCATGGTTTTCCTCTTCCCTTGATTTAGCAATCATATTGTCCACGTATGGCTTAACTTCCTAGTGCTTCATATCATGTAGGAGTGCAACTATAGCTCTTTGATAAGTCACTCTAGCATATTTTAGGCCAAAAGGCATAACTTTGTAGCAGAACATACCTCATGTTGTAATAAAAGTTGTTTTCATTTTATCATCTTTAGTCATTTTGATTTGATTATATCCTGAGAAACCATCCATGAAGGAAAATAGGTGGTTTCTGGCCGCATTATCTACTAAGACATTTATGTGCAGAAAGGGAAAGTTATCTTTAAGCGTTGCTTGATTTAAATCATAGAAATCTGCACGTACTTTAACTTTCCCATCCTTTGGCATTATGTTAGCCACCCACTCAGGATAGTCAGATACCTCAATGAAACCAACCTTTAATAGTGGGTTTACTTGATTAAATTTCTTCTATTGACATATTGTATTTGCATCAATTCAACACTCGGTTAGTATAAGTATTTACATATATATATATATATATAACATCACGATAATAACAATAAGTATATCTACCAAACATGAAACTATTTAGAAATAATTAAGGGCATCAAAATAATATAATTTAATTTAAAAACCTTAGGTAGCTAGCCCTCTTATATTGTCAGTGGAGTTGCTAATATGTCGAGCCTGAATTTTAATTTGTAGTTCAATTTCTTTTAATTTGATGTGTATTAAACCTTAACCAATTTAACACAAACCCTCCACTAAGAATTAAAAAAAATTTAATTACTTTGAAAAACTTTTAGGAGTCACCACTCAACCAAAGTCGGGAAAAAATTGCAAGTTAGGGTCAATGGGTTAGTTAATCCTAGCTTAGCTATTGATCTGTGGTAAAATGGATTTTAAAATCAATTTCAAAAGGAACCAGAGATGATGAGTCTGGAGGTAACCTATTAAAGCCTAAATGGTTATGAAGGTTACCACCAGGGTTGTAAGCAAGTCAAGCTTACTCACGAGCTATTTGAGATCGAGCTTTAAAATACTCAATTCGAGTAGCTCGTGAGCCTATTCAAGCTTTTTATATTTTTTATGAAAAAATTATAGAACTTGTCTTTTTGCCCTTTTTAAAACCCATTTTCATTTATTGATTTTTTTCCCTTTATATCTGATGATCCATATTTATTAAAATTTATGACTAAGTCAACTAAATACCCTACTATTTTCACAAAAACCAACTTCTTTTTAATTTAATTAAATTTTTTCAAGAATAATTGACCATAATCGAGTCGAGCTCAAGCTCGTCAAGTATCAATTCGAGCTTCAAAATTAAAGCTTAATCAGGTTTGAGTTGAGTTCGAGTTTTTCCATTCGAGTTAAGTTCGAGCTTAGCATTATATCGTCTCGACTCAACTCGTTTACAACCCTAGTTACTACCTTTAACTTCTAAATTGGATTACAATTTTTTTATATCCATTATTTTTATAAATACTAATATAAGGAATTCCTAGTATTTACAAAGAGGGAAAATAAAATTTATTTTTCCTTTTTTAGATTGCTTCGTAAGTATTTACGTATCTGCTAACCGGAATCAAACAGCCATAATTCCTTTTATGAATACCTTACCATGTTGGTTAATTTTAATTTCAAACTCTTTCACTTTAAATTTATTAATTTTTTATTATGTTTAGCAAAATAAACTAATTTAGTAATATAAATCCTAAAGACTATCAATTTAGCTTTTATTTTAGGAAAATAGATTTTCAAGGTCACAAAACTACTTGTATGATTATATCATCAAGCATAACATGATACATATTATGGTATAACAATTAGTATAATATCACCTCTATCAAGTACTCAAGCCAAAAACAAACATATCATATATTTAACAACTATATGCATATTATAATTAACATTCATCGCAGCTTTAATTACTCTTATCATGATTTCTAGGACTATCGTTATCTTATTACATACTTAACACAAATTACATAAAAAATAATATTTATTTCAAAGAACAGATATTTTAATCATCACATGCTATAACATATTTTTAGTTTAAGATATAATATCTATCACACCTTGATCAGATTTTCAAATATACTGATCCATTTCAATTCTCAATGTTGAACAATATACATATTATTACTATGATTAATACTATCTATATTACTACTTCTTATTACTACTTTGCGTACTATTATTACTTTTATAACACTATACCTATCATGTATTATTAATTTCCTTTACTAAAATCGTTATTATAATATCATTATTACTAATCACAAAATCATGTTATGCATATATGTATATTTACTTTTAACATTTATTTTTAATCCAAAGTATAACATACATATCAATTATTACTATATCAAAAGCGTATATTTTATTTTAAATTATTAATAATAATAGGTACATGCAATATATCATAAACAATACTACTTTACCAACATTAATATCACTATTATATTATCTAGACCATATAATCACTAATATTATAACTATTATATCGAACTAATTTATTATATTCATGCTCTTTAAAAATCTAATGTAACAAGTGACATATATACAAAATACTAATTTTATCTTTATTGGTCATCATCATAATAATCATCATCATCATCATATACATAGTCATATATTTTTAATTACTTCTTTAATGCTTTTATTATTAATGATTTTATACCTTTTAGGTATGTAAATCTTCAAGTGTAGAACAAGCATATATTGATATTTGTTGTTGTTGTTGTTGTTTTTTATTTCACAAATATCACGCATGCATATATATATGCACACACTTACTTTTATTATTATTATTATTTATTATATATTATTATTCTCTTATTATCATCTTACTATTTCCATTATTGTATTATTACTATTTTCCTTTTCTTTTGTTTATATTATTACATATATATTTAAAAAAAAAAAAAAAAAAAAAGAGGAGCTGACTTACCTGGACGGAGCAGGTCAAGTTGGCTCGGAAAGTCGGGCTGGAGGTGAGAGAAGCAACCACTCCAGCGATGCAACGCCGGAGCTGAGGATGTCGGCAGCTCCTGCAACTTGATTCAACCCACGAATTGAAAGCCCCCGGCCTCACAAAGCTTCCTTCCGCAACAGATTCCTCCGATTTTGCTACAAAAAGACGATTTCAAAGAAACTTCGAAATCCTATGTTAGAGCTCAGCTTAATTATAAGATTTTGGGTAAATTTTGAAATTTTGGATTGCCGATTCTTGTTATGGGAGGAGCGATTTATACTTGTGGAGCTTGCGTTAAGTTTAGGAAGTGTATAATTTGTGCTTATTGAAGATTAAAAAATCTAGGGTCTAATCTTGACAAATTTGGAATGATCTCGAAGATTCTATGTTATTTACTATAAAATTAATTATGTTCCATGTCAGGATACATTAGAAACTTTCTAAATCTTTTTAGTTTTCACAACAATGCGAATTCAATATCAAATCTCTATGTTTTTGGAAACTAAAATATTATTTTTCCAAATTTCATGACCTATTTTGATATAGAAAAACTGTGAATCAAGACCACATTTTGGTCTCAATTCGTATTATCCCATGCGTACTTTGCAATTTCACCAAATAGCCAAAATCTATAATAAAAATATACTCTATTAAATCCAAATAATTTTTCTGAGCATTATAATGTAATTGTTATGCCTTGTGACATTAAAATATGGTGATTTTAGGTTTAAAATTCAATATTTTATTTTTATTATATACTAAAACATATATATTTCTATATATATAACTGTTAAATCTAATTGACAATTGAAAAATATTGCAACTCCATTTCATGAACATGGCAAACCCTTGCTTCAAGCGCATTCATCTAATTGTCTTTCAATAAATAAATTGAGAAAAACCTGTACCCTAACTAAATTACCTAACTAAATCCTTACATGAATAAGAACTAAATTTTACCTATATGCCGCCCATGGCTAGTGCCCCATGTCCCATATCATGTCTTTAGCCACATGCCTCAACTAGTTTATTCAGTATCGCACGGTCATTATATGAGGATGCAAGTACAACAAAATCCCTCCAAAATATCATAATCATATCCTATTGGATCCTCTCCAATTCTTTATCCATTAATTTATAACAAGATAAATAGAAAATGGAAATTATTTATCCCCCAATTCCCTAGTAAACTCGGCACATTAGCCCACACGATATACAATATTTCTCGTCTTTCAAACATTACAATAGCCTACTAAATCTAAGTAATGTAATAGAAAGCATCTTCAAATATCCATTAATATCTCTCTTAGATTCTTAAAAACTAACAAGATCACAAGTTGACTCTTTCCTTTCCTTGTTCATCCACTTGATGACCTCCACTAAGTCACCTCCACCATTCCCATTTTCATTCACTTCCATTACTGCTTTCCATCTTTAAAAGTCAAGCCCAAGCAATCATCATCTACCCCCATTTGCCTTTGGAAAATAGATAGCTTCACCCACCATCATTTATCTTTCATCATTAGTCAACCTCATATTGTGACTACTCAGAGCACTCGATAAGAAGAATAAATCAAAAGTGCAGGAAGGATAAATTGGAGATGAAAGTTGGGGCTTACATTTTAACGCACAACTATTAAAAATATATATGAACAATTTAAGCAATAACAATATAAAGTGCATTAAAAAAGTGAGTATGGATAGATAAAACAAGACAACATATAATGTGGAGTTCAAATCGCCCCTGGTCTTTATAGACACCAAATGTCAGTCAAGGATTTCAGACAACATTTTATTAATCTCAAAATAAAGTTCTTAAAGAGCTATATACAATCACCTCAAACTATCACACTTGAATAGCTATAAAGTTGTGCTTTTCAACTATTCACAAACTCATATTTTCAACTTATTTACTTAGCATGAATAGCTATTCGTTCCCACCCCATTCTAAATCAAGCTCCTAGGTGTTTACTTAATAATGAATTGCTATTATGTAAAATGATGAATAGTAATTCATATTCCCACACCATAAATTATTATTCAATGGTTTAGTTTTCAATTTTTTTATAAATACTTTTGTCTTGAAAATATCATATATACAATTACCATGTCTCTATAATAAAGATAAGGAGTATTATTGATATTTTACCTTTTACTACAATAATCATTGTTTTACTTTTTACACCAAGTGAATGATGTAATAGCCATTACAACCCTATTATATTCTCATTGAATTGGAATTCCATTCTCTCCTATTACAGCAAAGTGAACGAGCTGTTAGTGTTACAATTTGTTTATATGCAAATAATAAGCACTTCCAACTCTTCACAATATACTAAGGAGCTGATATTTATAGTTTTCTCCTAGAGATCCGATCATTGGAGAAATTTTGATGAAATTACCCTTGCATTGAATGCTTCCAATGGTTTTTTTTCCCTAAGGTTAGCGTCCAGTTGTCATCCAATATTGTTCAGACATCATCTGCGAAACCTACCGACATCCTCACTATATCTCCTTGTCATCATCTATCATCCAAATGTTGCGCTCTGACATCCATACTTCTCCTACCATCATTGATAGAAATCAAACTAGGCAGAAGAAGTGACGATGCTTATGGTCCAACCTATTAAATTAATTCTATATGCTATTGAGATGTTAATTTCCTATTTTGTTTCTAGATATTTTAGGTTAAAGTCATGTTTTTCAAGTGTCTTAAGTTTATTTGGCATCTTATTGTTTGGTTAGTTTTCAAATATATTAGTTCTTGTTAGGATTTATATATTGGCTGAGTCTTGTCATTATGGAATCAATGAGTTTCAAATGTTATTTTCTTGTGAGACTTGTGGAGTCCTTTGTTTTTTTTTTTTTTATATTGAGTGACATTTCTCTTTATTCCTATAGGTTCTTATATCAATGTGGTTATGAATTGTGTAAAAATGTATTAATTGAATCCTTAATTCTCTTGGCACTCATTGTAGTTATATAATTCGTGATCTTTATTGAATTATAATTTAAATCACAACCCAATTTGTTTTACACCTTTAGGACCAATGTCCTTAGCAACATTACAAAAACTTACATCACCAAAAAAAAAAAAGTGTTTGATATTAAAAGATGACATAGATGAAAGTCTTTCACATGGATATTATCGAGGGCTAAATCTTAATTATGGTTTTAAAGCTTAGTAAAGACTTGGACTTGAATCTTTAGGCTGAGCAACAAGGCTTAGAGAATCAAATTCAAGTAATTGGGATGACTAAAGGAGATATGACAAGGTGGGTTTGAAGTAGGGACCGTTGGATTAGACCGACCCGTTTGCTCTCAACCTTTCTCAAGGAGGTATGTACTTAAAGAAGCTTTCCATAGACCAGAGAGCCCATGGAAAAATCCATCAATAATCTCACCTATTAATTATCAGTATGATCTGACAAATGTTGTCGAGAGTCAAACTCCATAAATACCTCACTGTGATGTTGAAATACTCTCTCAAAAGATCAAGTAGAGCTCAGAGTGAAGAATATACTGCCTTTTTGCTAGAATAGTGGGGTTAATGCAATATTGGTCCTCTACCTATCACTATTATGCTCAAACTCCCTGAGATTGAATACGCCTACTCTTTGCCTCCTCACTCTTACATGGTGTTTGGCAAACTCTTATCAAAGTGAAAAATGCAGAAAGGAAGTGAAAGGAAAGGAAAATAACTTTTATCATTATTTGGATATCAAAGCTGGAAATGAAAGGAAACAATTGTTTTTCTTATATTTGGCAAATCAAATTGAAATGAAAAGAAATGAAAGAAAATATGAAAATAGACTAATATACCCTTTATACTATAATGTAACAGCAAATTTCCCTCCTTTTTTAACGATATTTCTGTCGTTTCCTCAAATTTCGCTTCTTCTCATCCCCTTTCATCCCAAAGTCGAAAGGAAATTTTATAGCTCCAACTTTCTTTCCATTTCTCCCCACGTCCTTTCATTTCTCCTCCAAAAAAATTATCAAACATAACAATTTCACTCTATTTCTCTTTCCTTCCATCACTTTCATTAGACTTCACCCATTTCAAACAAAGCGTTAGTCATTTTTTACATGCGCTTCCACATTACTCTTCTAAGATCACGTTTAGCTCGAGACACACGTTGTATGCACATAGCCACTGAACTGAATCCCACTACAGATATAATTCATATGAAATCCGTTCTGTTGCACTATTTCACTGGCCTGACCAATGTCCTCGGTAATTACAAAGCTTATATCCCCAAAAATAAGTCTTTAGTATAAAAGATGAAAAAGATCAGTCTTTAAGATGGATATAGTCCATAAGAAATTCTTCCTATTGCACTATTTCACTGGTCTACGTGAGTTCACGCGCATCATTGTATGGTCCTCTAGTCGTCCAGCTCATGTTCCTCCTCCTGTTCCTTAGTTGCTTCATGGTTTAATCCCGACATTTAGCAATTATTAAAGCTCTTAAGTTTAAAATAAGCACTTCAAACAATACATCTCAAAGTCTAGGTTGGTATTAATTAATTTAAAAGAAAAAAATGAATGTATAATTTGAATTCATAATCTATTTTCCTAATATCATGTTAAATCTAATACCGCAACTGAATAATCTAAAAAGGTATAAAATATATATTCTTTAGCTACAGAAGCTAAATCCAACATGTTGATAATGAAGTTAACTAGAATGGATACACGTCCAAGCCTTGTTGCCATAGCATGAACATTCCTTATAGCGCGGCTACAAGCAATGTTTCATGACCTTCAAAGGGCGACGGGCAATTGCAGATATGTCAGCTGTTTTAGAGGAAGTCCTGCAATGCAGTAAAAAATAGGTACAGCGAAACAGGAAGAGGAAGGCCCAAAATGGAGAGATCTGTATTGATTTATATGTCATGTCCATGTCTGCATCCTTGCAATCCTTGTCATAACCTCTTGAAAATGTTGCTTTTTGTTTGTGTGTGTGTCGGTAAGCCGTCCCACCACTATATTTGAGCAAGGAACTTGTCCAACTGCTCAAACAATGTTTCCATCATCTATGGGTGACAAGTGAGGACATGTCAAGATAGCGATTTAGTGAAGACCACCGAGCTATCAGTTCTAATTCACACTACAACCATTTGATATAAAAGTTTTAAGTTTATAGATTTAATGTGAGTTATTATATTTATTAAATAATTCTCTTTTACTTGTGGGCCAAGAATTTTGATTGAGACCCATCAAATAAACAGCTCAATTAAATAGGATTATAATAAGTACACAGGTTCGAACTTATAACTTTCACTGTAATACCATGTTTAGGTTTGTATCACAACTATCTAATCTAAAAAATGATTATAGTACAATCCTTAACAAACTTTAGCTCCTGATAAATTATGTTTGCTGTAAGTGGATGGCTCAATTAAATTATGTAATATGAAGATGAAGAATTCAAAATTGAGTTGAACTTCTTTTTCTATTAGATAACATGTTTAGTTTAGTACTAGAAAAAAAATGAAAATGCAGGGAATCGAACTTAAGTTAAATCTCCTCCTATGATTTTGAGTTTTTAGTTTAGTACCACGATTAATTGATGTACTAGCAATTCCAGATCCATTGGTTGCGGAAGCTAAATCCACCATAAGTATACCAGCTCTATTTTAGATTTGATACGAGGACTTTGAAAATGCTTTAAACACATAACATCCACTTCTATTACATCTTCTTATACCAATACATTGAAAGTCACATTCCATACATCATTTACAATTAAGGAAACAGTAGGCACCGTCCATGTATATGAGGCAATTACCTATTTATTCAGTACTACTCGGCTTATATGAGCATTAAGTTTTATTTTCTCCCACATATGATGATTGAATTTGTTTATGACTCACAAATTCATATACCTACAAGGATGCAACTCCTAATTTAATGGCAACCTCCTGGAGCGAACCCGATCCTAGATTTCACGAGATCATATGCAACTGTGAAAGTCTGTTGTTGATGGTTTCCAATGATAGCAATGTTGGAGGTAGGAGCAAATGCCAAGCATGTTCTGCCGCTCTCGACATCTATCAGGACATTTGCAGCTGCCAGGTTAAGTTCAGCACCGCCCTGGAAGACGAGCTGAAATGGGGGCACGGCCAAACTCTTTGAACTCCCTTTAAAGCATGTATCTAATATCGAAAAACTCGGGGCAGTGGGGTACTTCTTGGACATAACTTGTGTGAAGACCGTTTTGAGCGAAGAGTACACAGAATTTGGCAGGCGGGTGATAACCGTTCCAGAGTCGATGATTGTAGGAAGAGCATACTCAGATGCAGGAACTCCTAGTGGCTTTCCTGCGATCTTAATCGTTGCCACGCGCAGGTAGTATAAGCTACGTTCACGAGATGATGTCACCATTGGGGTGAACTTGAAGGAACCCGCCAGGGACGACTTTCCGAGTGATAAAAAGCCGCCTCCTCCTCTAGGAAGACAATAGGAAAACGCGTATCCATATTTCGGGGCTAATTGGTAGATCATGGAAAGCTTTTGACGGCCAAGGCCAACAATACCCGATGATCTCCCAAAGAGTCCTTCACTGTCTTGTCCACAACCGTATACGAAATTTGGCAAGGACTCTGAGGGGTTAAACTCAGGACATCCTGGCTCAGGTAGCCAATCGAAAAAGAGGAATCACCATAGGTGGACGTGTAGACACACCTTTTGGTACTGGGCTCACATAGGGGATCATTCAGGGTTGCCTCCTTGAGCATAGAGCATTGTGAAGCTCCACAAAACAGTGGTTTGTAGGACTTGGAAGCCAATGGGTCAAAAAAGGGATCAACCTGAGGATGGCAATATACGATACAAGGTTTGCACTGAAGCCAGGAAAAAGAGCTCCCCGTATCGAGGATCATGGCATAGTACTTGGCAGGAGAACCTAAGCCTACCCTGGCAAAGTAATTGCCAGAGCCAATTGATTCTCCTGGACTAACTGGGATTGCAATGGACTGGGGTCCTAAAAGACCAATTGTTCTGTTTGAGATAGCAGACTTCCCTGGTTTTTTGTTTGTAACCCTGTCAGCTAGCGCCTTCACACGGCTTTCATCATGAGCTAGAAGTTCCAAGTAGGAAGTGCTGTGATTGGAACTAAGGGGTGATTTGGATCCATGAACATGATAAACATCTAGCTTAACAATAGACTCCTCCTTTGATTCTTTTCCTGCCAAAGTTTTCATAAAGCATTACTATTATCCAAAATTATTTTGCAGAAAACGCTTTCAAAAACTTTTTTCGATGCAATTATTAGATATTATCACGTTAATATAAGAGATTATAGATACTAACGACTTTTCAGGAAAGTGGTTAAAGGAACAACAACCGTGACTGGCCATTAATGGTCTTAATGAGCAACTATGGAAAATCCAAATGAACAACAATGTAAATGATAAAAATCATTAACCACTAACACTTTCTGTGATTGTTAACATTCACTTTTATCTATTAGCTGCCTCATAGAAGTTATATTAAGAGCATTTATGATTTAAACATTCACTAATATATTTTCTGGAATCATAGAGTTTGCAAAAACAATAACACAGGTGAGTTCCGGATAAAACTACTTGGTAAAGAATGATGAAAAACAATCGTAAGATGGAACTTGCCTAGGATTTGTGGAAGAGAAACAACAGTTGCCAGAAGATAAACGACCCAAAATTTTGCGAAAACCATCTTCATAGTCCCTTTAATCAATACTTAAGCGTGAAGCTTCCACTTCCCTTTTATAGACCATAAAAAAAATAAAAATAAAAAGAAATGGGTGAAGCGAAATAAACCAGAAAGCGAAATAAACCAGAAACTCCACTGAGAAGTGATTGACAAATCCCCCAAAGAGAAGACAAAGGTGTCTTAAAGAGTGCGATAAGTATACTGTTGTGTGCTCAACTAGTTAGAGAAGAATGAATTCTTTCAGATTCTTCCAACCAATTCGGTCGTAGTCCCATAGACCTGAAGATGATATGTCAAATATGACTTTTTGGGCTCCTTTTGTCATGGTGTATTTCGATGATGATGATGATACATTATTGGTCTATTCAGCTCGCTAAATGAGATATGGGGAAAATAGAACTCCTTTTGATAAGAGGAGAATGAAATTTGAATCAAAAGGAATGTAGTGGGGTTATAATAGTTATTATAATACTTATTTTATGTAAAAAATAAAATAATTAATTATTGAAGTAAAAAGTAAAATACCTCTTATATTTATTATAGGAAGGACAATTATATAGGTGTTATTTTTAAGATAGAGGTATTTATGAAAAAGTTGAAAAATAACCATTGAATGGGAATTTATGGGGTGGAGACGTGTATTAATAGTAATTTATTATTAATTATCATTTTGAAGTGAATATTGTGATATAAGTTTTAAATCGAATGAGGAAAAAATGAATAGCTATTCATGTTAAGTGAACGAACTACATGTATCTGGTGAGTGACAAGTAAGTAACAGTATATTTTAAATAAATAGTGAAAATAATATATAAGTTTTATAAAATTGTTTATATAAGAATATTTTACTAATAATTATATACTATTGGGAAAGTTGTCACTTTCCTAAGCCAGCTTAAAGATGTTAGGACCAATTAGCATCTTGGGCAATGGCAAAGCATTATAACTTTTACTTTTAGGACGAGATAATTATATGTTACTAGTACTTCATGCAAAGCAATAAAGATAGAGAAAACTACAGGTACTGACTTTATATCAAAACTTTAGAATATTATTATAATGATAACTAGTGTTGTGGACCACCAACACGTGCATGAAGACTTTATATCTAACCATTCTATTTAGATAATTATTTAGGATTAAATTTATTTAGTTTGTATTCTTTAGTCGATTATATTGATAAGATATAATTAGATTTATTAGTTTGTTTATATTATTTCTTCTTTTAATAACTAAATAATAGCAGTTAGATTAAGTTTTTATCATAAGAGTTATATTTGACATTACTTTATTATAAATGTCTATTTCTTATATTATGATTGAGATATTTAATAAATAAATTATTTTATAAGTTGATGGTGATATAATTATTTTAAAGCATAGAATTTAACAATTATGTGAGACCATATCATTAAATCAATCCAATAGTATGATTCTATATGAGATTATCAGATATATCTTTTATTTATTTATTTTTTGAAATTGGTTATGTTGTGATATTGTAGCAACAAATCTTATACTCAGCTGTTTTAAGGAAAATCTATTGTTAAGAATAAACTTTTTTCGTTAAAAATATTTTCTTGAAAATAATATATTTTATGTTTTTTATTGTATTTGTAAAACATATATATAAAGACTTTTCCATTTGAAAGCAATTATATGTAAAATATAGTAAAGTGTCTAAATAAAGTATTATTTATTATAGAAAGCAATTTGGAAAACAACTTCCCCTTTTCAAAAGACATAATTCATTTAAAAAAAATGTTTAGATTTTCTTATAAAGAGAAAAATGATTTTAGTTATAAGAGAATTTTTTTCATCTAAAATGATATTTTCAACTAAACAAACAAATCAAAATAAGAAAAATGTTTTCCAAAGGATATTTTGGATTAAAGAAAAAAATAATTATCTTTTCAAAAAAATTACACAAATCCCGTTAGATAAAAAATAATTCCAGAAATAAAAAATTTAAACTTGTCTCTTGAAAAGACATGATTGTAAGTGGCCGACTTGTCTCTTCAAAAGACGAGATCAGTGTAACTACACTAAACTCGTCTCTTGAAGAGATAAAGATAGAATCAAAATGAGGTTCATTTTATAACACTAAACGAGGTCGGTCACTTATGACATCGTCTCTTCAAGAGACGAGTTTAACTTGCCTAAAACTAGGATTATTTTTATGCCAATGGGAATTTTATAATTCTTTTTTTAATATCAATATTAATTTTTTTCCTAGAATATTTTCCCCAAAACGAAAAGAGTCTTAGTCTAATGATGCTAAGCTACAGGATATATCTTTTTAGGTTCTTTATTTTCTTTTAAGTGAAATAGCGAAAAAAAAAAAGATATTTTATTAATTTTTGGGTTTCTCTTCCTTTCCATAGGATTCCATTCTCTTTTATTGCTTTTGTTGTCCAGCGTAACGGAAGTTACAGCCTAAAGCTAATGGCAATCTTTAACCACCATGAAAAATGTATGGAAAAGAATTGAGGGAATTTTGAAAAAGAAAATCTTGCTTTTCATATTGTTTAATTGTTATTTTCAATGATTATTAACTACTATAACGAAGGCAAACCATTAATATTTTCTTCTGGCTCTATTTTGGTTAAAAGTTACTTGTTTTTATCATATCTTGAGATTGATACATGAGAAAATCTAACTTTGTAAAATAATAATATTTTAATAAAAATTATAAAAACATCAATAGGTGAAAATAATTTAAAAATAGGTAAGTTGAATTTATCCTTTAAAAAGACGAAATTGATTTGTAATAAACTAAACTTGTGTTTTATATAAATAAGTTCAAGTTTGATGCGGACACCAAACGACATACGCCGCCAGCCTTGAACCGTAAACTATCGGCCTTTAATCTATATTGCTATCCTACATTGTTAGCCTACAAAGATATGCTACCAACCTTGAAGCCATCTAATTCTGACGGTTTCATCTTTCAAGTTTTAAAACTGTCAACATTAATTATAAGCCGCCAGCTTTTATTAATAATAACATATACTACATGATTTATTGTATTTATTATTACATTTATTATTTATCTTTTAGGATTTTATTTTTTAGAATTCCTCATTACTCGTTTTTATAATCAGATCATTTTATACACTTTTGAAACCCTATTAAAAGAGTTCTCTTGGAAATTACAAGTGTTTGCAATTGTTTGTTCTCGAAATCATCCGGTGATTTGATTTATATACTTTACGCTTCTGCATTGCATCAAAATTATTTTGTTTTTTTTTTATTTTGTCCTAATAGCATTTTTGTTTTTTTTTTTTACAAAATATTTTTTTCCTTTTTCCCAAAAAAAAAAAAGATTTGAAGGAACTTTTCCTGTATAATAGCTATTCATTTATCAAACGTGTGAAGTTCATAAGAAAAAGAAAAGGCATCATTGTGAAAGCCATGAGACTTTTGGCAAAAAGAGAGAGAGAGAGAAAATAAAATGGGGTGACTTGTACTTGTATAGACCTATGGCCTAAGTAAGAAGTGGGACGTCTAGTGGAAGCGTCATGGTGGGGCTGAGCTGAGGAGAGCTATTTTAACGGGAGGATCCAAACAAAGAAGGACATGGTGGCCGAATATCAACAAAGTGTGGAAGTCCCACAAAATTGGCATTTGGCAAGCCTCATATTTTAAAAATATTAATTATACATCAAGAATTTGAGATATTAATTTTTAAAGATTTAAGAATAATAATTATATATAGTTCATATTTCGAGATCAATTTTATGAAATATTCTCAACCTTAAAAACGTGACCTCCAAAGGTGATCCCTTTAGATCTAGGGATGATGGCCACACACTTCTTTTTCCTCTTGATGACAAACCTAATCCCAAGTTTTGCATTACACAATTACTTATTATATATTTTGTTAGTAATGAATTATTGTTCTTTTGAACTTATTACATGCAATAACTCTATATGGTATGCATTTACATATACTTTAAAGTTCAAGAAAACTTCTAGGATAAGTTGTATATATAAATTTTTATGTAGTTTTATGACACTTGTCCTTTAAAGAAATAATTTTTTTTGGCCATTTAAAAAAATTACATAAATATAATTGATCCATTCTAATAAAATAATATTAATATATAAATTTAATTAAGGAATTTAATAAAAATAAGGTTTTTCCACAAAAATGTAAGCAAATAAATAAAGCCACTTAAAGTATTATGGCCATTGGGTTTATATGACCAGTAAAAAGTCATATAAACCATAAATGATCATATAGGTCGTCCCTGTAGTGGTGGGGGACCTAAGATTTTAAAAAAACAACAAAAAAAAAAGAAAAGGAAAACAAAAACAAGAACCTTTAGAAGCTGTCACATAATTGGAATGTGAATCTATGAATTTTTGACATTTTCTTTTCTTATTATATAAATTTGAGGAGGTAGATCTCTACCCACTATCACGTATGGTTTGTAGAATTTACCACTTTTACATGGTTGTTGCTAGCCACCATTTTTTGTTAGAAGGCTGAAAATGGCACAATATTTAAATTGGCTTTTTTTTTTCAATTTTTTTCATTTTTATAATTTTAACAATTTCTCTTTATTTAATGATTCAATTAAGTTTATTTAATAATGCTATTTTATTAAAATAGATTAATCAAAAGCTAATGTATGTCCTTAATTAAACTAAAAAAAATGCACAAATCAGGTGGAAAAAAAGTGTCATGTATAAGTTTAAATATACTTTTTTCTAAGAAATTGGGTAAACCGTTCAATTTTAAATATCAGAGTTTAAGCATGTACAAAACAAATATAAGAATCTAACTTACGAAAAAAAAAAAAGAGAGTTGATAAAATATTTTCAGTTGTAACATCTTAGTATTCGTGAAAAGGACAACATTAACATCTTTTATTTAGTATTTTCATATGATTTTTATGTAAGTTTATGAAAATTAAGAAAAAAATGAAAAAGAAAATATGCATAATATTGAAAACAATATCGGCATATAACTAAAGAGGCATTTCCTTTTTTGAATTTATATGAACCTTTAAGCTAGGAAATAGGAATTCTTCAGTTTTTCCTAAATGCAAACGTAACGGTGGCGGGATAAAGGCTAAAGCGGTGTCTGTACTTTTGGATTTTGGCAATTTGATGCCTGATATTTATTTTTGGATAAAAATATGCCTATACTTTCAAAAACAAGGCATTTTAGTATTTCGATATATTTAAAATTAGGCACTTAAAATATTTTATTTTTAAAAATATAAATATCTTTTTACCTAAAAACAAATATTAAATATCAAATTATCAAAGTCTAAAACACAGACACTACCAGTGCCGTTGCCCCAAAGGTGGCCATTGACATTGGACGGTGTGGCTGGAAAAAGAAAGAAACGTAGCTATTACATACGTCAGAAAATCCAATACGCAGAGAGGACATGTTTTCTTTTCCATAGATAAGGATGTCCTACAATGTTGAGACCATTCATATTCCGTAAGATCTTTAAGAGATTTTTAAAATGTAATGCCAATATTTTAAGAATCTTATTATTTTATTTTGAAGGTTTTTTATATAAAGCTTTTAAAGTATTTTTAGATTTTGTGGATCCTGTATATTTTTTACACATAACAATAATTAAAAAAATCATAAAAAGACATTGAAGGCTTTATTTTTTATATCCTTAACAGAAGAATACAAAAAATTTTGAGAACCTCCTCTATATCGTAAGATCACAAAAAGTAAGATCATTTAGTTAAAATCCTGTGCCGAGGACCCGGGGATTGTATTGTTCAGACAGATAAGGCCATGAAAGACACACAAGTGAACCTCAGATTTTCAAAACTTCTTCTTCTTATGACCTAAAAAAGAAGTTGGGTGCTTCAAAGTAGTGGACCATATTTCTTTGAATGCAAAACCAATTAAGTCACATTACTGTTAAATGCTATGGACAATGAAGATTCAATAATGCACCTATGAAAGCGATTATGGTTAAACCAATGTTATTTCAGGGCAAATTACTAGAGCATTACTATTCAAATTATTGGAAGATTTCCAATTCATAAGACCCTTAATATATGTATATGTTGAAAAACTTTTCTGATATATTATGAAGCCAATCTTTTATATAAGTATGTGATTGCAAGGATTTTTAAATTTTATTATTCAATATGGCTCATTTTGATCAAGAAAATTGCATCAGAGAATAGACTTTAAAAACAATTATGGGTCTATATTTGTTTCGTCTTTGTCTAGTCGTTTTGATATTTTATTTTTGTTGTTTAAATAGATGTTTGTCAAAAATATATACCGATAAAAAAATAAATATTTTTACTCATAAATTGATCAAACAGATCATATATAAATATAGATGTAAATTAGATAAAAATAAGTTATAAATGAACATCTGACAATCCAAATTGATAAACATATGTTTATATAAAAAGTGATTTACTGCAGTGGACAAGATATTTTATGATGTCAATTTTTTCCACAGAGTATGAGTATAATATTTTAGAAATTCAGGATCTTTGTAAAATTTTTATAGTTATACAGGCATATAGCTGTAATTTACCCATTATTTTATAAATCAAATGGAATTTTTTTGAAGAAATAACCGGGCCGAACGTGCTTAAGCTTATGGAATAGGCACAGCATTATAAAATGGTTTCAATGGTTGGTGCGTTTCAATATATTCTGTTTGGACTCTTACTTGTATCTGATTATACTTATATATTATCTATATCTCATCTATTAGATTTATAAATAAAAATATTTATTTTTTAATGTATCTATTTTTCACAAACATTTTGTTTAAAAACAAAAACTAAAATACCAAAACAAACTCAAAATGACGATTCAAACACACCCATGTCTTCGCGTCACTTATGAATAAGAAATGTGATGAAACAATTATATATAGCAGTGAAGTGCAAAATTAAAGTATGAAAAGAATTTTATCAATTGGTGTTGCAAATAGTCTTTCAATGGAATACGGGTTTGGGTCTCACTTTTCCAGCAATTGATGTCTGTTGGTGTATGGATTTCAAAAATCTGAAAGCATGTAAAAAGATTTTTAGGAAATAAGTGAACGAAGATGTAAAATAGGTAGTCTCAACCAGCTCAAGCATACTTATAACAAGTGAATCTCAACCAGCTCAAGCATACTTATAACAAGTGAATGAGTTATGAGTATCAAACTTTATGGATAATAAATATGATGCATTTTCTATTTAAGATAAGCTTTCGATCTTATGAGACGAAATTTGGTAATGGGTGGTATTTCAACCAAATTCCCAATTCTTCAAATGTAAAAGAGAATAAGGGTATTTATAAAGTTTGGCGATTAATATTATCTATCAAATTGCGTTTGGCAATCAATAACGATATGAACTCTTTTTAATGCATAAACCACATTTAGAAAAGTTATAATTAGACAAGCCAATTTCAATAGCCTCCGTTTCAAACTCATCATCCAATTCTCCTTGATCATCCCTAACTCATAGATTCGACTCTTTAACCCTATCACCTTAGCTTACCTTAACATCTAAAATCAAATCGAGTCCTTTTCTAACATGTGTGTGTGTGTGTTTTTACATATTGCAGTTATGTAGTTGGGTTGTTGCAGATGGTTGATCACATACAACAGATGTATTGATCAACTTACAAAAAGTCTTAACATTATGACATATGTATAAATATCATAAGAAGATATATGGAAGGAAAAACGAGCAAACCTGATATCTTCTGTCCCTTAGTGATTAATCAATTTACTACTTTGATACTATGTGGACCTATCTCAGTTTCACTACTTATTTTAAGTTAACAAATATCAATAAGAAAATTAGTCTCTTATTTATGAATTTGGAGCTGATACTATACATCAAATAGCTTCAAGATGGACAGCTAAGATAAAATATTACCAAGATTACTCCTAAAAATGAACTTGGGTTAAAGGATTTTACCACATGAACAAGTTATAATCTCTTTAAAAGAGCTGGGATGTAATGTAAGTAAGTGTGAGATTCATTTTAGTTTCTAAGCCAGAGTCATAAAACTTAAATGAGCCTAGAAAAAACTCTTTTTCAAGTCTACTTTTCACACGTGAAAAAAAGAATAAATCCAAAGCAGAGAAAATCAGTTGATCCTTGTTTCAAACCTTAAAACTAGATATCTCTAATCTCTATTAGGCATCATTTCTTGAGCCTTGTCACTGGTTCAAGAGACCAATCCATGTTATTGAATTAAGGTGAAGTCTAATTTCCAAAGTAATCTTTTAGAGAAGTCCGATGATGAGCGCGATTTCTAACTTAGTTTTGATAATTTATTCATATTGTCTTGTTCCTATATTCTGGTTAGTGCTAGGCAAGAGCACCTATCACTTATAAAATAGGAGTAGAGTATAAGGTCGTCTCCACAAGGATCGAAAGTTCTATAGTCACCTTCCTAATTATTATCTAGCCTACAAATTAAATCGTGTGAATTATAGATTGTTAATTACTCTACTTAAATCCTATAACAGTTTTACTAATGCAAATACCAACTTGTTTACTAATGCAACACAACACAATTTGCCTATTTTACCATTACTTAACACGTACATTAAGCATAAATGTCATCGTCAATTTCCCTAACTTTTGAATTCCATTAATAAGACAATGTCTTTCTCAAGATCATTGACATCTAAATCTAGTTTTATCTACTAGAATTTCTTCCTAGTTAACAGCCAACCTAGGTTACATTATGAGCATGAATCCAATTTAACTACTTAATGCAAAAAGTTTCACAATCCTATCTCTAAGATCCTGAGCAACTTCTCCCTATAGTCTAATTCTATTCAACGGATGATTTCTGAACATATTCTCGAAGAAATTTAATATAATCCTATATCATGCACTATATAGAACTAGTGAACATGAAGCAAAACTATAGGAAAACAAGGAATTTAACAACATTCAATCATTAGCTCATGGTAGTACATGATAATGATGGCACTATAAGTCTAAATTACACTACTCACACATCATACATCAACATGACAGAAATCATATACGAATAAGAGTAAAGGAACATAAGAACAACCCTTTTACTAGACAATTGTAGATGTCTGCTACACAATAATTATACAAAACCTCTTTGTTCCCTCTCGAGAATCTCTAAGGAGTTTTACTCACAAAATGATACACTTTTTGACAAAAGGTATGAACTGTTACAAAAATACCCTCTAGGAACTAATGATAATGGTTTGATTTTACATATAATGATTCATGTCGGGCTTTGTAAAGTTTGAATCGTATTTATACATTTCACATTACCAGACATGTCTAAATGGCAAACCTTATCTCACTTGGCCTTTAATTCCTTTCAAGAAGCACTTTGATTAGATTTGACGAGGAAATACAACTCATGGTAACTACTACCATAGCCATGACTCAAGCCGTTATCTTCCAATAATCGCATATCAAAGGTAGATCACGGCCGTGATGGCGCTAGTGATCTCCTTGGGACAAAATCGTAATGATCTATCACGACTGTCATAGGACCTCGACATAGTAGCAGCAAATATCTCCTTGTTGATCATGGTTGTAATAAGGCCAATTATCTCCTTGGCTTCATCTTTCATAGCTTTGTCACTCTCGCTATACCATGTGTGTAATAGGCTTCCTATCAGATCATGGCGATATGGAGGCCATGATCTCCTCTGATTTCTCCTCCTTTCCTTCGTGTTATGGCTATATCAAGCTTTACATAAGAGATAGTAGTGATCGCCAACTTGGTTATGGTTGGTATGGGGGTCCTTATCTTCGCTATAACCTAGATTTCCTCTTATCATGCCCGTTGCAGTCTTCAACCATGCACTTGAATAGATAACTATCTTCATCACGAGCGTGATGAGGACCATGACGCCATTTTTAACTCCAAATCTTGTTCAAATTTATCTAAATGTTGATGTTTTGTCTTTGGGCACCTGAAATGAATATATTTATAAATTAAGTACCAAATCCCTAAACTTTAAGCACATTCAAGCATAATTAAACATACTTTAGCCCTAAATTCATAGAGTAAATGATCCCTATCATTAGACAAAATATATGAGTGTGTATTTATATTATTAAGATAATTTTCACCTCACATTATCATGGAAAATTTTATGATCCTATCATTTTTTTTCACATTAGTTCCATCAGTTATTCAATGGCACATATTCATATCTAACCATAATCACATCATTGAAATACTTTATATATCAATTACTATATTTATTTTAATAATCAGATAATTGATTGGATGATCTAACTGACTGGACCATAGAAATTCTCTATATTCATTTTGACACAGCGAGTAAGCATAAATACATACTAGAGCACTCACCAAGTGATCTAAATCACACACAATTGCAAAGGATGCAATTCTCAAAGAGAAAACACTCTCAATTTAGGGTTTCAAAGTATATGACAAGTTCTCCCAATAAACAAGATTAAGGACTATTTATACAAATACATAGAAAAATCCTAAAAGATAAATAATGAATAAGTCGTGCATCATAAGTTGATAATACAAGCTGGCAATAAAAGCTAGCGGTCTATAATTAACACTGACGGTTTTAAAACTCGAAAGACGAAACTATTAGCGATGTAGCCGGCTCTAAGGTCGATGGTGTAAAATTGAAGGCCAACGGTGTATATTTCCAAGGCCAGCATATAAAATTCAAGTCCAGTGGTGTACATTTCTAGAGCTGGCAGCTTAGATGGTAACCTAGTGCTTCCAACCTTTCTCTTTAGACGGCTCTCTCTTGTTCAAATAGGTGTCTGCCATGTCGTCTACATCATTCTCTCCCACGTGAGAAGAACCTGACCCCAAGTTCTCTTCTGAATATAGAGGTATATCGTTTGGGTAGAAAGGGAATATATCAGCAACATTTAAGGTCTTGAAAATGCCCATGTTATTAGGAAAACCAACCACGTATGCATTGTCATTGATCTTGCTCATGTTATTAGGAAGACCGACCTCGAGTTCTCTTCTGAATATAGAGGTATATCGTCTGGATAGAAAGGAATATATCAACAACATTTAAGGTCTTGGAAATGCCCATGTTATTAGAAAGACCAACCACGTATGCATTGTCATTGATCTTCCTCATGATCTAATAGGGGCCATATTTCTTGAGCTGCAACTTATTGTACTTACCCACTGAAAGAAACCTCTCCTTTCACAGGAACACCATCACCTGATCACCTTCTAAGAACAATTGCTTCCTATGATGTTTATTTGCTACAGTTTTGTACTTGGCATTAGATTTCTCTGTCTTCTCTCGTACTTCTACTGTTACATTCTACCAATTCTCTACTAAATTCTTTGTTGTAGCACTAAACTCGAAATTACGGGAAGCTTGATCAAATTTAAAGCATGTTAGGGAGTCTTGGTATAAACCACAGAGAATCGAGATTTCCCTGTTGTACTATGAACCACACTATTATAAGTAAACTCTGCCTGAGCTAGTGCAACATCCCATTGCTTCGGCTTCTCACCACAAATGCTCCTGATCATATTACCAAGTATCATATTTGTAGCTTCATTTTGTCCATCCGTTTGAGGGTGAGCTGTCTGCTATAGTTCAAAGACGAATCAAACATCTACCATAAAGTTCTCTAGAAATAGCTCAGGAACTTGCTATCTCTATCTGATGTGATGGACTTAGGTACCCCATGGAGTTGAACAACCTATCTAAAAAACAGCTTGACAATACCCTGTGCATTTGCTACTTTTTGACATGGGATGAAATGTGTCATCTTGAAAAAACTGTCAACAATAATAAAAATAGAATCCATGCCCTGTTGAATACAAGGCAATCCAAGTACAAAGTCCATCGATGAGTCTTCCCATATATTCTTAGGGACAGGCAATGGCATATACAAGCTAGTGTTTTGGGACTACCCTTAGATGTTTAGCACACATAATAATGCTACACTATCCTGCTAACATCCCTCTATAAATGAGGCCAGTAAAATCTATCGCTAATTGTAGCAGTTGTCTTGTCTTTTCCTAAATGATCAACCAATCCTCTACCATCCAGTCACGAATCAACTTCTCTCTCAAGAAAGACTCAATCACACAAAGTTGATTTCTCTGCATCAGAATCCATCATGGATATGATAATCACTACAAGGCTGCTTAGTTACACACTTCACCTAAATCTCTTTGAAATCAACACCAGCCTCATATAATTCTTTCAACTATTCGAACCCTATAACCTCAGCATTCAAAGTCACCAAAAGATTGGCCTTCCTACTTGAAGCATCGCCACCTTATTCTGTATCACAGACTTATGCTTCAGTTTAAACAAGAATTTTTTGTAGAAACTAGATCCATCTAGCATGCATGTCTTTGCCAATTTGGGTCTGATTACTCAGATGTTTGAGTGCATCACAATCTAAGTATGGGACAAACTCCTTCTCCATCAAGTAATGCTCCCAGGCCCTCAACACCCTCACAATAGAGTAAAACTCCTTGTCATAAGTGGAACAATTATAGCTTCTCACTGAAGAAAGCTACTAGTCTTTTCTCCTATAATAACATAGCTCTAATGCCTACCCCACTAGCATCACAATCTACTTCAAATAATTTATCAAAATCAGGTAGTGGTAGTACTGTGGCACTACACAACTTCTCCTTCAACAATGCAAAACCAGCCTCAGCCTCTTCACCCCAATGAAACTTCCCTTTCTTTAGGCACTCAATTGATAGAACAACGATGGTATTGAAGTGCCTGATAAAACATCTGTAAAAACTAGCTAATACCAAGAAACTCCTTAACTCAATTACAGTCTTTGGAATAGGTCACTCTCTAATAGCCTTCACCTTCTCTTCATCGGTTGTAATCCCATCACCACTAATTACAAACCCTATGACTAATAGCTTCTTCGACATGAAAATACACTTTTGTTTCAAATTTACATATAATTTATTCTCCTTCAGTACGATCAAGACATCTCTCGAATGTCAACATGCTCTTCTTCATATTTACTATAAATTAAGATGTCACCAAAGTAGACCACTACAAAATGACTGATGAAGTGTTCTAATACCTATTTCATGACGCATAAAAGTGCTTTGTACATTGCAGAGACCAAATGGCATCACTAGCCACTCATACAACCCATCATTTGTCTTGAACATTGTTTTTCACTCATCCCTAGGCTTAATTCTGATATAATGGTAGCCACTTATTAGGTCAACTTTGGAAAACACATTTTCCCTACTCAACCTATCCAACATGTCTTCTAATTTGGGTATTAGAAATTTATACCTAATAGTGATCTTGTTGATGGCCCTACTGTCAACACACATTCTCCAACTAACATCTTTTTTCGGGGTTAATAATGCAAAAACAATACATAGATTCATACTCTCTTTGATAAATCCCTTCTGCAACAATTCATGTATTGTCTCTTACAAAACCTCAGTCTCCTTAGGACTCATTCTGTAGTGTTTAAGTTAAGTAAGCTTGCTCCTAGCACAAAATCAATCTGATGTTAGATGTCCATCAAGGTGATAGTCCCTCTGGAAATCTTCAAGCAACACATCCCTAAACTCCTCCAACACCTCTTTCACTACCCCCGATATATCACCACTACTCTCTCCCTCTACAGTCATGACCCATTTCACTATAAGTGCATGCATAGCTCTAGACTCCCTCATGGCCTCCTCCATCTCTTTTTCTAAGTAAGTGATAGTCAGAAAAGAGCACCCCTCTAATTTAGTCATCTTGGGACAATTTGTTACAGCAGAGTATACTTCATAACCCCACTCTCCCCTTCCCCCCCCCTTCTAATATGTACACATTCTCCTTTCCTACACGTTGGGCATTCACATCATACCACCAAGGCCTCCCAAATAGCAGATGTTACGCATCTATATCCACTATATCACAATAAATTTCATCTTTATACTTGCTTATTGAGAATGGTATTCTATACCTCTCCTTCACATTAATCCTCTCAGCTATTTTAATCCACCCTATCGTGTATGAGTTAGGATATTTCTCCACCAGTAGCTGTAACTGCTTCACAAGCTCCCTACCAATAATGTTTTCATAGCTTTCACTGTCAACTATTAGATCACATACCATTCCATCTATTGAACATCTAGTATAAAACAACTAATGTTGTTAGATATCCTCCTCTTGCTTATGTGCCAACATCAGCTTCTTAATAACACATTTCTGCTCAACCTCCTCTTCATCCTCATCGCAGTACTCATCCTTTCCATCGAGCTCATAAAAAATCTGTTCATCTCTTTCAACAATATTCATGCTTCTCTTATTAGGACATTCGTTTGAGCAGTGCCCTGGCTGGTTATAATAGTAACACTTGCCCAAAATGGGCTTTGCATATGGATAGTTTTGTTTCTAAGTATCCTTAACCTCAACAGGGTTCTTGCTTGCAGCCTTATGCTCTCTCTTCTTAGTACTTCCACCTTGCTTCTCCTCAACATCCTTGTTCTTTTGTGTCACATTTTTGCTGCTACTTGTCCTCTCAACTCCATATTTTCTACTATTCCCCTCAAATCTGGTACTCCTTTCTTGTAACAGCATCTCTACCCTAAGGGCTATGTTTTTAGCATCATTCAAATTCCAAAGAACATGGACTCCAATTTTATCTCGGATCTACAACTTCAGGCCATCTACATACCATGCCACTTGCTGGCATTCACTCTCTCTAAGATCGTTCCTTTCTACTAGTCTCATGAATTTAGGTTATGTAGTCATGAACTGAACATTGTCCTTGATGATAACGTTGATACTGCTGGAAATGAATCTATTTGTAATTAGGTGGTAAAAAATCTCTTTTGCAACAATTGTTTCATACAGAACCACATCTGCACAGGCCGCCTACCCTCGCGATACTTCCTATTATGAAGCCTCCCCCACTGGGCCGGTGCACCCCTTTTCAATCAGCATGCCACTAATTTTACCCTGGTTTCCTTGGGGATCTCCATATACTCGAAGAATCTATATACTTCAACAAGCTAATTTAAAAAATCATTAATATTGAGATTACCATTAAAGCTAGGGATATCCACTTTTAGGCTAAAATCACCACCGTTTTCTTGACCATACCCATGGTAACCCTTTAGTATCCACCACCACCATCAACGCCTCTCCTCTGCAGTTGTCTTTCTTCATACAAAAGCGCATTTTCCTCACCTGATTCTTCATGAAAGTTTTCAACTCTTCAATTTGTAGCCACAAGCTGATTGATTGGATCATCATAAGAATCTCTTACCCTTAGTTGTCTCCCACCAACATCCCTATCTCTATTGATATCGGTTTCATCATGATCAGATCTTCAAAACACTGTTCTAAACATCGGATTCTCTGATCCATGGTGTTTAATATTACCCTTTGAGCCTGTGACTCAGTTTGCAAGACTTCTACATCTCGAACAACGTCTGGGACATGACTACCTCCTAAGCTGTTGTCTCTTGAGATCTCCATAAGAATTAACCCGCTCCGATACCACTCTAACACATTAAACAAGCATAAACACACACTAGAACACTTATCAAGTGATCTAAATCACACACGATTGCAAAGAATGTAATTCTCAAAGAGAAAATTCTCTCAATTTTGGGTTTCAAAGTATATGATAAGTTCTCATTAAAAAAAAAAAGAGACTAAAGGATTATTTATAATATTACATTAAAAAATTCTTAAAAGATAAATAATAAATAAATTATGCATCATAAGCTGACAATATAGGTTGGCAATAAAAGTTAGAGGTCTATAATTAACGTTGACAGTTTAAAACTCAAAAGATAAAATTGTCAACAATGTAGGTAGGCTCCAAAGCCGGCGGTGTAGATTTCCAAGGCCGACTACTTAGACGGTGGCCTAATGCTTCCTCTCCTTCCTCCTTGGATGACTCCCTCTTGTTTAAATAAGTATCTACTATGCCGTCTACATCACATTTGTTGGCAAAGTTAGACATCATCATGGGTCAGTTCCAAATCGGGAACCGACTTAAACTGTCACCAGTGGTTCCTGAATGGGGAATCAGCTTAGGGATAGTGGATCTAAACCAGCTCTAAATCAACAAAGAACCCACTGGTTCTGACGGGTCTTTATGGTTCCACCACTAAAAACCGCATGATCCGGTGATTTTGAGACGGCCGGTTCAAGAGCCGGTTGAGAACCAGTTGAACCGGCAGTTTTCGCGATTCTATGCCATAAAAATTATTTAAAAAAAAAAAAGAAAAGTAAATTATAAAATATTATAATTGAAAAATAAATATTTAAAACTATTTTCGTATGAATAATAAAAAATTTATTTCTTATTCATTATATTTAATGTGTTATTATTAATAACACAACTAGTAGATATAAGTTTTCGTAGACTTCTAATCAGAATAAACTTTCTTTCTTAATAATGTGTGACTTGTTTTTGTATTGTTGGGATTTATTTATATCTTGAATATTTTATAATGTCACATTTCTAATATAATAACTAAAAAGTGTAGGTGATTATACATAGATAAATACATAGAATTTCTTTTAACTAATGCTATGAGTAATTATTGTTAGGCTCAATCTTATTTCAAATTAAAAATTTATTTTTTATTTTTTCTTACTTAAATTAAGTAAATTATTTAATTAATTTTTTATTTTTTTGTTTCAAGATTCTTCATTCCTCTAGAACCGGAACCGAACCGTGGAAACCTACAGTTCCTAAGAACCAGGAACCAAACTGGCTCCTATGGGTCCGGTTCCAAACTCAAACCGCACCGTGATGACGTTTAGATAAAGTTATTGACACCTTTAAGTTCTTGAAATTGTTAGGACCATATTTAGTAATTTTAAAACTTCAATTTTATATATATATATATATATATATATAACAAGAAGAGGAAGAAGCAGGAATTTTAAAAAACGCTTCCCAAATCCCACGGAATAAACCCGGTCCGGCGATTTGGTGTTTCATTATTGGTAATACAGAAAAATAGCAATAATATGATATCGTTCTTCTACTAATACCTACAACTCCCTAAAAGTTCAATGATATTGGTAATAGGGAAATTTTGCAATAATATGCTATCAACTTTACTAGCATAAAAGTAGAAAAAAAATTCAAAAATACGCGTACAACCATATAAACATGGACCGTCAAACGGGGTTCGAATATTAGAAATAGGGAAATTTTGCAATAATATGCTATCAACTTCATGAACAAACTGTCAAACAAATTATGAACTGAGTGTTCATTGTCGTCCTGGCAGGGCCTACAATTTAGTACCTTGCATTTGATGTGTACTTACATGAGTCCACCTTCAATTAGGATCTTTTTGTCGTCATTTACTCGTCTTAATCGATGACAAAGAACATGATTACTGCCCAATGGCCAATGGAAGACCTAATCAACGGCCATCATTGGATTGTCTGTATTTCATTTGTAGCTAGATCTGATGTGTAAATATATCTTATTCGTATCTGATTATATATAATCTGTTTGATCTGTTTATAAAAAAAACTGTTTTATGTTTCTTTATATTTATTTATTGATAAATGATTTATTTAAAAATAATTTAAAAAAGATATCAAAATGACTAGAAACCAACAAACAAATACGATGTATGTCCCTTATAGAAATTGAATGGCATACAGAATTTAGAAAACAAGAAGTTCCAAAAGAGGGACTGAGACTGGGAAAAGAAGACAAACAGAGAGCCCTACCTTGATAGATTCGTGCCAACTTCCGAATAAGTAACAGGCGGATGGGATCCTAGGACGACCGAAACCTATTAGCGTTCTCTTTACGTTTGGTTTGTACTTTTCAAAGTTCGATTTGATCGTTGTTTGCATTGGACAATTCAAGCAGTTAACCATACTATGCACAAATTTTCTGATTTTGACCCAATGAGCACGCAAATTTAGTTCATCTTGGATCTAACGTTCCTGTAAGTTAAACACAAGTCAAGTTTGGTTATTAGTCTAAACGAGGTTGATCAACTGAGCTTGAGCAAACAGCCCTACTTAGGTTTAACCACACAACACACAACCAGTAAAGCGTAATGGCAAGAATATCACCGCAAATTATCGTTGGCAAGACATCTTACCTCCTTTGAATAACTAGTAATTAGTGTAGTGATTAGCGACCAGCATGTCATACGAACACCAATATGTCTAGAGTTGGACAAATGGGCCATAACCCATGGGTTGGCCCGTTTAACCCACTTTTAAAATGGGTTAGGATTGATTTTTTTCAATCCGTTTAAAAGCGGGCTAAAAAAACCTAGCCCGTTTAACCCACGGGTTAAAGCGGGTTAACCCGCACCTGGCCCACTTTTTTTTTTAGATTAAAAAAATGGAACAGTTTAATTTTTTTGTATACGTATAATGAGTCTTCAAATTATGAATAAGTATAGGTATTTGTAAGGAAACCTAAAACCTATTTTACCCTACGTAGTTGAATAAGTTTTGAAAAAGTATTAAAATAACGAGTTAGGCTTTTAGTTTTAATTTGTCAAAACTTGTTCCTAGACCATAAAGATACCAGTTTCAATTTTATCAGATGTAAAAATATTATAAATAATTTGGTGTTTCTTCTTTTACATATATATAATATATATATATTTTAATAAGTGAACTTAAACTTTATCATAGATTGTATTTTTAATTAAGATTGCTTTTTGTGATAAATTATTGTTCAAGTTTTATTGTTAGGTTTATGATTTGTGCGTTTATGAAAATATGTAATTAAACATTATGTGATTGGATAGTTAAAACATTACAAGTTGATGATGAATGTATATATTAATTATAAATAAATGAATATATTAACAAAGTTGCAGGACAATTTACCTCAAAAATTTTTATCATACAAAACTACTACAAGATACACGAAGTATATTTAATCCTGTGTATTCTTACAATACAATTTTGTTTATAACATTTTATAACTTATAAGATTGCTTCTGATAATAAAATTTAGAAATCTCGTTATGTGTGTGTGGGTTTTTTTTTTCCTTTTTCTTTTTTTATTATAACTTAGTGGGCTGGCCCGTTTAACCCACCAGCCCGTGTGGGTTGGGTTAGGGTTATAAATTTTGGCCCGTTTATTAAAGTAGGTTAAAATTTGTTGGCCTGTTTAACCCACCAGCCCGCATGGGCCGGGTCGGGTTGGCCCATTTAACCCACTTGCCTAGCTCTAAATATGTCATTAATGTCACATGTAGAAACTCACAAGTAGAGCTGGACAAATGGGCCATAACCCATGGGTTGGCCCGTTTAACCCACTTTTAAAGCGAGTTAGGGTTGATTTTTTTCAACCCGTATAAAAGCGGGCTAAAAAAACCCAACTCGTTTAACCCACGGGTTAAAGTGGGTTAACTCGCAACTGGCTGGGTTGGCCCATTTTTTTTTTTAAATAGGTTTTAACTTTTATACTTAAATTTGAAAGTTGAAATTGAAAGTAACCTAGAGAGATAGACCACACTTCCAGTCCACAGACGCACTCCCTCCTCGCATCGCATGTATCGCCATCGGCCAGTCCACAGACGCACTTCGTCAGTCCTCCTCCTCTCCTTCCTCGCATCACCATCGCATGTATGTGTTTCTCTTCCCCTGATTCTTTTGTAAGATTAAGCCTTGTATGTGAGACTGAGATGGAGTGGCTGGGATGAATCCTGTTCGTGTGGGGTAGATGGAGTGGCGAGTCGTGTGGGGCAGATGGAGTGGCTAATGTGTTTGTAAAGGAGATGGATGGCTGGTCGTGTGGGGGAGATAGATGGTTGGTCATGTGGGGTATGCGAAGAAGGTGGAGGTTAGTCGTATGGGATGTGATGGAGATGGTAGAGGTTAGTCATGTGGGATGCAACAGAGATGGTGGTGGTCGGGTGGGAGATGCGAAGAAGGTGGAGGTTGGTCATGTGGGATGCGATGGAGATGGCAGTATTATATTATGGAGATGCGAAGGAGATTGTGGTCGTGTTGTGGTGTAGACTAGATGCGAGGAAGATGATAGCGGCTGGTGGGGTGTTGCGTAGATGAAGGCTAGTTGATTGTGTTGTGGTATAGATGCGAGGGAGATAGTGGCGGCTGGTGGGGTGTTGTGTAGTTGAAGGAGATGGTGGTGGTCGTGTGGTATGTTGTGTAGATGAAGGCTGGTTGATTGGGAGTTCGTGAAGATTGGATGAATGCAGATGAAAGGGGGCTTCGAAGGATTATTTTCCTTAATATTTGTACAAATATTTATTCGTGCCCCCATATCTGGTTCTGATAAGGATTTCGGATGTATGTAAATCATACTGTTATCGCCGATCCTGATCTTTGCTTGCTTTTCTGATCCATATATTGTGGATCTTTGCTTGTACGAAGAAGTAGCCTTTTTTTTTTGTATTATGAATTATCCAATACAAGTATTTGTGAATTGTGATTACTGATTTCCTCTTTGTTTTTAACATACTATTGTTAATTTGTTATATCATTTGTTCTTACTTTTATGGTTTATTTCATTATTTGCAGCATGGATAATATTATGAGCAACGACACTACTAACCAGCGTGTCAATACAAGTGATGACTTAGAAGCTTGTGAGGTTGATGTTACCATGCCATCCAAAACAAGTACAAGATCATCTATTGATTTGGATGACGATGATTGTAAAGGTAAGAGACCTAGACAAATACTTCTCATGTTTGGCAATCATTTACAAAGATAGGCATAGGAAAGGATGGTAAAGAAAGAGCAAAGTGCAATGGATGTGGAAAAGAGTATGTTATGGGTAGTTCTAAATATGGGACATCAACTCTAGTCGACATATAGTAAAATGTCGTTTGATCGCTAAGTATCAAGATATAGGTGATATGATCATTGATCAATCTGGAAAATTAAAGTCTAGAAAAGTGGATTACAAACATGCTCGTGATGTTTTGACAATGGCGATCATTGAACATGATCTGCCATTTTCATTTATTGAATATAGGAGGATTACAGAATTTGTACAAGTTTTCTATCCTGAGTATGTTCCCATATCTAGGAAAACAGTTGCATCTGATGTTATGAAACTATACTTAGCAGAAAAGAATAAATTGAAGAATGTCTTGGAGAGAATTCCTGGTAGAGTTTGTTTGACTTCTGATCTATGGACTGCTTGCACTGGGGAGGGTTATATGTGCTTAACTGCTCATTTTGTGGATGGTAAATGGAAGCTTAACAATAAAATTCTTTCTTTTTGTTATATGCCCCCTCCTCACTCAGGCTTTGAATTATCAAAGAAAATATTTGACTTTTTGAAAGATTGGGGTATAGATAAAAAGGTATTCTCTCTTACTTTGGATAATGCATCTGCTAATGACCGTATGCAAGAGTTTCTGAAAGATCAGCTTAAATTACATGGGACTTTATTGTGTGATGGTGAATTTTTCCATATTAGATGTTGTGCTCATATACTTAATTTGATTGTCAAGGAGGGCTTAACAGTAGCTAGCACAGCATTACACAAGATAAGAGAGAGTGTGAAGTATGTAAGGGGTCAGATAGTAGAATGAAACATTTTTGGGAGTGTGTTAAACAAGTTGGAAATGTTGATACTTGTGTTGGGCTACGCTTAGATGTGGTTACTAGATGGAATTCTACTTATCTTATGCTTGATAGTGCTCTAAATATCAGCGTGCTTTTTCCTGCTTTCAATTGAATGATTCAAATTATAGATTTTGTCCATCAGAGGAGGAGTGGGAAAGAGCACATAAGTTGTGCAAGTTTTTGAGTCCTTTTTACACCATCACCAATTTGATGTCTGGTTCAACTTACCCAACTTCAAACTTGTACTTTTTACAAGTGTGGAGAATTGAGTGTTTATTGAATGAGAATACAATGAGTGAGGATTCGGTTTTAAAGGACATGTCTATTAAAATGAAAGAAAAATTTGACAAGTATTGGAGGGAATATAGCATTATTCTTGCACTTGGTGCTGTCCTTGATCCTCGAATGAAGTTCACATTCTTGAAGTTTTGCTTTAATAAGATTGATCCACTTACTTCTGGGGAGAAGTTGGCTAAAATTAAGAGCAAATTATACAAACTCTTTGAGGACTATGATAAGAGCAAGATAGGTAAAGGAAGTTCTAGTAGCTCTCAAGCTGGATCTTCTCAAGTTGAACCAAGACTTGGAGGTGCAGTTGTAGAAGGTAAAGTACTTGGGGTCCTTGGAAAGAGTTTGGGGATAGATATTGCTACTCTTGATGTAAGTTCAATAATTACTCTCTTTTTTTTTTTCATTTCTCTTTTATTGTAATGTTTCTTATTAAATGATCAAAATTGATAACTCTCTTTTTTTTTTTTTCTCAATATTGTAGGAATACTGTCAAATTGAAGTGGAGACTACTGGAAAATCCTTTAGATCTTTACCTAGATGAACCGGCAATGGACATGAATTTCTATTCGGAGTTGGATGTGCTTGAATATTGGAAAACTCAACATCAAAGGTACCCAGATTTGTGCATCATGGCTTCTGATATACTTAGTATTCCAATTACTACAGTAGCATCTGAGTCTGTGTTTAGTATTGGTGCTCGTATTCTTACCAAGTACCGGAGTTCTCTTCATCCTGAAAATGTGGAAGCTTTAGTATGTACACGTAACTGGTTACAAGGCTTTGCATGGGAAGGTAATTTCTTGTTTCAATATTATAAGTACTTAATTTATAATGTTTACCTTTCAATAATTCCATCTAATTATATACATTATTTGTATTTGGTGATTTATAGATGAAAGTGCAAAAGGACTTGAGGTAGCATTGTCAAGGGCGGATTCGAATGTAGTTATTGATGGTTGATAGATGGAAGACATGTTTTTTGGGGGAAGAAATGTTTTTGGTGGATGCATGAAAGGATTGTGTTTTTAGTTGTTTTTTTTTTTTTTTTTTTAGATGATGAGATGGCGAGTGAAATGGATTTGAAATGAAACTGTTAGCTTGTGGTTTTAGTATGACTTTGTGTGCTTATGATTTATGAAGAAGCCACTGGTGGACTGGTGGTTCGTGGTTGGGGGGCGCAACCACAGATCTCTTCCCAAGTTTGTCTCTAATCTTTCTATGTATTGTTTTCACTTCACGAATTTCTTTTAGATGGTTCCAAATTTAGGGTTTGCTCATCTTGCATTCCATCCATGCGCTTTGATTAATCTAGTTGAAATTCTTGCTTTTCGTTCTTGAATTTATTCCTTGTTCATTAGATTTTACTGTGTTGCTACTCTTTCATGTTTGGACAAAGTTAGGCATGTTGCATTCGTGTATACTTACACTAAGTACTTCTGAATTTCTGGTTGTTTACTTTTCGAATTGCGAATTTGATTTTCAATTTGAAACATTGGTTAGTGAATTCAATGATTTACTTCGAGCATTTGCTGTTGTGTAAGGCTTTTTGTAGTACGAAACTGTTGCTATGAAGACCAAGTGACAAATGTTACTGTCATGTTCTATGTGCTGTTGACTTTAGCTTGTTTTGTTCTCATTACTATGAGCTTACACATCCTATGCCATATTGAATTGACGAGCTTTTTTTATTCCTTTACTAGAGACACGGTTCTCCCCTTTTAGGTGCAAATATCCACTTTGACTTGATAAATCCATTTCAGCTACTGTCTTTGTGGGATGATAGAACTTTTTGCTCATGAGCAATTGGTAATTGGTATGGATGTATGGTCATCTTGTTTTGTTTTAGAGTTTTTGTTTCTGCTGGATTTTACATATACCTGGTTATTGTCTGTTTCCAGAGGGCCACAAAATCTCATCCCAGGTTTATTTTTGGTTGCTTGAATTAGCTCTCTGAAGTTTTGCGATAAAATGAGAAAGCTGATTAAAGGTCTTTAACATGTTGAATCTGCTTACAAAAAATCCAGTGGTAAAAATTTTGCAAATTTGTAGCTTCTATAATCTTTATTCGAAATTTAAGCCCATAATAAAGCTATTCACATTATTGAACTTCATTAAATTTTCTATTTATAATATACGCAACTATTTTAATTTTTTCTGGAAAAATCATCTGTATATAATTTTATTATGTTTGTTTTTTGGCTTAGAATGTTGAATTTGGTTTTGGAAATCATTATGAGCCTAAAAAGAGTAATCTGCTTCCCATGAGAGTTAAACAGTCTACCTGATTATGCTAAGAATGAAAGCAACTCTCTTGGCTCCGCCATGCAGCATAGTTATACCCTTATCTGTTAGCTAATTAGGGTTATGCCATTGCACAGAGCTTTAGAAGCATGTCAAAGTTTCTTTGTCAATTTTTAAATTTTTCTTAGGCACTTCCATACTATCACTAGATGTTCTCTGATCTTTTATCATATTATCCAGGGATGCATCCATTCCAACTGTGACACTTATCGTCAAGGCAAACCTTCTCAATGTCATATTCCACGGAGGAATGGTTGTCCACAAAAGAAATTCAGATTAAATCTGGAATCCATTATCCATGTCCCGTAATTTCTTTATTAAACTTAGGCATAATTTTGATAGGTTTAAATTATAAAGTGGAAGGCATGGATTGTATAGAGTGACAGGTTTAATTTTACACTTACTATATAAATTGTATAAAGTTTAGAACAAAACCTGATAGAGCAAAATGTAATGTAAAACATAAAACCTAAAAAAGAATATAACAAAATTTTAACGAGCCAAGTTAGTGGGCTGGCCCGTTTAACCCACCAGCCCGTGTGGGTTGGGTTAGGATTATAAATTTTGACCCGTTTATTAGAGTGGGTTAAAATTTGTTGACCCATTTAACACACCAGCCCGCATGGGCCAGGCCGGGTTGGCCCATTTAACCCACTTGCCCGGCTCTACTCACAAGGCAGTCCGGTTTGATATCCATTTGATCATCAACGTTAAGTTACATGTCGCATCTTGATAACCAATCGGCCAGCTACAGTTAACTTGCCATGTGGCTACTTAGCTGCCATGTGAAGGTACATCCTCATCTTGAAATTGATGTAACAATTAGCATAGCATGAAACAAAAGTGTGCTCACACATGGTAGACGGGAAGAAGAGCACAGAATGCTTTCACATTCTAAATCCTGTAGCATGAGCAAAGGATTCCACTAATGAACTGATTGCATAGAGCTTGCAAGCACTAGAATTCTTAAAAGGTTATCTCAGCTTCACTGCACAACTTGAACATAAATCGGAGATTCAACCAGAAAGGGATAAGGTGTTCCTGTAGAAAATCCTCAGAGAAAAGGATAATTCTTAAATTCAATTGAGAAGTTGATCAATTCATTATACAGATCTACCTCCTCAACGAAACAGGTTATCTGAACTAGAAATGGTGAGGTGAACAGTACAAACAAAATTCTATTTAAAAATATGGTTAATCTTACACTGATAAATTCACATGAAAAAGGTCTCGCACAACCTGTACCTTCAAGAGGCATCCAGCACGATAGACTTCAGAACCGAAATCAATGCCGCCGAAAAGCATTGCCTTCGCCTCCTCTACTACCCTGTGAGTAATGTGTTCGCCGTCGCACACTTTCCCTATAGTTGAGCTACCACCCTTTTCAGCACCGTACACACTCTTATGAGCAGCATCCAAGAAGTTCTTGCCGCAAGAGATAGCATCACGCGTAGCCTCTCTTGTGTCATCTTCAGCAGCTTTCTTCAAGCGCTTCCATCTTTGCTCCTCATGAACTTCAGCATCCAATTGCATCTCCTGGCCTAGCTGCTCGCTCCTCTTCTGTTAACTTAGGGGCAGGCTTCCCACGCTTATAGTGCGATTCCGGCCTCGCTCCAACTTCAGGCTTTTGTCTGCTACTTCATTGAAACTTTATTTTCTTTCCTGTCTGGAGGCATCATAATGAGATCGCTCTTCTCTATATCTGTCGTGAGATTTTGTACTTTCGTGAACATTTTTCCTTCTTTTATATCGCTCTTCATCTGACAATGCAGCTGAAGGAGATGGAGGACGTTTCTTATGTTTGAACCTTCATGGACATTCTTCTTCTTCTATATTGCTCTTCCTCTGAGGAATCATCAGAATCTGCAGGTGAAGATGGAGAATGTCTTCTATGCTTTGACCTTCAGTGCCGGTGCTTCTTCTTGTGCTCTTTTTCGTCCCAATCTTTGTCTTTATTCTTTTCTGCAACCTATAAAAACATGCCAAATGCAGATATGATAGGCACCAATTGCTGATAATTACTTTACCTGCTGGCACATTCTTTATCTAAGAAAAGAAATTTACACATAACATAAATAGACGAACAACCTCTGCCACCCCGCTTAAGTTTTGCCAAAATTTAGAAAGAACTAAAGTTGGAAGAGTAAAAGTACCATATTGAAAATCAAGCAATATGCTGTTCCTCAAAAGCTAAAGTACATCAGCACATTTTTTTTATCGAGTCTACATAACACGTCTAAATGGCTTCTCGGTCACAGACAAAACCCATTGATGTACAAGTGTCAGAACCTGCATGGTTTTGCAATTCAAAGTCCAAAATTTGCATTTGATGCAGTTTAGTCATCAAATGGAAAGTAAAACGTCGTTGTTTATGACCATAGTAACTAACTTGGTCTGCACATCCTGATTGTGGTAACTTTGTGTTCCCTGTCAATGCAATTCAACTTCTGATTTATTATGTGTCCTCATAATGTCTGCTACCATGGCAGCAATTTTTTTTCCCCTTTGGGTAAACACTGGAGACACTAAATGAAATTCATTTGTAAATTGGATATAGAGTGCAGATGCACAATCCTCAGACAAAACATGAGAAAGAAATATGTAAGTTTAGGCACTTGAACAGTAACTTTCCCTATGAAATAAAATATATCTGGATGGCCAAAAGAAAACAATAATATTACGAGAATCCTAAGATTTTTATCCAATCACACACACTATAATGAAAAAATCCCACTCCATCAGATAGTTTCTTGTTCCTAATAAAACTAAACCCTTATATACCATCCCATAAGTATATTCAGCTTCTGCAAATATAGACATGAGCAACAACTGTTCCTGTCTCAACAAGACGGACAGGATAAATGGCACATCTTTTTCCTAGTTATATCATATATGCAGTTGTTATTTTAAGGGACATACTATATACAAAGAATGCCTTTCATTATATTCAAAAATACCAAGTGTCAATACAATCAACTCTAAATAGACTCAACAACACCTATATTGACAATATTCCATTTGGATTAGTCTGTTTGGATTGTCTGTATTTCATCTGTATCTGTATCTTTTTTAAAATGATATGTGTAAATATATCCGATTTGCATCTAAATTTTATCTATTTTTATTCTATTTGATCTTTTGATGAGAACTGTCAACTTTTTTTTATCTATATCTATTTCTTAATAAATAATTTATTAGCAAAAAGTTTGAAAAAGTGTCTGTATCTGCCGGAAAAAAGCCAATCCAAACAGACCCTCAACTAATCATTGTGACTACACCAAAATGACAATCATGCTTTTATTGGTAAAGGAATTTAGTCAATGGATTGGCTCAGTGAGGATATGTGCTATTCTTATATCCTTCCTATCAACAAATTCCCTGATATGGTGGAGGCACAAGTATACGGTTGAATCTCTATTAAGACTTAGGTTATTTTCCTAGTACTCTGCTCCATTGTAATCACAACCTTTGCACATGGATTTAACAATGCCAGCAACCACCACAAGTTCAGTAGTGAATATCTTGATCCCGCACTGCCTCGTTTACTGCTTCAAAAGCTACCTCATACTCTTTCTTTAGCTAAATGTAATGTTGTGGAGTCTCGGTTAGATCTCGTACAAATTTAGCATCACCAAACGAAAATTAAGACAAAGACTAAACTTCAGCCATCAAGCCTAGCATCATGTCATCCTATGTACACAAACTCATAAAACAAATATCCTAATATTTATGAACCCAATACTTATCCCAAAAATAGTATTTATAAACCCCCGTTAAGGGATTGAACGGTTGGGTTTAGCCCGCCTTTTGAATGTTCAACTGCCGAAGGACTTGATTCTATTTTCATCATTAATTAAACAATTCATATATGAAAACAGTAACTTTACATAATAAAATGGCACCAAACATTATATAATAAAATTGGACTTACCGATTTACGGATCATGGCCATCTGCAGGGGATTGTTCTTAATGCGAGCAAGTGCTTCTTGCTCGCGCTGCCGAATCATAAGCAACGGATCCGAATGCAGCTTCCTCCACGCGTCATTCGCCGACTACTGCTTCTCTTCAAACAAAGCACCAGGCACGGCTGAATTCGACGCGGCTGATGCGGAAGCAGCCGAACATGATGTTGGCGCCGCCGCTGCCGATTCCTTAACCGTCGAATCGAGTGATTTGAAAACCACACCATCGTTACTCCCTTTTCCCAACCGCCAACCCGGAATCGTACAGAAACTCCAATCTCTCTTGTCTCCTACAAAAGGGGAAAAGAAGGGGTCAATTTTAAGTAAAAACCCAAACCCTAACCCTAAAGCGAAATTTGAAGTGAAGGGGATTGGTAAAAGATTGAAACTTTACGGGAGGATTCCAGCTTACTCCTGACGGAGACGGAATTCGTCACGTTCACGTTCGTCTTGGATCTGTTTACGGAGTTCTTCGAGCTTTTTCTGTTCGGCTTCGTGTTTCTGCTCAGCCTTCCATACGTTCTCTATGTTTCTTAAGCTTCCCGTGTGCCATCCCTTCTTGTTCAGAAACTTCAACGCCATCTTGGATTAAATCGAATCAAACAGAATTGAAGAAAAACCCCAATCTTCTTTTTTGGCTTGCGTTCTGTGTAATGAAAATAGGCTAGAAAAGCAGGAAGGGGAAGAGTGAATTGGAGTCCAGAGGAAGGAGTCTGCTCCCCGTGCCAAAAAGTCAAATTCTCCCAGAGAGATGAGATATGAACAAAAAGGTGGTTTTTTTTTTCCCAACAAATTATTTCTTTTATCTCACGCTTTTTAATTTTTCACAAATTTTTTTTATTGCAACGGGTAAAGGATACGAATTCGATAGATTTTACTTTAGAGACCTGAAATTAAAAGGAGAGAAAGCAAAATAAGAGAAGTCTGAAGAGTTCTGTAAAGAAAACTTGGGAAAAAAAACTATTTAGATACCTCAAAGGGGTGTAACACTTGTGATTTATTCTTAAATTAAATTTCATAATATATTATTAAAAATTAATTATTATTCTACGAACATAAAATTATATCTTTAAGATGTTATGTAAAAATATATAAAATTTGACATTTATGACTTGAGTTTTTCAAAATTAAAATCATATTTCAAAATATAATTATTGAAAAAGTTTTAAAAAATTATATTATACTTGTAGATACTCATTTTTTCCTATTTAAAATATCAGTTCATAATAAAAATTAATATTATATTAAGCCTCCAAAATATAATAAAAAAATTTCAAAGAAGAAAAAAATAGAGAAAACATAATAAATAATAAAATAATAATAATACACATATAGGCTTGATATAATACTGATTTAATTATAGATTTAGTTTGAACCCAATTAAATACTCCATATAAATGAGATTATTTAATTGGATCTATTTTGGAAACCTTAAATATAATTTTCATGTAAACTAGAATAAGATACAGGCCAATGGCTTGTATAGATAAATCAGTAGCATGGATAAGAGAGATATGGGTTCAACTCTACAAGGAGGCAAATCGTCCTTTTTCTTTTTATTATTTTTTCCACATGCTATCACTTGCCAAATGAGGTAAACAAATATGTCAGCGAGCGGATTGAATATCTATAAATACCTGGTACATATCAATGAAAAAGACACAAGAACAAGAGAAGCACAAAAAAAAACACAAAGGAAAAAAAAATCAAACAAAAGAATTCCATACAAATCATAAATACAAAACACACCCAAAAGACTCAAATCTAAAGTTATATCTTGGAGCTTCAAGTTACTTAAAATCATCAGAACCACCTCCTTAGAGGAGCACTATCGCCGGATTTGACTATTCCAGTCGAACCACAAGATCAGGAGCTCCATTGACATCTGAATCCAACTCGATTGTTCTCCCCCCCAGTACATGCCTACAAAGTCGTCCACAAGCATGTCTCGGTGAGGCAAACAGACAAGTCCTAGAAGCTATTTGAGGTTATAAATATCCGCTTTAATCGCTCACATCAGTCAAAGAAGAAAAAAAGACCACCAACGGGTATCTAAATTTGAGCAATCAACCATGTCATTCATTGAGCACCATACACCGTTATTCATACGAATAAGATAAAATTGCTAAGGATGCTTGGATCATCAAGTTAAGCTCATAGTCGTCGGTGTTGCTAGACGTCGGCACGGTTCGGGTCGGTTCCGGACCGAACCGGAACCTCCAGAGCCAGGGCGGTTCACGGTTCCGGTTTCACACGAACCGTGAATCATTTCTTTTAATAAATTATTTGAAAAATGAAAAAAAAAACCTTAAAATCAATTTATTTTGTTAAGATTAAATTGGATATGCATTTTCTAATTGTAATTGAGTGTGTCTATATACTGTTAATATCCAAAGATGACACCATTTACTCACAGGAATGCAAATTAATAACAAAAGTCCATGACACTAAAAAAGAGATATGCGTGCTGAGTCAAAGCCCTTTTTTTTTCTCTTATTGCAAACTCAAAATCTCTTATAGTAGCAGTCCGCTATAAATAATTAGAATTATTCTAATGAAGTTACTCTTATAAAGTCAATATTTAACATAAAGATTTAGGTATTATGATTCACTTATTAAGATTTAAAGAATATTGGTAAAAGTAATCAATATGGATGTTGTAATTGTAATTTCCTTCAATTTTTTTGAAAGCAATTCAAACATTTCCCCTATTTCGCATCAGAATTATAAAATTTATTTTATTTTTCCTTCTGTTTGTTATGTAATTTCAATATTTTTTGTTAAATTACAGAAATGAAAAAGTGATTTGTATTTTGGGAGGGTTGATTTGAATGAATCAATTAATTAAATGATATTGTTAAATTTTTTAAATAATTAAATTTCTTAAAAACTTGATACAAAATGCAGAAAATTTAAATGTAAAGAATGAAAAATAAGTAAAGCGTAAATAACAACCTATCGTTTGACAAAAAAAAAAAAACAAACTATCGACAATAAGGTGGTCAGTCAACAGCTTCTTGCTTCTTTTTTTTAATTATGAAAACTTTTCTCCTTTTTTGGTTTCAGTTTCTTTTATATTTCTTAACTAAATTAACTTGCGTAAATATATGTAAAAGCATCATTTATTAATTTAATTATTTCATTATTTATTAAGAAGAAATTGCATGTCTTAAGTGAAATCAACAAATAAATGTAAAACTCATTTTTTTGTTAAATACAAAAAACTCTGTAAAATTGTCAAAACACCTAAGTTATTTTTTCTAATTATTTTTTAGGGATTTCAGACACTACTTTCACTCATTTCGTTATTTAGAATAATGTTGGCGAACGTTTATAGTAAATCTTCTTCAAACCTTTCCTTTTTCTTTTTCTTTTTTTTTTCCTCTCTTCATTTTTTAGTCATTGTAAATTTTTTTATACCAATGTTTATGTATGTGCCATGCTATGATTTTAACCCTTGGAAATAGACTGGAGTCCACAAAAGACTCTAGAACATAACCTGAGAAAATAGAAAAAAGCTCTTTCCGGAGTCACTTGCTAAACAAAGTTAGCCCAATTTATCATGTATGTGTTTTTTTTTTTTATACCAGCCGGATCAGAACCGCCGGTTCCTGGTCTGGAATGGCGGTTCCGACTCGGCCAAACCGCTGGTTCTTTGGGGAGGAACCGCTATGACCCGCCGATTCCGATGGGTCCTCCGTGGTTCTTAACCTTCTCTGACAAGGTGGCTCCCGGGTACGGAACCAACGGGGACGGTTCGAGGTGGTTTGCGGTTTAGAACCGTCCCGTGATGACCTCTAGGTGTTGCCACCCTTAACTCGTTACTATCAGTAGCCTCCATTTCTAATCTACAGGATTCAAAGGTAAGTTGATTTTTTAAAAAAATTATTATATAAAGAAAATAAAAAAAAAAGAGAGAAAACCATAAGTTATATCACGATGCTGGTAATAAAGACTGTATTGGTTTTTGGTAAGTTTTATTTTTATATAATTAATAAAAAATTAAAAAAAAGGGCCTGATAATGATGGGATTGAAGTGCACTTAGCCATTATTGACATCCGTAAGTCCTTATATATATTCACACACATACCCACATATTACTTTATGTATTTGAAAATAATACAAAAATAAAGCAAAGAAGATTAATAAAAAATTATTTCTGCTTTCTTATAAATGTTCCTCACATAGAAAAAAAAAAATCTTTTTCTAAGTAACAAAAGTTAATCCAGAATTTCTAAAAATTAGGATTGCTTTATGTAGACTTTTTCAAATAAAGGGAACAAAACTTATTTTTTCAAAAAAAAAAAAGTTTATAAAACTTAATGAACTTAAAATAAAAAGATTTCAGAAAAACTTAAAAATTATCAACCCACTAAATTTTTTTGAAAAAGAGCTAAATTTTATCTTATCTCGATTAGCGGGTACGCATGCACCTCCAAGACGACATAAAAAATGAAAAAAAGAAATATTTTATTTTTGTAAATATTGAATTGATTCATCATTTATTGTAAATATTATTTAGATTTGTGTACTTTAGTGCTACATTGTAAATACCATAATCTATACGTTAGTAGATTTTTTTAAGCATTAAAAAGATAAAATTTTAATTTATGAATTTTAAGTGGTAATCATATGGTTTTAATAGAGTAGCCCCGAATCCAAAAATCTTTAGTTTAATAAAGTCGGTTCTAAATCATTTTTTTTCCGTAGACTAGCTAAGTTAGGATCAACCAATCTATTGATCCTAACTTGTAATTTTTTTTTTTTTTATTGAATGGCGACTCCTACAAATTTGTCAAAAAAATAAATTTCTTTTAATTCCTAGTCCAAGGTTCATATTAAATGGGTTCAGGTGTGATACGAATCGGATTAAAAGAAATAAAATCAGAAAACGAAAAAATCCATGCTCGACTGCTTGGCGGTTCCACTTAGGACGCTAATTTTTATGAGGGCTCGCCACTTAAATTCTTAAATTTAAATTTTATTTCTTTTATTTTTTAGTTTTGTATTAGTTTCATGCTACTTAATTGGTAAATAGTTGTACTAATCTTTTCTTTAAGAGATGCAGATAAAAGAAAAATTTTGAAAATAGCCCTAATAGGAGCATATGATCCTTTGGAATGGGGGGAGGAGGGAATTTGTCAAATATGTATACTAGATATGGTCAGAACCAGACAGTCTTAGGATCTTAAATAAGGAGGTCGCTAGTAAGACTCAGGGGCCATGGCTTTTCCACACTCTAGTTCATGAAATGACCTCCCGCTTCGGTTTAGTATTGATCCACGATCTACTAGACCAAAAAACCTTTAGAAACCCAACTGCATTAATAAGCATAGGTTAGCAAATAAATAATAGTAAGTCATTCCCTAAAAGAGTTACAATTAAAAAAAAATTTTATAAATCATTCCTATGTAAATATATTCACTTAAATTTTCTTTAATTAAAGTTGTAACTCAAATGAAAATTTTTCTAAATTGCCCCACTACTAATTAGTTGTCAACCCATGAATCTGCATCCATGTGAATTGCAAATACTCTTTCAATTATATAGATCACAATAAAGCAAATACAAAAACTTATATATAAAAGTCGTTAAAAAATGTATAATATACTTGTACATATCCGTAGATTGTACATAATTCGATCATCCGTTAGATTAATTCCTCTTTTAGATAGTTTTGAGTTCTTTTTTATTACAATCACTCTTTGTCATAGGTGTTCCACTCCTTTAATCTCAAGTCTATTATTCTATAAATGCCAGTCTCCATTTGTGAATATTTAAGAAAGAGAAAAAAAATGTCATCATTACTCTTTACAAGTTATTTTGAAAAAAAAAGGAGAAAAATGCTAATTTATAAAATAGGTTTTAGTTTGAAATTTTCAAAAAAAAAAAAAGAATCATCTCTATAAATAAATTTCCACTTTAAGTTGTAAACTATCATTGTAAAATATGGTTTCCAAATACTAATTCGTAAATATCCATTATCCTTTCAGTAATTAATATTTAGTTATTTCTAGAATATAGTTTTCTAATAAATTAAAAAAATCAAAAAATGAATTTTTTTGGGAAAAAAAGAGAGAGAAAAAGAGAAATTTGCTAACAATTAATGATCCTTTAAATTTTGAGACCAATGAGAGAGATGAAAGGGGGGGGGGGGGGGGGGGGGGGGTGTGTTGTCGCGCCGGCCATGTTGTAGAGGAAAGCGGAAGAGATTTGTTTTGTATTTTTTTGATTAAATGAAGTAATAAGTAAGATAGATGTGAAATAAAGTTATGAGAAAGGTAAAAAGTAAAGGTTATAGGTTATGGTGTGTGTAAGAGTAGGTATGTAGTTGTAAGAAAAAGTAGAGAGAAAAGAATAGTGTAATGTAAAGTAGATATGACTAATAAAGTACTGGTAATAAGAAGATATGCGTATAATTGCGATATCTGTTATTTTTACTTACCGAAAAATTATAAAAATGATATTTTTGAAAACCTTATATTTTTACGAGTCTAATGGTATATTCAGAATATTTTTACTATTTCAAGCCCCGGACATGTTTTTCAAGAACTGTATCCGTTTAGGTTCAAAACCATTCGCGGTTTTACTAATATAATCTTTTTAAACTTCCCTAGATAATTACGCACTATTCGACATACTAAACTCTTACTTACTTTCTCAAGGTTGCTTATTCGGGATTGTCGGACTTAAACTATTACGTCTAACTAGGGTTTTGTTGACTTTAGGGCTACGATTGACTTTCGGATTAGGTTTTATACTAAACCGATTCCAAAAATGTGGGAGTTTACAGTTATGCTAGTGACGATACACGGGTGTGAGCATAAGCTTTCGTATTTCATGTGCAAGTAATAGAGTAAGAATGTCGAGCTTGGATTTTTCTACTATTGGTTCATTTCTCCTAACCCGATTCACATTAAACCCAAACCCATTTAACATGAATCCTCGACTAGGGGTTAAGAGAAATTTTCATTTTTGAAAATGATTTAGAGTCGCCACCCGATATAAATCGGAAAAAATAAAAGCTAGGATCAATGGGTCGGTTGATCCTAACTTAGCTACCAGTCTGCGAAAAAATTTGATTTTAAAAATCAAACTTTAAAAAAAAAAAAACAGATATCATGGATTCGGGGCTAACCTATTAAAACCAAATTGGTTACCACTTTTGGAATTTCAAATTTATAATTTATCCTTTTCATGCGCAAAAACTCAAATAATATATTACATAACAACATTTATAAGTTACATTTTTTTTTTCTTTTTATATTTTTTATATTTTTTATTGCTTAAAAATTTCATAGAAATAATCAAAGTGACAAACAAAAAATATTTTCTCATTTTTTATTGTCCCGTAGGTGCCTACGTACTCGCTAATCGAGATCAGACAAAACGTAGTTCTGTTGAAAAGAACTTTAATTTGTTGATCAATTTTTAATTTTTGAACTATTTCCACTTTAAATTCATTAAATTTTGAATTTTTATGAAACCATTTTTGATGATCCTATGATCTAATCAATTGATTTTCATTTCATGAAAATGCAATTTTTCTAAGTCCAAAATCATTTTTCTTTGAAATCATTTTATGATAATTCATGGCTAATTTAATGCTACATGAAAAATCAATTTTGATTAAACTTGATTGACTATTTTCATAGCTAATTTAATGCTATATGAAAATAATTTAGATTGAAAATTTCGTTCAATTTCATGAAAAAAAAAAATTCTTTCATTCCTCAAAAATCTTTTCCTTTTCATTTATTTCATTCATTTGCTCATTTTTTTTAAAACCAAAGTATTTTTTGAAAACAAAAACAATTTTATTTTAGAAAACTCATTTTTCATTTTTTATTATTTTCAAAATTCAATTAATATCACATATATCTAAAATATTCAAAATTCATCACATCAAAGTTATATATAAATACAACACATTAAAATTATATCTCATGCATCAAATATACATTTCTAAAACAAACTATGTACATATACATATTCACAAAATATTAAAAATATCACAAATTGCTAAAACATATAAATTTACATAAAAAATAATTATTCTAATTTTTCGGATTTTTTGAATTTTTTATGAATTTTTATTGCATTTTTTCATTTTTTTTTCTATTTTTCGTAATTAAATATAAACAAATACATAATAAAATAATCCAAACTCACCTGGGCCGTTGGATCATTCGATCAGAACTGGAACGCTGATCTGGATGTGGACCGTTGACCGTTGACTATTGACCGTTGACTGCCCGGGTAAACTGAGACCAACAATCAATTTGCTTTCTTCCCCCAGAACTTATTTGATTCCAGCTTTTTTTTGAGTGATTTTTGTTGCGATATTTGTATAGAATTTTTCTCACTATTATTTTTATTTTTTATTTTTTATTTTTTATCTCTACTTCTTCTCTTCTTTTTTTTCTCTCTCTGTTTTTGTGTTTTTCTTCTATCTAAACCCTAACTTCGAAAATTTTCGAATGCTTTGAATCTTGAGTAATCCTTGCAATTGTTGTGTCTTTTGTTCATGGATCATTCCTATTTATAGATCCATGGTCTGATTTCAGTTACAAATTGCATTTAATGACTTCCCAATTTTTCGCAAAAAAATTTAACTCAAAAATTGGAATTTGATTCGTTCGTAACTGATGAAATTGATGATTAAATCCTCGAATATTCGATCCTATATTTGTATAGGATCAATTGAATCGTTCAAATTCATTGAATTTGATCAGCCGCTATTGATGATTTTCAATTTTCCCAGATTTCAGTTACGAATTGTATTTAATGACTTCCCAATTTTTCGTAAAAAATTTAACTATAAAATTGGAATTTGATTCGTTCGTAACTGATGAAATTGATGATCAAACCCTCGAATATTCGATCCTATCTCTGTATAGGATCAATTGAATCGTTCAAATTCATTGAATTTGATCAGCCGCCATTGATGATTCTTCAATTTTCCCAGATTTCAGTTACGAATTGCATTTAATGACTTCCCAATTTTTCGCAAAAAATTTAACTCGAAAATTGGAATTTGATTCGTTCGTAACTGATGAAATTGATGATCAAATCCTCGAATATTCGATCTATCTCTGTATAATCAATTGATCATTCAAATTCATTGAATTTGATCAGCCGCCATTGATGATTCTTCAATTTTCCCAGATTTCAGTTACGAATTACATTTAATGACTTTCCTAATTTTTCGCAAAAAATTTAACTCGAAAATTGGAATTTGATTCTTCGTAACTGATGAAATTGATGATCAAATCCTCGAATATTCGATCCTATCTCTGTATAGGATCAATTGAATCGTTCAAATTCATTGAATTTGATCAGCCGCCATTGATGATTCTTCAATTTTCCCAGATTTCAGTTACGAATTACATTTAATGACTTCCCAATTTTTCGCAAAAAAAACTCGAAAATTGGAATTTGATTCGTTCGTAACTGATGAAATTAATGATCAAATCCTCGAATATTTGATCCTATCTCTGTATAGGATCAATTGAATCGTTCAAATTCATTGAATTTGATCAGCCGCCATTGATGATTCTTCAATTTTCCCAGATTTTCGAAAAATTTTCCCAATTTTCAACTGAAAAATTGGGGCTGTTCGAGGCTTGATTTTCGCACACATTTAATACAAATCCAATCTATCCCATGCCGACATTGAATCTCATCCTCAATTTTGAAAAAGAACAAAGATTTTCCATTCAAATCATGATCCAAAGTGGATGAGTCGGGTTGATTTCGAACCAAAAAATGTGAGGACAAAAGGCCAAAAATTTATGCCTCCAAGCTGGTTCGAACCCATGACCTGTGGCTTAGGCTTGGGTTAGGTTCGACATAAAAAATACTTAAGGCTCTTAAAAATTGCATTTAATTAAACAAAATAATTTTGAAAAATTGTTTAATTAACTTTAAAAATAATTTATACAAAAATATGTATTATATCAAGCTCAAATAATTTTTTAATAATAATATATTTTTCTTTTTTTTTTTTAATTTTTTGGTTAATTTTGGAAAAGACACACTGTGTTTTTTTTTTTTGTCACCTTGTCTTTTTTTCCTCTCATTTTTTATTTATTTACCTTACTACTTTTTATTTTTACTATTTTTGATTTTTTTGTGCTATTTTTTGTTTTTCTATTTTTTACTATTTTTTTGTGAGCTTGACATAATACTAATTCTTATCATAAATTTGAGCCTTAGATTGAGCAAAAATTGGGTGTCTACAAGGAACATGGAAGGAATGCTAATGTGAAGCATGCTTGGTGCGCTACTTCTAGGGAGGATTTAGCTAAAGTTTTGTCTCATGGTTTTTATCACTCTAGGAAGCCTTAAAACATTGTTTCATTTGGTTGTCAGCTTTATTTTTCACCTCACAAGCAACCCCTTGGAAGTGTTAAGCCTGCACCCATTGATCGACAAGGCCTAAGGTATTTGCTGCTTTATCAGGTTATTGTGGGCTAATTTGAGTTGATATATCCCAGCTTGAATTCGTGCAATTTCAATTCAGAAGAGTTTGATTCTAGTGTCAATGACTTATCATCTCCAACAAAGTAAGTTGTTTGGAGTTCTCATGTATATATTCATGTCCTGCATAGTTTTAGAGTTCCATTTTGCTTGAAAGGATTTTTAGAAGCAGATGTTCCAAGTCTATATTCCCTAGTGAAGTCGCTAAACTTAAGTCTAAATTTTTTTTTCCTAGTTCAATTTCTTTTACTTCTATTTGTATTAAACCACAATCCATTTAATACGAAACCTCAACTAGTAATTAAAAGAAATTTGACATTTTGAAAACTTTCAAAAGTTGCCACCAAATCAAAGTTGGGAAGAAAATAAATCAAGATCAATGGTTTGATTAATCTTAATTTAGCTAACAATCAACTTTGAAGCACAAGTGATAAATAGGGGGGCTAACTTATTAAACCCTAAATGATTACCACTTTAAACTTTTAAATTAATTATATTCTTTTGATACTTGTTATTTACAAGTTTATAAAGAATTAATTAGTTGCTAATATAATATTTAGAACGGGGGGATAAGTTTCTTTTCACCTTTTTTTTTTTTTTTGTCGCCTTGTAGGTGCCTACATACTTACTAATTGGAATCAGACTGCTGTAGCTCCTTTTCATGAAAACTTAAATGTGTGAATTTTAATTCATGAACTCTTTCACTTTAAGTTTACCAATTTTGTTAAGTTTAGCAAAAGAAACTAAGGGTAAATTGACCAAAAGGTCATAACGTTTGAGGGTAAATTTATTTTTAAGTTACAACATTTCAAAAAGTTGAAAAGAGGTCACACTATTTAGAAAAGTGTCTTCTTAGATTTAATTAAATATTTTTCTTATTGATACATGTCAATGGTGCCTTAAAAAAAGGGTTTTTTGAGTTTTAATTAAATATTTATCTTGTTGACACATGTCAATACCGACCTCAATTGACCCACTTCTCTAAACGTTGTGGCATCTTTTTGAACCACTATAAGATGTTACCTAACATGAACTTACCAACTAAACGTTGTGACTTCTTTTGAACTTTTCGAAATGTTGTGACTTAAAATGAATTTACCCTCAAATGTTGCGACCTTCCGATGTAATTTACCAAATAAACTAATCTAGCAATATCAATTCTTAAGAGTAAAGACTACCAATTTAACTTTTATTTTAGGAAAATATATTTTCTTGGTAACAAAATGGTTTGTATAACTATATCATGAAATATAGCATGTATACATCATAGCATAATATTTAATCTAATTAACCAACATATCAAATATCAAATATACACATTAAAAATATACATGCCATACACTCAAACACTACAATGTCATCATAATTATCATATATCATTATTTCAATAATCATTCTTTTCATCATTATTCCTATGGTTCATATTATTTTATTATACCTACATTTTACCACATGCTTAGAATAAATCCTATATCAAAAAGTAAATATTTGTTTCAAAGAATAAGCATTATAATCATTACATGATACAATTTTTAATCTAAAATATGATATATATTAGATATTTATCAAAACTTCAAATATTCATATTATAAGTATTATTGACATCCATATTATCATCTTTTATTACTAATTTACATGCCAAAATGTTATCACAACTTCATCCCTATGCTTGGTTTTGCTATATATTTCTTATACTAAAGTTTCTATTATAATAATATTGTTATTAGTCACAAAATCATTTTATTTCTATTTATATTATTAATGCTTTTTGTCCTTTTTTTTCATTCCTAAGTTCACTAATATCATGCATATATTAATTTTTATTTTTAATTCAAAATAGAACACACACATCAATATTCACATATCATATATTTAGTATAAATGATATATTGAAATGACCTAGATTTAAAATTATTTAGATTTCATGTGTTTATTTATTATCTTGAGTATGAATTGAGTGAGTATGATGAATACCATGGTTATGTGGCTAGTAGTCTAGAATGCATTATTTTGCATGTGTAGATTTAAATTAATGTCTTTGTCTTATATGTATTAATGTGTGTGTGCAATAAAATTATTATTTATGTATTTTTTTATACATTAAGATGTAAAATTAAGTTAGATTAATAAATCAACTTTAATTTTGCTTAAGATTAGTTGATAGAGTTTTCTTTAATTAAGTAGCATTTATGCTAAAAAATAAGTCCCAAATGAGACCCAAATGCACCCCAAATGCCCCTAAATTTATATATACTTTAAGGGGTAATTTTGGAATATGTTTAATGCCTAATTAAGCTAATTTGGACTACTTTTTGGGGGCAGCTCATTTTATCCGAATTTCCTTTTCTTTCTTTCTTTTCTTTTCTTCTTCCATTTCCATCTCCATTTCCAAGCTCAAGACAAGGTCTCTATATCAAGTTCTAAGAATCAAAGTTTTTCTCAAGACAAGGTATATATATAATTATTTGAATTGATTTAGTTATGATTGTTGTGTTGTTGTGTTTTCCTTCTTGAAGTGATTACATGAATTTTCATTGGAATGAGTTTAATGTTGATCAAATTGTTTGTTCATGCTTGGAATGAGTTATGAATGTGTTATATGAGTGTGTGAGTTTGTGCATGCATGGTTGAAGTAATATGAAGTGTTGGGAGGATGTGAAGAGGAATTGTGTATGAAAAAAAATTAGATTGGATTGATGTGGAGTTAAAGTGTTTAATTGTGTTGATTTCATGATTTGAGTTGCTAGAATTGAGTAATATAGTTAGGAGTGAGTATATGAAGTTGGAAGTGTAGTTGAGAAAGATTTTGAGTGTTTTAAGATAGAATTTTACAAAGTGGAAAAACAGGGGATTTGAAATTTTCGTTTAAGCCTGTTTTTAGAACGTACGCCGGCACCTGGAATTCAACGCCACCGGCTTATAGGCAGCGTTGGACTCAGATTTCTTAAGGCTGGATGAAAGCCGCCGGCTTTCGCTGGAAAAGCAGACGGCGTTCATTCTGTCATATTGTACGCTGGCAGCGGAAATTAAGGCCGCCGGCGTATGTGTCAAAGCCGCCAGCGTATCTGGGTAAGCGGACGGCTTAGACCTCTCTGGACGTTTTTGAAAATTTTGGTTTTGGATTCTACGCCGGCTCAAGGCCGCCGGCGTAGGATGCAAAGGTTGACGGTGTACCCTTGAACACTGCCAGTGCTAGCAGTGTTGATTTTCAGAGAATCGAGCACCGGCTCAAAGCCGCCGGCCTATCCCCTGTGCTTTTGAAATTTAAAAACTTTTTCCAAAATTTTCCAAAGTTTGTTATTTGAGCAATTAAGTATTTATTAAGCGATTTGCGATATAATAGGACCTTTAAATGCTTATTTGTGACTTTGTATTCAATTATTTAGATTTCTTTGATTTATTTATGATATATATGTACTATGTGTATAATTGTGAGAGTGAAATCTATAATTGTTTCTTTATTGATTATTGTGATATTTCTATTACAGTTAAGGATTCTTCGGTTAGTTCTTCACCGAGAGATCCTAGTTATATACTAACGGGTTCAGGTACGCAATAACTTGTTTGATGATTGCTAGGAATAGGCATTCCTAAGTTGATTTAAATCAATTTGACTTAACATTTGAATGAGTTGGATGTCTATTACGCTGTTTAATCTGGTCCGAGGAGCAGCAAACCTGTCATGATGCAATGACATGTTAGCTAGGCGCTTAACCAAGTCATGATGCAATGACTTTACCATGATGCAATGGTACGCTATGATGCAATAGCGATTCTTTTGGTTAAGTGGGTAGCCGATAGGGGGGAATAGTATCTGAGTAACGTTTGCTTAAACTTAGGGGGAAATACCATGATTTAGTTCAAAGTTTATGGGAACTTGTGAACTAGGCTCATGTTATGGACTGAGTTTAAGTAGAGTCGGGCAACGGCTTTTAAACCCTAAATGAAGCTATTATCTTTATGAAATAGATATAGGAGATATAAGTATTCGGACTGCTTATATCAACCCCCTGAGCAGCTGCTGTTACTCAGGATCCCTGAATTCCCGAAGCGTGACCGGGGTTTGAATACCCTCTTGTTGATTTGTGAATGAAAATGTAATAAAGATAACCACTTGTTATATGATGCATTACATCAATTGGATGACTTGTTTTGCATTGGTTATTGTGTACTGGGCCTCTGGCTCACTTTTGCTGCTTTGCAGGTATTGGAGACGAGTATTATGATGACTTGGGCTATGGGTCCGATTTCGAGAGATTTCTGGACAAGTGGGACGAATAGGACCGATTACCCTGGACTTTTAGAAGACTTTTGCTAAGGAAAAGTTTGTATAGATGGCTTGGTAGTTAAGGCTATTTGTTGTAAAGACCTTAAGATTCCTTAGGATTCTTTTTTGATGTAAAAAGCATATAAATTTTGTAGTGCCTTGTATTGGCACTAAACGATGGTTACGTGATGTAAATGTATGTATAGATTGCTTTTGTTAGCAATCTTGTTTTGTCTAAAAGTTCTTTCCAAAGTATAGTGGTCTTGATCAAACAATTTTCATAAACTGTTAGTTTTTAGGACAACCTTACATATAATGTGAAAACGTTATATGTGGTTGGGGATTCGATACTCTAAGTCTTGGGATTTAGAGGATCGGGTCTTTACAGATGGTATCAGAGCTATGTTTATGAAATTGTTTGATAAATAGTGGTGACTTGACCTTAGATGTGGTGAGTTAGTTAGACATATATAGGACTTGTTTATATTAAGTTCTATGTTTGAATGTCTAATTGGTTTATTAATTGTTTTGAAGTTGATTTAACCTTGTAAAGTTATTATATGTCATACATATGTTGCATGTTTGTTTAAAAGATGGATAGGTCACGAAGAGTAACCCGACAATCTTCGGAAAGAGAAAGTATGCCACCTCCTTCTCAGTCTACCATTTCAGCTTCTGCATCAGCTAGTATTCCAGCTTCTACTTCGACTCCATCACCAGCTTCGGCTTCTACTGCACCAAATCCACAGCCTCCTCAAATGCCAGCATATCCAGCTATGCCTCAGATGCCTGCTGGAGATCCGAATAATGTGCTCACTATGTTTCGAGATATGTTTGCAATAGTTCAGCAGTACCAACAAATGATGTATCAACAACAACAACAATTTATGCAGCAATATCATCCACCAACTGTGAGAGAAGAGCCACAAGTACCAATGGGAGACCGGAACGAACAAGTCAAGTTGCATGATTTTGTCAGACTGGTACCTGATTTTGATGGAACTGTTTTGGATCCAACTCGAACGGAAGGTTGGATAGTGGAGCTAGAGAAAGCATTTGCAGCTTGTGAAGTGCCTGAGCATAGGAAAGTTGATTTGGCTATATATATGTTGAAGGGAGATGCATATAATTGGTGGAGATTGAATAGTGAAGGATATGTAAGACCGATACCATGGAACAGATTTAAGGAAGCCTTCTTCTTGCAATACATTCCATCCACAGTGCGGGAACAAATGATATCGAGTTGGTTGAGTCTAAGGCAAGGAAATAAAACTGTTGAAGAATATCATGCAGAATATTGCAGATTACTTAGATTTGCCGGTACAAGTTACAATGATGAAGCATGAAGGTTCAAAAGTTTCAAGATGGCTTGAACATGGAGATTAAGAGTGAGGTCAAGAAGTTTCAACTGTCAACACTGTCTGAAACAGTAATTAAGGCAAAGCTAGTGGAACAAATTAATAATGAAAATAAAGCTCAGAGGGATAGACGTGCGACATTTATGGGCAAGAGATCGGTGACATCCTACACTCCTTATTCAAGGTTTGGTAATGTTAACAAAGGCAAGCGACCGTATTTGGGTAAGAAACCAAGCTCGGGACAAATGGTGAAGACTTCTATGCCATCCATTCCATTTGATAAGCAATGTCCTATATGTTTTGGACCTTGTTGGAATCTCTCATAATATTTTGATGATAACAAAAAGGAGTAAAAGTCTTTTTAACAATAAATAAAGTATAGCAATCAAAACCAAAACCAAAACCAAAATCAAAATATTTCACGATTGAACTAATCATCAGATTTTTTAGAATTTGTTCAGAAGGTAGTTCAGATCATTTTCAGAAGGTATTTCAGATTCATTTTCAGAAGGAAGATCAGAATCTAAATTCTGTTTCAGAACAGAAGATGCACAGAATGTTGCGAATTTATTTATACCTTATCATCTGAAGGCCTGACTCACGAAATGAATATATTTGGGTAGTATATTCATTTTGTTCCACTAAAGTTGGATAAAATATCCAAGGGGATTTATTTCATCAATTTTATTATAAGTTACGTCTATTTAATTTTCTTGAGGAAGAAGATCGACAGATTTTTATGTTTCACGTGGTCAACAAATTCCTAAAGATAAGGGATATATTTTACCAAGTTCATGTTGGTTCAAATTTTCGAAACAAAGATCTTTTAAAGCTATCTTCAAAGATAAAGGATATCACTATTTTTATGGGATAGTTTGTTGAAGTATTTATCCAAATTGTTATGGATAAACATATCAAGATATATGAGACATTATCAGATGACAGCATCAACGAAATTTGGATAAAGCTAAGAAGATTATTCGGGATTGATCATACACGTAACAGACTCTTCAAAGGAGGGAATTTGCCAATCAAATATTTTCAAATTGAGAAGAATTCGAGTTGTTTTGAACGACTTCTTTGCTAGCCGTTGAGATAAAAAATATATATAGAGGAAGCACAACAACAAGGAAGATATGATGAGAAGAACGAATCTTGCTCTAACTCTCTGTGAAAGAAAAAGTCTTCGAGTGCATTTCTCTCAAAAGTCTTTGCGTTACAAAGTGTTCACAATATTTTTGTTTTGAAGATAGGATATTTATTGTATTTCCTTGATTGAGTATCATTCAATTTTTGAGTTGAGATTGAGTTGTTGCAAGTTATCTGTTAGACCAATTGTGTGTTATAGGATAACCGTGAGAATTGGGACAGAGTGTATTGTAGCCAAGAGGATTTGGCAAGACAAGCTTGTAACTTTGATTTTGGATATAGTGGAACAAACCGGTGTGAATACGGGTCCCCAACGTGGAGTTGGAAGAGAGGATGACGCTCGAGGCGGAACCTCTATAAATCGATTTGCATTCTTCTCTACCCTACTCTTTTATTTTTGTGCAATTTATATTGAAGTATCTGATAATGTCACGTTTCAGAACCTGTTTCAGAGAGTACTCAGAGAGTTGTCTGTATTCCGTATAAAATTAAATTGATCTGGTTTTGAATTAAAATAGATATAACAAGTGTGATTAGTTTCTAAACAGCAAGTTTAATTAATTCTAAGTTTATAAAGTAATCAAAAGGAAGTGAATTGAAAATTTCGTAAAGAATTTATTTTTGTGAAAAAGCAATTCACCCCCCCTCTTGCTTACATTATTGGGACCAACAGACCTCATGAATCATTTCAATGTAAATGGACTCCTGGAGCTTGCTTTGCGTGTGGGAAAGTTGGTCATAAAGCTTCTTATTGTCCTGAACCAAAATTGAAGCCCATCTTTTGTGCCTATTGTCAACAAAGAGGTCATCATGTGGCAAATTGTAAAGAAAAGCCGAGGAATGAAGGACCGAACTTTGGAAAGGGAATGACAGCTGCTAGAGTATTTGCTTTACAACAATGTGAGAAAGCTCCTTCGGTTGATACACTGGCAGGTATAATACGGACTGCAAATCATCCTGCATATACTTTAATTGATACTGGTGCTACTCATGCATGTATTGCTGAAAGCTTTGTGAATGAGTGTGGTTTGCTTTCTGAAGTGTTGTATGATAGAGTGATGAGTGTGAATACTCCTTTTGGTGTGCAATCCAAAGAGCCATGTGTATGTAGGAATGTTGATGTTGTGATTTCTGATGAAAGCATGCCAATAGATATGTTAGTTCTGCCTTTAATTGATTTTGATGTTATTCTTGGAATGAATTGGTTGAATCTTTACAAAGCTACAATAGATTGTAGTAAAGCGGAAGTGAGTTTTGAGTTGGAAGGTAGAAGACTACTTCATGTGTTGGAAAGAAGGAGACCGGGAGAAGTATGTATTCTATGGAATTGTGGGAGAAGGATATGGGAACTACAATGGGTAGTGAAGAACTCCGAGTTGATATGGTGCCAGTAGTAAGGGAATTTGTTGATGTTTTTCCTGATGAATTACCCGGTTTGCCACCGGATAGGGAGATTGATTTTGGGATTGATTTGATACCAGGAACTACACCTATTTCTAAAGCTCCATACCGTATGGCTCCGGCTGAGTTGAAAGAATTGAAAAGTCAGTTGGAGGAATTGCAACACCTCGGGTTTATTCGTCCAAGTATTTCTCCTTGGGGTGCTCCGGTATTATTTGTTAAGAAGAAAGATGGAAGTCTAAGAATGTGTATAGACTATAGAGAATTGAATCAAGTGACAATCAAGAACAAGTATCCACTTCCTCGAATTGATGATTTATTTGATCAACTGAGAGATGCTGCATTGTTTTCCAAGATAGATTTGAGATCCGGATATCATCAACTCAAGATTAAGCAACAAGATATATCCAAGACGGCTTTCAGAACAAGATATGGACATTTTGAGTTTATGGTTATGCCTTTCGGTTTAACAAATGCCCCTGCTGCTTTTATGGATTTGATGAATAGGGTATTTAAGGATTATTTGGATCAATTTGTAATAGTCTTCATTGATGATATATTGGTGTATTCAAAGAATGTGGAAGACCATGAGAAACATTTGAGACTTGTATTGCAAAGATTGAGAGAGAGAAGCTTTATGCTAAATTTAGCAAGTGCAAGTTTTGGTTGAGAGAAGTTGCATTTTGGGACATATCATTACAAAGGAAGGGATATCTGTGATTCAAGAAGATTAGCGGTATTGGACTGGCCACCACCGACGAGTGTCACGGAAGTACGAAGTTTTCTGGGGTTAGCAAGCTATTATAGAAGATTTGTACAAGGTTTTTCCAAAATCGCTTCACCATTAACAAAGTTGACGAGAAAATATGTGAAGTTTGATTGGGATGAAGATTGTAATCGGAGTTTTCTTGAGCTGAAGGAACGATTGTTTCTGCACCGATTTTGGCATTACCAGTTAGGAGAAGAGTTCGTGATTTATAGTGATGCTTCACTTCAAGGACTCGGATGTGTTTTGATGCAAGATAATCGAGTCATAGCTTATGCCTCAAGACAATTGAAGCCCCATGAGAGGAATTACCCAATTCATGATCTCGAGTTAGCCGCGGTGGTATTAGCATTGAAGCTTTGGAGACATTATTGTTTGGTGAAAAGTGTAAGATATTCACGGATCACAAGAGTTTGAAATACATTTTCACTCAAAAGGAATTGAACATGCGACAACGAAGGTGGTTGGAGTTAATCAAAGATTACAATGTTGAAATTTTGTATCACCCGGGAAAAGCTAATGTGGTAGCCGATGCGCTCAGTAGAAAGAAATCGATGAATGTGGAATCTTTGGTTACTACTCAACGGGAATTACAAGAAGATCTTCAAAGGATGAATATTGAGATAGCTATGGAAAATGTTGACATTATGCTAGCAAGTTTATCATTGCAACCGACGATTCTGGATCAAATCAAGCAAGGACAACTTGAAGAACCGGAAGCCAGAAGTTGAAAAGTAGATAGGTGAAAAGAGGAGAAAAGAGATGAGAGGATTGATGATAAGGGTATTATCAGGTTTAAGGATAGAATTTATGTACCCGAGATCTATGATTTGAGACACCAAATTATGAAGGAAGCGCATTCCTCCTCATATTCAATTCATCCGGGAAACACGAAGATGTATCGAGACTTGAAGCGACATTTTTGGTGGGAAGGAATGAAGAAGGACATTGCAAGATTTGTCTCTAAGTGTTTGGTATGTCAACAAGTGAAGATCGAGCATCAACGGCCTGGAGGAGAATTGCAACCATTGAAGATTCCGGAATGGAAATGGGATGAGATAACTATGGATTTTGTGACGGCTTTACCAAAGACAGTAGCCAAGAATGAAATGATTTGGATCATCGTGGATCGACTCACGAAATCATCACATTTCATTCCACTGAGAGTCGGGTATTCACTTGAAAAATTGGCTCAGATTTACATCGAGAGATAGTGAGATTACATGGTATACCAATGACCATTACTTCGGATAGAGATACGAGATTTGTCAGTCGATTCTGGAAAAGTCTTCATGAAGCTCTTGGAACAAAGTTACAATTTAGTACAGCTTTTCATCCACAAACTGACGGGCAATCAGAAAGGACAATTCAAATTCTTGAAGATATGCTTAGAGCTTGTGCATTGGATTTTGGAAGAATTGGGATGAACACTTACCTTTGGTTGAATTTGCTTACAATAATAGTTATCAGCATCGATTCAGATGGCTCCGTATGAAGCGTTATATGGAAGAAAATGTAGATCTCCTTTGCATTGGGATGAAGTGGGCGAGAGAGTGTTGATTGGACCTGATTTGGTACAACAAGCTGTTGATAAGATTCAAATGATCAAACAGAGATTGAAAGCTGCTCAAGACCGATATAAAAGTTATGCCGATTTGAGAAGAAGACCTTTGGAGTTTGAACTTGGAGATCTGTGTTTCTCAAGATATCCCCGACTAAAGGAGTTTTCAGATTTGGTGTGAGGAGCAAATTGAATCCAAGATACATTGGGCCATATGAAATATTGGAAGGATCGGGCCATTAGCTTATAGATTGGCGTTACCACCAAGTTTGTCAGGTGTTCATAACGTTTTTCATGTGTCTCAGCTTAGAAAATGCATATCTGATTCCGACGCAATATTGGATACCAATCAACCAGAGATACTACCAGATTTGACTACTGAGAAAAGCCAATTAGAATTTTGGGAAAAATGGACAAAGAATTGAGGAATAAAGTCATACCAATGGTAAAGGTCCAATGGAGTAATCAATCTGAAAGAGAAGCGGTTTGGGAAGTAGAGAGTATGATGGACAGAAATATCCGGAACTTTTTGAGTAAGAAGGTGAGTTAAGTTTCGGGGACGAAACTTCTTGAAGAAGGGAAGAATGAAATGACCTAGATTTAAATTTATTTAATTCATGTGTTTATTTATTATCTTGAGTATTGAATTGAGTGAGTATGATGAATACCATGGTTATGTGCTAGTAGTCTAAAATGCATTTTTTGCATGTGTAGATTTAAATTAATGTCTTTGTTTTATATGTATTAATGTGTGTGCAATAAAATTATTAGTATGTCTTTTATACATTAAGATGTTAATTAAGTTAGATTTATAAATCAACTTTAATTTTTTAAGATTAGTGATAGAGTTTTCTTTAATTAAGTAGCATTTATGCTCAAAAATAAGTCCCAAATGCACCAAATGCCTCCTAAATTTATATATACTTTAAGGGGTAATTTGGAATATGTTTAATGCCTAATTAAGCTAATTTGACTACTTTTTGGGGCAGCTCATTTTATCCGAATTTCCTTTTCTTTCTTTCTTTCTTTTCTTCTTCCATTTCCATCTCCATTTCCAAGCTCAAGACAAGGTCTCTATATCAAGTTCTAAGAATCAAAGTTTTTCTCAAGACAAGGTATATATTTATTTGAATTGATTTAGTTATGATTGTTTGTTGTTGTTGTTTCTTTCTTGAAGTGATTACATGAATTTTCATTGGAATGAGTTTAATGTTGATCAAATTGTTTGTTCATGCTTGGGATGAGTTATGAATGTGTTATATGAGTGTGTGAGTTTGTGCATGCATGGTTGAAGTAATATGAAGTGTTGGGAGGATGTGAAGAGGAATTGTGTATGAAAAAATTTAGATTGGATTGATGTGGAGTTAAAGTGTTTAATTGTGTTGATTCTTGTTTGAGTTGCTAGAATTGAGTAAATAGTTAGGAGTGAGTATATGAAGTTGGAAGTGTAGTTGAGAAAGTTTGAAGTGTTTAGATAAAATTTTACAAAGTGGAAAAACAGGGGATTTGAAATTTTCGTTTAAGCCTGTTTTTAGAACGTACGCCGGCACTGGGAATTCAACGCCGCCGGCTTATAGGCAGCGTTGGACTTCTTAAGGCTGGATGAAAGCCGCCGGCTTTTCTGGAAAAGCAGACGGCGTTCATTCTGTCATATTGTACGCTGGCAGCGGAAATTAAGGCGCCGGCGTAGTGTCAAAGCGCCAGCGTATCTGGGTACAGACGGCTTAGACCTCTCTGGACGTTTTTGAAAATTTTGGTTTTGGATTCTACGCCGGCTCAAGGCCGCCGGCGTAGGATGCAAAGGCATGACGGCGTACCCTTGATCACTGCCAGCGCTGGCAGTGTTGATTTTCAGAGAATCGAGCACCGGCTCAAAGCCGCCGGCTTTGGCTGCCGGCCTATCCCCTGTGCTTTTGAAATTTAAAAACTTTTTAAAATTTTCCAAAGTTTGTTATTTGAGCAATTAGTATTTATTAAGCGATTTGTGATATATGGACCTTTAAATGCTTATTTGTAACTTTGTATTCAATTATTTAGATTTCTTTGATTTTTTATGATATATATATACTATGTGTATAATTGTGAGAGTGAAATCTATATTGTTTCTTTATTGATTATTGTGATATTTCTATTATAGTTAAGGATTCTTCGGTTAGTTCTTCACCGAGAGATCCTAGTTATATACTAAGGGTTCAGGTACGCAATAACTTGTTTGATGATTGCTAGGATAGGCATTCCTAAGTTTGATTTAAATCAATTTGACTTAACATTTGAATGATTGGATGTCTATTACGCTGTTTATCTGGTCCGAGGAGCAGCAAACCTGTCATGATGCAATGACATGTTAGCTAGGCGCTTACCAAGTCATGATGCAATGACTTTACCATGATGCAATGGTACGCTATGATGCAATAGCGATTCTTTTGGTTAAGTGGGTAGCCGATAGGGGGGAATAGTATCTGAGTAACGTTTGCTTAAACTTAGGGGAAATACCATGATTTAGTTCAAAGTTTATGGGAACTTGTGAACTAGGACTCATGTTATGGACTGAGTTTAAGTAAAGTCGAGCAACGGCTTTTAAACCCTAAATGAAGCTATTATCTTTATGAAATAGATATAGGAGATATAAGTATTCGGACTGCTTATATCAACCCCCTGAGCAGCTGCTGTTACTCAGGATCCCTGAATTCCCGAAGCGTGACCGGTGTTACGCCCCGAAGGGTACCCTAAACGTGGCAGTTCGCCGTACACAATATTAAAGCCTAAGAATGACCACCTTAGTCACGCGAAGGCTTCCATACTATGTACAAGGCGTCTAACACATGGAGGAGACTCATCGGAGTAATACATTTTACGTTGATATAGCTTGAGTAACAATGTAAAGGAAATACAAATTTACTATACTTCAGATGCAAATCACTACACTTCAAAATACAAATCATTCAACTCCAATTACATTCATCCACAGACTTCCCTACATAAACTATTACAAGACAAATCTAAAACTAGCAGATAACTTCAAACATTCGTATTACTTGCCGAAATCCCAAAGTCATTCCCGGCTCCAAAATTCGGTCCCCACCTTGCATTCTTGAGATAACCTGTTCATTTAAACAACTATTGGGGTATAAGCTACACTAGCTTAGTGAGAATTCCCTTAATTCCGTACCATAACAAACAAGTATTAGTCAATCATATGCTATGCATGAACAAACACGTGAGCAAGCAATTATGCGTGGGTATCCGGAACCCACACACAGAACGGATTTACGCCCTCCGTATCTTGGGTTAGGAATGGTATTGAGTCTACACGACCGCATCTAGTCCCCAAGCCCTCGGCTCTTAGCACTCGACTCGGCTAGGCTCATCCAAGAATGCATCCACATGCGCCTTAGTACCCCTGAATGAGCTCTGGCACCGGGCTCGTTATCCAAACGAGCACACGGACCATACCGATCGACCTGCGTAGGAGTAGCATGCTACCAAATGCAATATGTCCAATGCGATGCATGACCAATTTAATTTTTGCTTAGGTCAAAAATATTTATACATTCTTTAGAGTGACCAACCAATATCATACATATAACAGAATAATATGAACGGTGCAGTTATCCAATCAAATCGTGGTTTCGATATGCTTTAGTATTCTTTGGCACATTCATCACAGTCTCATCATATATCCCATCCCCATTCATATCGATTTTTATCTTGTTCCTATAATTCTAATGCAACTAACTACAATCACAATCAAGGTAACAAAACAAGGAGAAAACTCACTCGGCCATTGGATCACCGGTCTTCTAGTAATAGTAATCCGGTGGTAGGGAATCGTCGATTTCGGGATCTCCTAAAAAGGAAGAAATACTTTAATAAGTATTTCAACTCAAACTAATCCAAACAATTTCATACGAACTATCAAGTTCGTAATTCTCGTCCTAAGCGGGAATTCCAACTTAAAACGGCCATAACTTGGTCATTTTAACTCGGAATCTCGCAAATTATATATCGATTTCTATCTACTTCGAAAGATCTATCTAATTCTAATATTATTTTCAAGTTTTGAAAACTTTGAAGCTTCGAAAAGTTCGGATCAGATTAGGTCAGCAACAATTTCAATTTCCGAAAAATAGTTTTGTAAATGTTTGAAATGTTCCTACTATATAACTTAACTATACATGCAATATGAGTGATTTCCTAACATGAATGACATGAGATGAGCCTATTGCATGCATGATCTTGATGATTTTACTAAAAGGAAATTTTATAACTTTTTATTTTGCAAGACCATAATGACAACTTACTTATGAAAAATCTAGTTTTCTAACTTTTATCATTTCCATTTGTTTTGGATTTGTTACTTAAGAAAATATAATTATTTTTGTTAAAATTGAGTCTTCATTATATATACTACTTATGACCTTCATTTCTACATAAAAATTCCCATTTTACACTTTGTAAATATGTTTTCCAATATGATTTACTCAAAAATCCGAATTTTAGAAAATCCACTTTTTGAATGATTCATTTGGGGAAAACTTGTTTAATGCATTAAAATTTAAGACCTTATGATACCTATTACTTAAGGACTTCATTTAATACATAAAACTTTCATTTTGAACTTGGATAATAGGTGTTCTTATGGCCTTCACTCAAAATTACGAATTTCACAAATTGGTTACTAACTCAAAATTTTCTCATCTTGATTCTATTTCTTGTTTTATACATTAATCTCATCAAAACTCATTTCAACTTATAAAAATCACTACTTAATGATACCTATTACCTATATACTTCATTTTTCACATAAAACATGAGTTTTGATGTTGATAAATGGGTTTTAAAAATTGGTCTTGGTTGGGATCCGAATTTACAAAATTCATTTTTGGACATATCTTTTGATAAAACCTATCTAAACTTGTGAAAATCCATTCCTTACATATCATATCTTAAGAGCCCTTCATTTCTTGAATAAAAACTTTATTTTTGAGTTGGAAAACATGTTTTTGCACTAGGCCTTGGCCAAAATCCGAGAATAGAACTTTGTTTTGAAAATTAATCTTTGAAAATCATCTTTGAACCATATAAAATGAAGTCTTGATGCTATATATATATTAAGCCTTCATTTTCTTATGTAAAAATTACATTTTGACACTTGAAAAGTAGTTTTTAAATATGGGTCTTGCCAAAATACGAATTTCACAATTTTGTTTGAGTTCATAACTAAGATCTATACTTAATATGAACATAAACATAAAACAAATGCATGGTAATAAGCTATAAACATCATGGATCTAAACTTCACTTATCAAAATCTTTCATTTATGGTATCTATACCCTAAGCCCTTCATTTTAAATGAAAAATATACATTTTAAAGTTGAAAAACCACTTTTCTAAATGGTTCCATTTTCATCCGAATTTTCAAAATTGATTTTTGTTGAAAACAAAATAGATCTTGGTTTCCTACAACTTTCCTACCATCATCAAGCTATAGCAAGTTGTTCATGAACATAAACAAAGATCTAATGCATCTATGAACTCAAAACTTTAGATCTAGTTTTCTAAACTAGTTTTACATGCATGAATCACTAAGATAGACATGTGAATGCTAGATCTATGCATAAATCATAAGGAATAACAAAAATAACAACTTAAATAACAAGATCTATGGCATAAACAAAAATCAAAGCCATAAAAAGTTAGATCTACAAAATATAAACTTTAAACAAGAAAATAATTATAATACAAGTAATAAAAGTGGAGAAGAGAAAGATTTCATTTTTGGCATCATCATCCTAAGCTTTTAAGCTTATGGAAGTTCATTTGATGCATGAAACCTTCATTATACTTTACCTATATCACCTATGGAGCTTTGGGATGAAGATTTGCTTAGAAAATCTTTAAAAATGAAGTGTGGAAGCCATGGAAGAGGGGGCAGCTTGTTTTTGGAGAAACATGAACAAGAAGAAGAAGAAAAGAGAGGAAATAGAGAGAAAAGTTAAAGAATGAAAGAGGAAAGTAAATAAATGAAGGAGAGAGAAAATGAGTGTTTTAATGTAATAAATGAGAGAAAAAAAATAAAAAGGCAGCCAATTGGACTGCTGCACGTGAATAGGAGAAGGAGGAGAGAGAAATTTGTTGAATTTGACTTGAAATTTTGTGTAATAAATGTATTATGTAACTTTCTTAAGAAGGAGTGAAAATAATTAATTTTAGTCAAATATGATTAAATAAAGGACAATGGCAGCCAAAGATGGGTCAAAAATCTGCCATGAATTGTGGGATTATGTGTAGAAAGATTGAAGTGAAAAGGAAGTGATATGTGTAAGGTGTACTTGAAGGTATGGGTTGTAAAAGTACTTTATTAATAAAATAAATTAAAATAAAATAAAATTGGAAAATTTATTCCAAATAATTGTAGCAGAATTTTCATAATAAAAATTAAATAATTATTTGAATTATTTTAGTATTTTAACAAATACGTTACCGGTGTCAAAATACGCGAATATGGGCTATAAATAATATTTTTATAACCCGAAAAATTCTAGAAAAATATTTTATGGGAATAAAAATATTTTTAAAATATTTTCAATTATTAAATTAATTTATTTTATTTTTAGTACCGGGTCTTAAACAGAATCTGATCCCGTAAAGACCCGAAACGAACTAAATTTTAGAAAAACAAAATTTTCTATAACATATAAAATATTTATCTAAAAATATAAGACTTTATAAGAATAATAAAATTTTGTAATAAAATAAAAATGAATAGTGCAAAAGACTAATCAATTACCGGTAATAATGGAAATACGATAAAAATGTTATAACTGTAACTTTTATAACCCAAAAAATTATATAACTGATATATTTAGAAATCTTATGAAATTACGAGTCTAATGGTACTATTGGTATATTTTTTATATCTCGAGCCCTGGGACACGCTTTTCCGGGGCTTACAACCGGGGTTTGAATACCCTCTTGTTGATTTGTGGATGAAAATGTAATAAAGAAACCACTTGTTATATGATGCATTAAATCAAGTGGATGACTTGTTTTGCATTGGTTATTGTGTACTGGGCCTCTGGCTCACTTTTACTGTTTTGCAGGTATTGGAGACGAGTATTATGATGACTTGGGCTATGGGTCCGATTTCGAGAGATTTCTGGACAAGTGGGACGAATAGGACCCGATTTCCCTGGACTTTTAGAAGACTTTTGCTAAGGAAAAGTTTTGTGTAGATGGCTTGGTAGTTAAGGCTATTTGTTGTAAAGACCTTAAGATTCCTTAGGATTCTTTTTGATGTAAGAAAGCATATAAATTTTGTAGTGCCTTGTATTAGCACTAAACGATGGTTACGTGATGTAAATGTATGTATAGATTGCTTTTGTTAGCAATCTTGTTTTGTCTAAAAGTTCTTTCCAAAGTATAGTGGTCTTGATCAAACAATTTTCATAAACTGTTAGTTTTTAGGACAACCTTACATATAATGTGAAAACGTTATATGTGGTTGGGGATTCGATACTCTAAGTCTTAAGATTTAGAGGATCGGGTCTTTACATATATCATCATGCAATATATCATAATCACTACTTCTATTTATCCCTATCACTAATATCATCATCTCTTTTTTATTATTTCTTATTTATAATTAATTGAATTATGTTATTATTTATCCACCATATAATTATTAATATTATAACTACCTTATTAAACAAATTTATTATGTTCAGTCTTTTAGATATTCATTACAATAAGCAGCATTCATGCAATTTATCATTCACTATTCTATGTATTATTTTTAAATTTTCTTACATAATATTTTACTATTATTCTATTATTTCATTTATTTTCTTTTTTTTTTTTGTTATTATGTATACATCCACTTATTATATTTTTTTATTGTTTCATTCTTTATACATTGTTTTTTCAATTATTAAGGAAATAGAATAAAAAGGAAGGCAACTAAACTTACCTGGAGGGTCGGGTCGGTGGTGGAGTAGGTCACAAAATAGGAAGTGCCACTTCTAGCAATTTTTATGGGGGGAGGCTATTAGCCGGACCTAATTCAGGCTGGTGGTTACTCCAGAAGGCCTAGTTCAAGCCAAAAGCACTTGATGGTGGCGCGCCCAAACCGCAAATGGTGTTCATTGGCAACAAGAAGCTCTACAACACTTATATCTTCTTTAACACCTATAATCTATATATCAAATTGAAGCTTTCAACTTCCCTAAGCCTCTCGTATTGATCAATTCCTTCAATTTGGCATGAAAAGTAAGGATTTCGAAAAGAAATTCCAAAACATTAAGTTAGAACTAGAACACAAATTTGAATTTGTTAGTGATTTCAAATGGAGTTGATGCTTAAACAAGTATGAAGGAGTCTTATTCGTAAGTGGGAGCTCAATTCAAGCATGGAAAGTGTTAAATAGTGTAGAATAAATCTTGATATTTTAGGGTTTATTTTAGCTAGAATTTGTGATTTAAACCAAAATTGGGAGTTACTTTCTAACTAAATGTATTTGTAGAAACTAAGTAATAGCAAATTATTGCTAATTTTAATTCTTTTCAAGATTTTATGCCTAAAGAATGCAAAAAAACAGACTAAACAACAATGATAAAGTGCAATAAATAAAGAGTGAGAGTTAGAGAAGATTGCGATGGGATTTAATGTGGAGTTTGGTCCACCTTTTAATCTCCACGATCCACAAACAATGTCTCGCTTAAGGAGAACTTTACACACTCTCATTCTATTCAACAACCAATGCTCTAAGAGGAGCTACACCACAACAACCACTAACATGATAAGACATTTGAGTTTTACCTTTACAACAAGTTCTCAAGCAATTAGGCACAACTTGAGACTCCACTAAAATCATTTAATAAACTTTAGTATGGTTCCTTTGCAAGTAATTGCAAATATTACCAAAGAAACTAAACTTTTTTCTCTCACTTTACTAAATAGCACAAATTTTAATACAAACTTTGAGAGAGTGTTTACAAGGATTAGATAGTAATTACTAAGCTCTAACAAATACCCCCAACTACCTAAATATTTGTATTTATAGGCTCTCTAGAACACCTAGTCGTTACCCTTAGAAAACATCATAAATGGTTAGGCATTAAATGCTCCAACGACTAGTTAGAAGACATAAGAAGTCTTGATCTTTTAGTCAAGATAACCCGAATGATCTAGACCTTTTGCAAAAGATCCAAACCATTGAGAACTTCAAACTGATATGGACCACTTGTGCAAAAACATCACATATACTTAACACAAAGCACAACATGCACAAATCCAATCATCTCAACTCACATATATGTTTTACTAATGAAGTGTCACTTAGTAATTTTGCAATCCATTTCTTCAAAAAAAATCACATAGAACTCACAAGTTTAATAATATTTTCACTCTTAAGAAGGATTAGAAGCTTCCATGGTCATTTAACTTGTGTAAAAAACAAAAAATTTGAATCAAATCTTCATATTTTAGGAAAGTAAGGAGATGATTTTTTATTTTCCCGCTTTGATTTAACTTAGAAAAAGTCCATTAAATCTTGCAAATGTGGTATCATTGTGAATCATTACATACCTACTTTGTAATTTCACCATTAATTTAGTGAAATTATGAAGCAAAATCGCATAAATTTGGCATCAAAGAAGGCATGTTGGGTGTGGTTTGGTCATGCTTCTTAGCTAAGGGCAGGGGAAGATGTTGAAGTCGGCGTGGCATCAACCAACATGCTTAATGAACACACATGTGTCCCTATGACATCTTATACCTTCCTCCTAATTTGGACCCAAGAGCTCTCATGTGGATGCGAGTGACTTACTGTTAGGCCATTAGACCCTCATTTTTTATTTAACAAAATATCATGTTGAAACTTAAATGCTAGGTTCTTTTTTGAAAAAGAAAATAGCCTATCATGGGCTATTTAAATGAGTCTAGGACTAAATATATAATAAAAATATATCATATTAAATCCAGATAAATTTTTAAAGCCTTTGAAATAAAATTTTCATAATTATTGTATTAAAATGTGAAGGACTTGGGTTAAATATAATATTTTATTTTTATTATTTATTAAAACATATATATATATATATATTTCTCTATATATTTTTTTAGCTTTATTTAGGCAAAAATAGGGCATTCACAACTCTCTCAACTCTCTCTCTTGGTGATGAGGTTTGTCAAAATCTTATCATAAAAACAAAAAAAGACCCCATTTTTGGTTTGGTGAGTTTAGAAACAAACTTGAAGGTGAGGATCCACTGTGGTTTGCGATTAAGCGTTTTCTTATAGCCACTTCTTAAGCTGGCCAATGTTGAATGTAATGTGTTCCATAAGCTAGAACATGATTTGAGTTGACACTCCTTAAGCTTACCTAAATTTTAATTGTGTATCCCTTGAGATGACACTAGGCTTGGGTTGAAACTCCTCAAGCTGGCCTCTATTTGGCTAATGCACTCATTAAGCTTGCACTTGATTTGTGTTGGTGCTTATTGAGCTATCCTCTATGTAACTGGCACTTAAATTGGGTTGGTGTTCCTTGAGTTGGCCTCTACTTAGCTGTTGTGCTCCTTGAGCTGGCACTTAAATTGGTTAATGCTCCTTGGACTGGCCGTTGAATTGATTTGGTGTGCTCCTTGATCCAGCAGTTGATTTGAGCTGACGCCCTTGAGCTGGCCTCTACTTGACTGGTGTGCTCCTCGACCAGCACTTGACTTGGATTGACCCTCCTTGAGTCAACCTCTACTTGGCTAGTGCACTCCTTGAGCTAGGCTCTACTTGGCTAGTGCACTCCTTGAGCTGGGCTCTACTTTACTAGTGCACTCCTTGAGCTAGCACTTAATCTAGGTTAGCACTTCTTAAGCCAGCCTCTACATTGCCGTGTACTCCTTGAGCCAGCATGCAATGAAGTTTGGCTCTTGTATTAATGTTCATTATACTATAATATATGACAAATTAAGTGTCTTACTACGTTTTGTAGAAGTATCCAAATTGTAGACCACTTTAGGAATTCCTATCATCACTAGTTTGTTGGTCTTGGTATGTTGCACTTTTTCATTTTCATCATTTCATCATCTTTTTTTTTTTTTTTGGATGAAGCATATTGCAAAGGATATTCCTTTACAAATCTCCCAAAAACCCCCTTCGAGAGCCCCTTTTTTTTTTTTTGGCTTATCCATCTATTGAATCGTCTTCCAGTAGGAATCACTTTCAAGAGAAGTTAAACAACAAATGGAGTATTGAAATGTTTTATAACTTTTTCAATTGCTTAATTCTCTCTTCCTCACTTGTTGGACACCCGTGTGTAATGTATGGGAACTCTAGAGATGAAAGAGAACTTATCAATGGGGTAGTTGGTCAATGACTAATCCAATGTTGATGACTGCTAGGGATACCATTTTTGTCTATAGATAACGAAAATTAGATTTTGCAAAGACAAAAACAACTAATAGTTTTCTGAACTTAGTCGAATTTCATTGACTCACATAACATAATACAACTTGATTGCATTTGAATTCACTAGGTCTCTCAAATCTGGACTGTCCATATGTGACAGAATTAATGCCCCTTTATACAGTAATTTCCTTACTACATAAGGTCCTTCAAAATTAAGGGTAAACTTTCCTCCAGGGTCTTGCACATTTGATAGCACTTTTCTTAAGACCATATCCCCTTCTTTGAAATTCCGTGGTTAAACTTGCTTGTTAAAAGTTCAAGTCATTCTTTGCTGGTAAAGTTGGTCATAGCATAAGGTAGTTAGCCTCTTTCCATCAATGAGGTTTAACTAATCAACTCTCCTTTTTACCCATCCAACCTCATTAAGCTTGTTTTCGGCCAATGTTCTAAGGGAAGGAAGCCCAACTTCTATCGACAAGACTACTTCAATTCCATATACAAAGGAGTAGGAGGTTGACCCTATTGAGACTTTGATGGAGATTCGATATGCAAGGAGCACAAATGGTAGCATTTCATGCCAATTTTTGTAAGTGCCAATTTTTGTAAGTGACAATCATTTTTCCTATTATTATTTTGACATTCTTGTTAGTTGCCTCAACTACTCATTCATCTAAGGTTAATATGGGGCTTAATATATGTGCTTAGCCCGAATTGCTCACATTGTTTTACTATTAAATTGTTGTTTGAATTGGTACCATTATTGGTTATGATAGATTCGAGAACCCCATATCTTATAATGATGTTTCATTTGGAAAACCTAATGACAATTCCCTGGTTACATTGGTGTATGAGGATGCCCTAACCCATTTAGTGAAGTAATCAATCCCCACTAAGATGACTTGGTGACCATTTGAAGCTTTTTAGGGATATTGCCTCTGTTATATCCATTCCCTACATTGAGAAAGGCTAACATGATGACAGTGATTGCAACTCCTTAGGAGGGTTATTTATCTTGTTAGAATATATCTAGAACAAGTGGCACTGCTTGACATGTTTGATACAGTCAAATTCCATAGTTAAGCAGAAGTATCTAAGTCTCATGGTTTTTTGCCAAGCATGATGTTTGCGTAATCCTTCATGAACTTCCTCATCAGTGTGTCGGTATCTTTCTCATCTGCACACTTCAGGATTGTGTATTAAATGACTCATGCCTTCTAGATTCCGTCCTTTTCCCGGCCGTGATATTGCCTTTTTTTCTTTTTTTTACTTGTCCATCTCCAATTCTTGTTGCTTTTGATCAAATAATTGATGTTTGCTCCACTTATACCTGAAATGAATATATTTTCTATTTAAGTACCAATTATCTTTAAGTTAAGCAAGAATTAGAGCATATTTGATTACAAATTGACACAAATAAGTATGATAAATTGCTCCTATCAATGACCTTTTGACAATGTGTTGTCACTAAATAAGAAGTGACTGCTAACCTCTTTAAGGTCTTTTGCTCCTTTGTGGTGGTACATTCGGTTTCTTGCTTGCTTGAAAGAAGTTTTTGATGCTGTGGTACCAACGTTCTTCTTTCAAGACCTCTTTAGTTGTCAGATAGAAGGTTGACTCATCTTTTCCTGATCTTTAGAGGTTGAATCTCTATTCCTTTAATGATTTGGATCATTGAAGCTAATGTGACCAAAGTATCAGCAAACTTATTTTGCATCCTTGATACTATGTGAACAAGATATTTTTAAACTTTTGAATTAGCTTAGTCAAATGTTGGTGATAAGGTATTAATTTTGCGTCTTTTGTCTTATACTCTCCTCAAGTTTGAAAGATGATTAAGGATAAGTCTCCATACACTTCTATACCCTCAATGTTCATGCCAAGGACCATTTTAAGGCTTAAAAATGCAAGCCTCATATTCTACTACGTTGTTAGTGTACAAGAAAGTCAACCCTATGGATGCAGGGTATCGATTACCTTTAGGAGACATTAGGTGGTTCTACATTCGTGAACATTGGCAGAGTCATCAAAGTATAATTTCCACTTAAGGGAGGGTGGTGCTTCTAAATTTGCCTCTGATTCTATTACTAAGATATTTTTGTTAGAGAATTGGGCTTATTCTCCTAGGAAATATCTTCAATTGGGCTTTCAGCCAATTGATCAATGAGTGCTTACCCTTTAACTGAGCTTTGGTTCACATATGCGATATCAAATTCCAACAATAACATCTATCACTAGGAGATTCTTCCTAAGAATGATGGTTGTTCTACCAAGTACCTCAAGGAGCCATGGTTCATGAAAAGCTTGATGGAATAACACAAGGTTTGTTTAAGCTAATACATGATCCAGACCAGAGTGCAATAGGTCTTTTCTACTTCTGAATACTTTTGTTTGCCTTCTGTAAACCTTTTACTTAGATAGTAGATGACTCTTTCTCATCCTTCTTCGTCTTTCTACCCCAGCATATATCCCATTGATTCAAGAAGTATAGTTAGGTATTAGAATAGGGGGCGACCCAGTATCGGAGACACCCATACTGGAGGATTCATGATGTATTATTTAATTTGATTGAAGGCCTCTTCACATTCTTTGTCCCATTGTATAGAGGCACTCTTTTTTAATAATTTAAACAAAAGGTGACACTAGTCAATTAATTCAGATATAAACCAAGTGATGTAATTCTAACACCCTATAATTCCCCTAACTTCCTTCAGCATCTTTGGAGGAGTTAACTTGAAAATTGCTTTAATTTTGTTCAAATGAACTTCTATGCCTTGTTAACTAATTGTAAAACCCAATAATTTGGCTAAGGTCACTCTAAATGTGCATTTTTCCATATTTAATTTCAATTGGAACTTTTGTAATCTGTCGAAGAGTTTCCTCAAAATTTCCGCATGGTTTTCCTCTTCCCTTGAATTAGCAATCATATAGTCCGCGTATGGCTTAACTTCCTAGTGCTTCATATCATGTAGGAGTGCAACTATAGCTCTTTGATAAGTCACTCTAGCATATTTTAGGCCAAAAGGCATAGCTTTGTAGCAGAACATACCCCATGCTGTAATAAAAGTTGTTTTCATTTTATCATCTTCAGCCATTTTGATTTGGTTATATCCTGAGAAACCATCCATGAAGGAAAATAGGTGGTTTCTAGCCGCATTATCCACTAAGACATTTATGTGCAGAAAGGGAAAGTTATCTTTAAGCGTTGCTTGATTTAAATCATAGAAGTTGCACGTACTTTAACTTTCCCATCCTTTGGCATTATGTTAGCCACCTACTCAGGATAGTCAGATACCTCAATGAAACCAAACTTTAATAGTGGGTTTACTTGATTAAATTTCTTCTATTGACATATTGTATTTGCATCAATTCAACACTTGGTTAGTATAAGTATTTACATATATATATATATATATAACATCACGATAATAACAATAAGTATATCTACCAAACATGAAACTATTTAGAAATAATTAAGGGCATCAAAATAATATAATTCAATTTAAAAACCTTAGGTAGCTAGCCCTCTTATATTGTCAGTGGAGTTGCTAATATGTCGAGCCTGAATTTTAATTTGTAGTTCAATTTCTTTTAATTTGATGTGTATTAAACCTTAACCAATTTAACACAAACCCTCCACTAAGAATTAAAAGAAATTTAATTACTTTGAAAAACTTTTAGGAGTCACCACTCAACCAAAGTCGGGAAAAAATTGCAAGTTAGGGTCAATGGGTTAGTTGATCCTAGCTTAGCTATTGATCTGTGGTAAAATGGATTTTAAAATCAATTTCAAAAGGAACCAGAGATGATGAGTCTGGAGGTAACCTATTAAAGTCTAAATGGTTATGAAGGTTACCACCAGGGTTGTAAGTAAGTCAAGCTTACTCACGAGCTATTTGAGATCGAGTTTTAAAATACTCAATTTGAGTAGCTCGTGAGCCTATTCAAGCTTTTTATATTTTTTATGAAAAATTATAGAACTTGTCTTTTTGCCATTTTTAAAACCCATTTTCATTTATTGATTTTTTTCCCTTTATATCTGATGATCCATATTTATTAAAATTTATGACTAAGTCAACTAAAAACCTTACTATTTTCACAAAAACCAACTTCTTTTTAATTTAATTAATTTTTTTCAAGAATAATTGACCATAACCGAGTCGAGCTCGAGCTCGTCAAGTATCAATTCGAGTCCAACTTGAGCTTCAAAATTAAAGCTTAATCAGGTTTGAGTTGAGTTCAAGTTTTTCCATTCGTGTTAAGTTCGAGCTTGACACTATATCGTCTCGACTCAACTCATTTACAACCCTAGTTACTACCTTTAACTTCTAAATTGGATTACAATTTTTTGATATCCATTATTTTTATAAATACTAATATAAGGAATTCCTAGTATTTACAAAGAGGGAAAATAAAATTTATTTTTCTTTTTTTAGATTGCTTCGTAAGTATTTACGTATCTGCTAACCGGAATCAAACAGCCATAATTCCTTTTATGAATACCTTACCATGTTGGTTAATTTTAATTTCAAACTCTTTCACTTTAAATTTATTAATTTTTTATTATGTTTAGCAAAATAAACTAATTTAGTAATATAAATCCTAAAGACTATCAATTTAGCTTTTATTTTAGGAAAATAGATTTTCAAGGTGACAAAACTACTTGTATGATTATATCATCAAGCATAACATGATACATATTATGGTATAACAATTAGTATAATATCACCTCTATCAAGTACTCAAGCCAAAAACAAACATATCATATATTTGACAACTATATGCATATTATAATTAACATTCATCGTAGCTTTAATTACTGTTATCATGATTTCTATGACTATCGTTATCTTATATTACATACTTAACACAAATCACATCAAAAATATATTTATTTCAAAGAACAGATATTTTAATCATCACATGCTATAACATATTTTTAGTTTAAGATATAATATCTATCACACCTTGATCAGATTTTCAAATATACTGATCCATTTCAATTCTCAATGTTGAACAATATACATATTATTACTATGATTAATACTATCTATATTACTACTTCTTATTACTACTTTGCGTACTATTATTACTTTTATAACACTATCCCTATCATGTATTATTAATTTCCTTTACTAAAATCGTTATTATAGTATCATTATTACTAATCACAAAATCATGTTATGCATATATGTATATTTACTTTTAACATTTATTTTTAATCCAAAGTATAACATACATATCAATTATTACTATATCAAAAGCGTATATTTTATTTTAAATTATTAATAATAATAGGTACATGCAATATAACATAAACAATACTACTTTACCAACATTAATATCACTATTATATTATCTAGACCATATAATCACTAATATTATAACTATTATATCGAACTAATTTATTATATTCATGCTCTTTAAAAATCTAATGTAACAAGTGGCATATATACAGAATACTAATTTTATCTTTATTGGTCATCATCATAATAATAATCATCATCATCATATACATAGTCATATATTTTTAATTACTTCTTTAATACTTTTATTATTAATGATTTTATACCTTTTAGGTATGTAAATCTTCAAGTGTAGAACATGCATATATTGATATTTGTTGTTGTTGTTGTTGTTGTTGGGTTTTTTATTTCACAAATATCACGCATGCATCTATATATATATATATATGCACACACTTACTTTTATTATTATTATTTATTATATATTATTATTCTCTTATTATCATCTTACTAGTTACTATTTCCATTATTGTATTATTACCATTTTCTTTTTCTTTTGTTTATATCATTACATAAAAAAAAAAAAAAAAAAAAGAGGAGAGACTGACTTACCTGACGGAGCAGGTCAAGTTGGCTCGGAAAGTCGGGCTAGAGGTGAGAGAAGCAACCAGTCCAGCGATGCAACGCCGGAGCTGAGGTTGTCGGGAGCTCCTGCAACTTGATTCGACCCACGAATTGAAAGCTCCCGACCTCACCAAAGCTTCCTTCCGCAACAGATTCCTCCGATTTTGGCTACAAAAAGACGATTTCAAAGAAACTTCGAAATCCTATGTTAGAGCTCAGCTTAATTATAAGATTTTGGTAAATTTTGAATGTTGGATTGCCGATTCTTTATGGGAGGAGCGATTTATACTTGTGGAGCTTGCGTTAGTTTAGGAATGTATAATTTGTGCTTATTGAAGATTAAAAAATTTAGGTCTAATCTTGACAAATTTGGAATTATCTCGAAGATTCTATGTTATTTACTATAAATTAAATTATGTTCCATGTCAGGATATATTAGAAACTTTCTAAATCTTTTTAGTTTTCACAACAATGCGAAATCAATATCAAATTTCTATGTTTTTGGAAACTAAAATATTATTTTTTCCAAATTTCATGACCCATTTTGATATAGAAAAACTGCTAATCAAGATCACATTTTGGTCTCAATTCGTACTGTCCCATTTGCACTTTGCAATTTCACCAAATAGCCAAAATCTATAATAAAATATTCTATTAAATCCAAATAATTTTTCTAAGCATTATAATGTAATTGTTATGGCTTATGATATTAAAATATGGTGATTTTAGGTTTAAAATTCAATATTTTATTTTTATTATGTACTAAAACATATATATTTTTATATATATTACTGTTAAATCTAATTGACAATTGAAAAATATTGCAACTCCATTTCATGAACATGGCAAACCCTTGCTTCAAGCGCATTCATCTAATTGTCTTTCAATAAATAAATTGAGACAAACCTCTACCCTGACTAAATTACCTAACTAAATCCTCACATGAATAAGAATAAATTTTACCTATATACCGCCCATGGCTAGTGCCTCATGTCCCATATCATGTCTTTAGCCACATGCCTGATCCTCTCCAATTCTTTATCCATTAATTTATAACAAGATAAGGAGAAAATGAAAACTATTTATGCCCCAATTCCCTAGTAAACTCGGCACATTAGCCCCACACAATATACAATATTTCTTGTCTTTTTACATTACAATAGCCTACTAAATCTAAGTAATGTAATAGAAAGTTAGAAACATCTTCAAATATCCATTAATATCTCTCTTAGATTCTTAAAAACTAACAAGATCACAAGTTGACTCTTTCCTTTCCTTATTCATCCACTTGATGGCCTCCACTAAGTCACCTCCACCATTCCCATTTTCATTCACTTCCATTACTGCTTTCCATCTTTAAAAGTCAAGCCCAAGCAATCATCATCTACCCCCATTTTCCTTTGGAGAATAGATAGCTTCACCCACCATCATTTATCTTTCCATCATTAGTCAACCTGATATTGTGACTACTCAGAGCACTCGATAAGAAGAATAAATCAAAAGTACAGGAAGGATAAATTGGAGATGGAAGTTGGGGCTTACGTTTTAACGCACAACTATTAAAAATATATATGAACAATATAAGCAATAACAATATAAAGTGCATTCAAAAAGAGAGTATGGATAGATAAAACAAGACACTATATAATGTGGAGTTCAAATCGCCCCTGGTCTCCATAGACATCAAATGTCAATCAAGGATTTCAAACAACATTTTATTAATCTCAAAATAAAGTTGTTAAAGAGCTATATACAACCACCTCGAACTATCACACTTGAATAGCTATAGAGCTGTGCTTTCAACTGTTCATAGACTCATATTTTCAACTTATTTACTTAGCATGAATAGCTATTCGTTCTCAACCCCCCCCCCCCCCCCAAGTAAAGCTCCTAGGTGTTCATTAATAATGAATTGTTTATATGCAAATTAAAAACACTTCTTCACAATCTACTATGGAGTTGATATTTGTAGTTTTCTCCTAGAGATCTAATCAAGAGAAATTATGATGAAATTACTTATAGGTTCTCATATCATTGTGGTTATAAATTGTGTAAAAATGTATTAATTGAATCCTTAATTCTGTCGACACTCATTGCAGTTATATAATTCGTGATCTTTATTAAATTGTAATTTAAATCACAACCCAATTTGTTTTACACCTTTAGGACCAATGTCCTTAGCAACATTACAAAAACTTACATCACCCAAAAAAAAAAAAAGTGTTTGATATTAAAAGACAACATAGATGAAAGTCTTTCACATGGATATTATCGAGGGCTAAATCTTAATTATGGTTTTAAAGCTTAGTAAAGACTTGGACTTGACTCTTTAAGCTGAGCAACAGGGCTTAGAGAATCAAATTCAAGTAATTGGGATGACTAAAGGAGATATGACATGGTGGGTTTGAAGTAAAGACCATTGGATTAGACCGACCCGTTTGTTCTTAACCTTTCTCAAGGAGCTATGTACTTAAAGAAGCTTTCCATAGACCAGAGAGCTCATGGAAAAATCCATCAATAATCTTACCTATTAATTATCAGTATGATTGACAAATGTTGTTGAGAGTCAAACCCATAAATACCCCATGATGTTGAAATACTCTCTCAAAAGATCAAGTAGAGCTCAGAGTGAAGAATATACCACCTCTTTGCTAGAATAGTGGGGTTAATGCAATATCAGTCCTCTACCTATCACTATTATGTTCAAACTCCCTGAGATTGAATACACCTGCTCTTTGCCTCCTCACTCTTACATGGTGTTTGGCAAACTCTTATTAAAGTGAAAACTGCAGAAAGGAAGTGAAAGGAAAGGAAAATAACTTTTATCATTGTTTGGATATCAAAGCTGGAAATGAAAGGAAACAAGTGTTTTTATTTTAGTAAATCAAATTGAAATGAAAAGAAAGGAAAGAAAATATGGAAATAGATTAATATACCCTTTATACTATAATATAACAGCAATTTTCCCTCCTTTTTTAAGGGTATTTCTGCCATTTCCTCAAATTTCCCTTCTTCTCATCCCCTTTCATCCCAAAATCGCAAGGAAATTTTATAGCTCCAACTTTCTTTCCATTTCTCTCCATGTCCTTTCATTTCTCCTCCAAAAAAATTACCAAACATAACGATTTCACTCTATTTCTCTTTCCTTCCATCACTTTCATTAGACTTCACCCATTTCAAACGAAGCGTTAGTCATTTTTTACATGCGCTTCTACATTACTCTTCTAAGATCACGTTTAGCTCAATACACACGTTGTATGCACATAGCCACTGAACTGAATCCCACTACAGATATAATTCATATGAAATCCGTTCTGTTGCACTATTTCACTGGCCTGACCAATGTCCTCGGTAATATTACAAAAACTTACATCCCCAAAAATAAGTCTTTAGTATTAAAAGATAACAAAAAGCAAAGTCTTTCAGATGGTCCTCTGATCGTCCAGCTCATCTTCCTCCTGCTCTTTCTTAGCTGCTTCATGGTTAAATCCCGACATTTAGCAATTATTAGAGCTCTTAAGTTTAAAATAAGCACTTCAAAGAACAAGTCTCAAAGTCTAGGTTGGTATTAATTAATTTAAATGAAAAAAACGAATGTAGGATTTAAATTCATAATCTATTTTCCTAATATCATGTTAAATCTAATACCGCAAGTAAATAATCTAAAAAGGTATAAAATATATATTCTTTAGCTACAGAAGCTAAATCCAACATGTTGATAATGAAGTTAACTAGAATGGATACACGTCCAAGCCTTGTTGCCATAGCATGGCATTCCTTATAGCGCGGCTACAAGCAATGTTTCATGATCTTCAAGGGGCGATGGGCAACTGTAGATGTGTCGGCTGTTTTAGAGGAAGTCCTGCAATGCAGTAAAAAATAGGTACAGCGAAACAGGAGGAGGAAGGCCCAAAATGGAGAGATCTGTATTGATTTATATGTCATGTCCATGTCTGCATCCTTGCAATCCTTGTCATAACCTCTTGAAAATGTTGCTTTTTGTTTGTGTGTGTGTCGGTAAGCCGTCCCACCACTATATTTGAGCAAGGAGCTTGTCCAACTGCTCAAACAATGTTTCCATCATCTATGGGTGACAAGTGAGGACATGTCAAGATAGGGATTTAGTGAAGACCACCGAGCTATCAGTTCTAATTCACACTGCAACCATTTGATATAAAAGTTTAAGTTTGTAAATTTAATGTGAGTTATTATATTTATTAAATAATTCACTTTTACTTGTGGGCCAATAATTTTGATTGAGACCCATCAAATAAACAGCTCAATTAAATAGGATTATAATAACATAGATTCGAACTTATGACTTTCCACTCTAATACCATGTTTAGGTTTGTATCACAATCATCTAATCTGAAAAATGATTATAGTACAACCCTTAACAAACTTTAGCTCATGATAAATTATGTTTGCTGTAAGTGGACGGCTCAATTAAATTATGTAATATGAAGATGAAGAATTCAAAATTGAGTTGAACTTCTTTTTCTATTAGATGACATGTTTAGTTTAGTACTAGAAAAAAATGAAAATGCAGGGAATCGAACTTAAGTTAAATCTCCTCCTATGATTTTGAGTTTTCAGTTTAGCACCACGATTAATTGATGTACAAGCAATTTCAGATCCATTGGTTGCGGGAGCTAAATCCGCCATAAGTATACCATCTTTAATTTTAGATTTGTTAGATATGTACTGCAGATGATCTATCTTGCGGGTAACTTATTAATGTATCGCGTTGCATTTGCTGAAGAAATAATTCTAGAAATTGATACGAGGACTTTGAAAATGCTTTAAACACATAACATCCACTTCTATTACATCTTCTTATACCAATACATTGAAAATCACAATCCATACATCATTTACAATTAAGGAAACAGTAGGCACCGTCCATGTATATGAGGCAATTACCTATTATTCAGTACTAGGCTTACACGAGCATTAAGTTTTATTTTCTCCCACATATGATGATTGAATTTGTTTATGACTCACAAATTCATATACCTACAAGGATGCCACTCCTAATTTAATGGCAACCTCCTGGAGCGAACCCGATCCTAGATTTCACGAGATCATATGCAACTGTGAAAGTCTGTTGTTGATGGTTTCCAATGATAGCAATGTTGGAGGTAGGAGCAAATGCCAAGCATGTTCTGCCGCTCTCGACATCTATCAGGACATTTGCAGCTGCCAGGTTAAGTTCAGCACCGCCCTGGAAGACGAGCTGAAATGGGGGCACGGCCAAACTCTTTGAACTCCCTTTAAAGCATGTATCTAATATCGAAAAACTCGGGGCAGTGGGGTACTTCTTGGACATAACTTGTGTGAAGACCTTTTTGAGCGAAGAGTACACAGAATTTGGCAGGCGGGTGATAACCGTTCCAGAGTCGATGATTGTAGGAAGAGCATACTCAGATGCAGGAACTCCTAGTGGCTTTCCTGCGATCTTAATCGTTGCCACACGCAGGTAGTATAAGCTACGTTCACGAGATGATGTCACCATTGGGGTGAACTTGAAGGAACCCGCCAGGGACGACTTTCCGAGTGATAAAAAGCCGCCTCCTCCTCTAGGAAGACAATAGGAAAACGCGTATCCATATTTCGGGGCTAATTGGTAGATCATGGAAAGCTTTTGACGGCCAAGGCCAACAATACCCGATGATCTCCCAAAGAGTCCTTCACTGTCTTGTCCACAACCGTATACGAAATTTGGCAAGGACTCTGAGGGGGTTAAACTCAGGACATCCTGGCTCAGGTAGCCAATCGAAAAAGAGGAATCACCATAGCTGGACGTGTAGACACACTTTTTGGTACTGGCCTCGCATAGGGGATCATTCAGGGTTGCCTCCTTGAGCATAGAGCATTGTGAATCTCTACAAAACAGTGGTTTGTAGGACTTGGAAGCCAACGGTTCAAAAAAGGGATCAACCTGAGGATGGCAATATATGATACAAGGTTTGCACTGAAGCCAGGAAAAAGAGCTGCCCGTATCGAGGATCATGGCATAGTACTTGGCAGGAGAACCTAAGCCTACCCTTGCAAAGTAATTGCCAGAGCCAATTGATTCTCCTGGACTAACCGGGATTCCAATGGACCGGGGTCCTAAAAGACCAATTGTTCTGTTTGAGATAGCAGACTTCCCTGGTTTTTTGTTTGTAACCCTGTCAGCTAGCGCCTTCACACGGCTTTCATCATGAGCTAGAAGTTCCAAGTAGGAAGTGCTGTGATTGGAACTAAGGGGTGATTTGGATCCATGAACGTGATAAACATCTAGCTTAACAATAGACTCCTCCTTTGATTCTTTTCCTGCCAAAGTTTTCATAAAGCATTACTATTATCTAAAATTATTTTGCAGAAAACGCCTTCAAAAACTTTTTTCGATGCAATTATTAGATATTATCACGTTAATATAAGAGATTATAGATACTAACGACTTTTCAGGATAAGTGGTTAAAGGAACAACAACCGTGAATGGCCATTAATGGTCTTAATTAGCAACTATGGAAAATCCAAATGAACAACAAGGTAAATGATAAAAGTCATTTTCCACTAACACTTTCTGTGATTGTTAACAATCACTTTTATGGCCTCATAGAAGTTGTATTAGGAGCAGTTATGATTTAAACATACACTAATATATTTTCTGGAATCATAGTACTTTGCAAAAACAATAACACAGGTGAGTTCCAGATAAAACTACTTGGTAAAGAATGATGAAAAACAATCGTAAGATGGAACTTGCCTAGGATTTGTGGAAGAGAAACAACAGTTGCCAGAAGATAAACAGCCCAAAATTTTGCGAAAACCATCTTCATAGTCCCTTTAATCAATACTTAAGCGTGAAGCTTGCACTTTCCCTTTATAGACCATAAAAAAAAAAAAAAAGAAATGGGTGAAGCCAAATAAACCAGAAACTCCACTGAGAAGTGATTGACAAATCCCCCAAAGAGAAGGCAAAGGTGTCTTAAAGAGCGTGATAAGTATACTGTTGTGTGCTCAACTAGTTAGAGGAATAAATTCTTTCACATTCTTCCAACCAATACGGTCGTAGTCTCATAGACCTGAAGTTGATATGTCAAATATGACTTTTTGGGCTCCTTCTATCATGGTGCATTTCGATGATGATGATGATACACTATTGGCCACTTCGTTGAATGGGATACGGGGAAAATTCACTTCGCTAAATGGGACAAGAGGAAAATGAAATTCTTTTTGATAAGTGGAGAATGGAACTTTAATTCAAAAAAATGTAATAGTGTTGTAATGATTATTACAATACTCAGCTTGTATAAAAAGTGAAATAAGTAATTATTAATGTAAAAATCTTATATTTATTATAGAGAGTATAATTATATATATGTTATTTTTAAGATAGGGGTATTCATGAAAAAGTAGAAAAATAACCATTAAATGGGAATTCATGGGATGGAGACGTGAATTGCTATTCATCATTTTACATAACAGCAATTCATTATAAATTATCATTTGAAATGAGGACTATAATATTAACTTTAAATCGAACAAGAAATGAATAAATAGTTATTCATATCAAATGAATGAGTGACAAGTAAGTAGCAATATATTTTAAATAAATAGTGAAAATAATATATAAATTTTATAAAATTGTTTAAATAAAAATATTTTACTAATAATTATATACTATTGGCAAAGTTGTCACTTTCCTAAGCCAACTTAAAGATGTTAGGACCAATTAGCATCATAGACAATGGCAAAGCATTATATCCTTTACTTTTAGGACGAGATAATTATATTTTACTAGTACTTCATGCAAAGCAATAAAGATAGAGAAAACTACAGGTACTGACTTTTTATATCAAAACTTTAGAATATTATTATAGTGATAACTAGTGTTGTGGACCACCAACACATGTACATGAAGACTTTATATCTAACTATTCTATTTAGATAATTATTTAGGATTAAATTTATTTAGTTTATATTCTTTAGTCGATTATATTGATAAGATATAATTAGATTTATTAGTTTGTTTATATTATTTCTTTTTTTAATAACTAAATAATAGCAGTTAGATTAAGTTTCTATCATAAGAGTTATATTTGACCTTACTTTATTATAAATGTCTATTTGTTATATTATGATTGAGATATTTAATAAATAAATTATTTTATAAGTTGGTGGTGATATAATTATTTTAAAGCATAGAATTTAACAATTATGTGAGACCATATCATCAAATCAATTCAATAATATGATTCTATATGAGATTATCAGATATATCTTTTATTTATTTATTTTTAGAAATTGGTTATGTTGTGATATTGTAGCAAAAAATCTTATACTCATCTGTTTTAAGGAAAATCTATTGTTAAGAATAAATTTTTTCATTAAAAATATTTTCTTGAAAATGGTATATTTTATGTTTTTTATTGTATTTGTAAAATATATATAAAAGACTTTTCCATTTGAAAGTAATTATATGTAAAACATAGTAAAGTATGCAAATAAAGTATTATTTCTTACAAAAAGTAATTTGGAAAATGACTTCCCATTTCAAAAAACATAATTCATTTTCATTAAAAAAAAAATAGATTTTCTTATAAAGAGAAAAATGATTTCAGTTATGAGAGAAATTTTTTTTTTTTTATTTAAAATGATGTTTTCAACTAAACAAACTAATGAAAAAAAGAAAAATGTTTTTCAAAGAATATTTTGGATTAAGGGAAAAAATAAATTTTTTTCAAAAAAAATCACACAAATCTCGTTAGATAAAAAATGATCCTAGAAATAGGGAGCGGACGAGGTTGATTTTACAATATTAAACTTATCTCTTGAAGAGATGAGGTCAATCACTTATATTTCGTCTTTAAAAACAAGTTCAATTTACCTAAAACTGTTATTATTTTTATTCCAGTAGTACTTTCATAATTTTTTTTTTAAATATGAGCTAAGGTTTACTGTGCTTGGAGGAAATTACGATAAGAATAAAACTGCAGTTGAGAATGAGTTGTCGAATAAGGAATGAAGTGAAGACTTCAGTTTGAAAGGAATATCAAATACTAAAGGTGCACTTAGATCGAGTAATCTGTATTGTGCTGGACTTGGGCCAAACACTACTAAGGCCGAGTAAAAAAACATAATAATAATAAATAAATAGCTAGACCCATGCTAAGTAGTTATTCTAGAATATTGCAATTGTAATGAGGTGGCATGTTCATCACATGATAGAATCAAAAAAATATTTGGTAGGAGCAAATTTAGTTATAACTATACGCATGACAGATATTGCACTATATATACATTCAAGGTGTAATACAAAAAAAAATCAATGAAAAAGTGCAAAAATATATTGCTCCAAAAGTTTGTATTTGAGCTCCTTCCTTGCTGTATTCGACTTGGATCAATTTTCTTTACTTAATTCGTGGCTGCAATCAACTAGAATTAACTGTTGATTGTCCTAATTATTGCATTCAGATTGCTTCCCTGCTGCAATTGGTATCAGAGCACATTGTTGGAGCTGATGGTAGAAGGCACGAGGGAATACAAATGAATGGAAGAGCTGTTCAAAACAGTGATGAAGGATCAGTTAGAAAGGCAAGAAGGCTAGATTAAAATGTTTTCTAATACATTATAGAAGCAGCAACAAGTTCTTGAGCAGTAGTTACAAACTATAGAAAAGCTTAAGCAACAAATGAAGGAGAAGGGAACCATAAGGAGGAACTCCACTTAGTGCACAAAAGCTTGTGGAGGAATCCAACACAAGCAAATTGGGGTCTGATGGCACTGCTTTTGGAGATAACACACTGAATGCCTATCATCTACCTTTGCGTAGCACCAGAATAGACTTCCCTACATTTAGTAGCGAGGGGTTGCAGTCATAGGTTATCATGGCAAAGCAGTTTTTCTTGATAGATGACACTCCCGAGAAGTTAAAAGTTAAGGTAGCTAATTTATGCACTTAGATGAGAAGCCCTACAAGTGGTATGCCTCTTTTTCTAAATTAAGAATTGATGCCTCACCCATTACGTTAGTAAAAATCACCAAAGCATTACAGGCCCGATTCAATGAGCAAGTCTTTGAAGACCCTATGGCCGAATTGAAAGAACTACATCAAACAGATACCCTTCAAGACTACCTTGACCAATTCATTTACCTCTCAACCCAGAAACCAGCTCCTTTGTTGTTCCCTAAGTGGGTTAAAGCCTAAATTACAATACCCTATACGAATGCTCCAACCTACCACCTTATCATAAGCCTACACACTTGTCAAGCTTCAAGAAGCAACCTTACCACCAAAAATACTAGAAACTTCCCTTACATCCACAACACTACTCACTCTCCTTTCAAACATACCACCACCACTACAACCACCACTGCCCAAAACACAAACCGAACCATACCCCAGCTTACATGCTACCCCCATAACTCACCAAAGAGCCATAACCCAAATCCTAAAAACACTACCCATCAACTCACACCTAAAGAAATAGAGGGAAAGAGACGCAAAAAATAGTGTTTTTGGTGTGATGAAGCCTTTGGACCTAGTCATAAGTGCAAAAAGAAGAGGTTGAACATCCTTATAGCTTGTAACGAGAATGAAGGAGAGGATGAGGCAGAATTGGATGGTGAAATGGAGAAGATGGAGAGTGAACTAGCTTCACTCACTTTGTGTGCTATCGATGGAAATAGCCACAATGTTGAGCAGAGTATGAATGCTAAGGGATGCCTCAACATGAAGGAACTGAGTATTCTCATAGATACTGGTAATTCTTCTAATTTTTTTTTTTATGAAGGACTAGCCAAGAAACTTAACAGTGAGTTAACTCCTATTGAACCAATGACTGTTAATTTGGCTAATGGGGTTAAGCTGTACAGTTATTTCATGGTTTATAGGCTAGAGTAGAGTATGCAGGGCATTTAATTCAAAGTTGATTTCTACACCCTTCCTATGAAGGCTTATGATATGATTCTCGGCATGCCTTGGTTGGTCACATTGTGAAACATATGCTGGAATTTCGGGTTACTAAAGATGGAGTTTCAGTGGCAATAATCAATGTGCACTTTGTGGGGACAAAAAGAATGTGTCACTCCAATTTCTAGTAAGGCCATGTCTCACATCCTCACTACTACCGGTCCTAATTGTGAAGTACAGTGTTGGGTGGTTAGTAATACATCCTATAATTCTTGACTAGAATGCTACCATGATCTGTTTGAGGAACCATCTTCTCTTCCACCAACTAGATCATGTAATCATAAGATACACTTACAAGCAGATGTTAAACCAGTGAACTTGAGACTTTACCACTACTCTATGGTCCAAAAATCTGTTTTGGAAGAAATGTTGAAAGAAATGTTGTTTAGTGGAATAATTCACCCTAGCCACAGTCCTTTTGCCTCTCTTGTGGTTTTAGTGAAGAAGAAAGACAATAGTTAGAGAATGTGTGTGGACTATAGAGAATTGAATAAGATGACCATTAAAGACAGATTCTCAATTCCTATTGTAGAGGACTTGTTTGTTGAGCTGTAGGGTGCAAGCTACTTCAGAAAGCTAGATCTACATTCTGGTTACCCTTAGAAACTAATGCACCCTAGTGATGTTTATAAGATGGCCTTCCGTACTCATGATGGACATTATGAGTACTTAGTCATGCCATTTGGCTTAACTAAAGCTCCATCAAATTTTTAAGGCTTAATGAATGATTTATTTAGGTCGTTCTTGTGAAGGTTTGTCTTAGTCTTTTTTGACAATATTATGGTATATAATACGGTTTAGCTTAGCATGTGGAGCATTTGAAATTTGTTTTTGAAGTACTGCGCAAGGGGAAACTATTTTTTAAACGTAGCAAGCGTGCTTTTGGAGTACATATCATATTGAATATCTGGGGCACATCATTACTAAAAATGCTATAGCTACTGATCCTAAAAAGATAGAAGCCATCAAGCACTGGCTAGCTCTAACCAATGTAAGACAACTAAGAGTGTTTCTTGGGTTGGTAAGGTACTACAAGAGGTTTATCCAAGGGTTTGGAGTTATAGCTAAGCCGCTAACCAACTTACTTAGGAAAGATCCATTTCAATGGAGTGTGGAGGCCCAAGAAGCTTTTATAAAGTTGAAAGATGCCCTAGTGCAATCTCCAGTTATGTGCTTAGCTGATTATTCAAAGAGATTCATTATTTAAATAGATGCAAGTGGTGATGGAATTGGAGCAGTACTTATGCAAGAAAAGCATCCAATTGCTTACATAAGTAAGACTCTTGCACTTAGACATAGAGGCTTGTTAGTATATGAGAAGGAATTGTCATCTCTAGTATATGTTGTGGAAAAGTGGCGTCATCACTTGTTAAGAAGGCCTTTTTGAATCAAAACAGATCACTAAAGCCTTAAATTCCTTCTTGAACAATGTTTAGTGATGCCAACTTAGCAAAAATGTCTCACCAAGCTATTAGAGTTAGACTATTCTATAGAGTTTAAAAGTGGAAGTGCTAATTTGGTTGTTGATGCATTGTCTAGAAGAGGAGGGAATCAGCTCAACCATTTAACTCTACAGGTTACTATGCCTAAGTTAATGGATGAAACACAAGCTAGCTAGGAACTACCCAATGGTTATGGTCCGATCATTGACCAATTAAAAAAAAGGAATTGAAGTAAAACACTTCACTTTTAATCAAGGGTTGCTCAGGAGGAAGGGGAAGTTAGTAATGGGGCCAAACCCTGGTTTAAGAGAGAAGTTGCTTCAACTTTATCATGGAGGCTCACTTAGGGGACATTCTAGGGCTCAGGCAACCTATAAAAGGATCTCAGCTAGGGGGTGCAAACGAGCCGGGCCGAGCCGAGCTTTTGCAAGCTCAGGCTCGACTTGTTTATTTTTTAACGGGCTCGAGTCGAGCCGAGCTTTTAATGAGCCTAGAATATATAGGCTCGAGCCCGAGCTCATTAAGCTTTTCCAAGCTCAAGCTCGGCTCGTTTAGCTCGAGCTTAGGCTCGTTTCGCTAAACGAGCTTGAGCTTGGCTCGTTTAGCTTATATAATTATTTTTTAATTATATTTTTATAATATTAAATTAATATAAATAAGTATATATAATATTACATTAATATATATTAATAATATAATATCAATATTACATATATATATATATATTAAACGAGCCCGTTCACGAGCTTGGCTCACGAACTCTTAACGAGCCTATTCACGAGCTTTGTTCACGAGCCCATAACAAGCCTGTTCGCGAGCCGGCTCGCGAGCTTGAGGACAAGCTCAGGCTCGACTCGTTTAACTAAACGAGCCTGAGATGGAGCTCGAACTCGGCTCGTTTAGCTAAACGAACCGAGCCAAGATGAGCTCAAGTAGCTCGCGAATAGTTTGGCTCATTTGTAGCCCTAATCTCAGCAGTGTTTTACTGAACTAAATTGGAGATGATAGTGAGGCAGTATATGAGAGCTTGTGACATATGTCAACGCTACAAATATGAGAATGTTGCTAGTCTAGGGTTGTTACAACCACCCTCAATACCTAAGGAATGCTGGCAGGAAGTTTCTATGGATTTTATCGAAGGCTTGCCCAAATCAAATGATAAACGATAAGGAAGTCATCTTTGTGGTGGTTAATCGCTTAAGTAAGTATGCCCATTTTATTACATTATCCCATCCTTATTCGGCAACTCAAGTTGCTCAAACATACTCTGATAATGTCTATAAGCTACACGGCATGCCCGAAACTATAACAAGCGACAGAGACCCTATCTTTATTAGTGTATTTTGGAAGGAGTTCATGAGCTTACAAGGGGTGACAACAGATTTACAGTCTGTCGCTTTTGACCACTCAGCCACTCTTCCCTTACCATCCTCAAACTGATGGCCAAACGGAGGTAGTCACTAAGTGCTTGAAAACCTACCTCATATGCATGACAGGTGAATATCTTAAGCGTTGGAGCCAGTTTTTGACACAAGTTGAGTGGTGGTACGACACTAATTACCACACCAGTTCTAAGTATACACCATTTCAAATCCTCTATGGCTACCCACCTCCGATTCATTTGCCTTATGTGCTTGGAGACTCCAAGAATGTTGCGGTAGATAATGTTTTAACCACCAGGGAGGATATGTTGCGCCTGCTTAAATTCCACCTCAAGCGAGCGCAATAAAGAATGAAAATTTTGGCGGATAAATGAAGAAGTGATAGGGAATTCAAGATCGGAGACATGGTACTACTTAATCTACAACCTTATAGACAAGGATCACTTAAACAAACAAGGATACAAAAAATGTCTCCTAAGTACTACGGACCCTACAAGGTTATTGATAAGTTAGGAAAGTAGCTTACAAGCTGGAATTGCCTCCTAAAGCTGTTTTACATGCAACATTTCATGTTTCCTAGTTGAAACCCTATCATGGCTAGAAAACAGATCAATAACTCCAATACCTACACTACAAGAAGCACAAGAGTTAGAACCCTAAGCCATCTTAGATTGGAAGATAATAAATGGAAAGAATGGAGTCGATACTCTTGTACTTATCTTGTGGAAAAATCTATCATCATCAGAATCCACTTGGGAGATCTTAGTGAACTAAGGTTAAGGTTTCCGAATCATCCCTTGTGGTCAAGGGTTTCGGAAGGAGAGGGCAATGAGCTAGGATTTCCAATGCTTGGAGGAAATTACGAGAAGAATGAAACTACAGTTGAGAATGAGATGTCGAATAAGGAAGGAAGTGAAGACTTCAGTTTGAAAGGAATATCAAATACTGAAGGTGCACTTGGACCGAGTAATCTATATTGTGCTGGACTTGAGCCAAAAACTACTAAGGCCGAGTAAAAAAATATAACAGTAATAATAAATAAATAGCTAGACCCATGCTAAGTAGTTATTCTAGAATATTGCAATTGTAATGAGGTGGCATATCCATCCAATGATAGAATCAAAAAAATATTTGATAGGAGCAAATTCAGTTATAATTATACACGTGACAGATATTGCACTATATATACATTGAAGGTGTAACACAACAAAAAAATAAAAATCAGTGAAAAAAATACAAAAATATATTGCTCCAAAAGCTTGTATTCAAGCTCCCTCTTTGTTGTATTCGGCTTGGATCAATTTTCTTTACTTGATTCTTGGATGCATTCAGCTGGAATTAATTGTTGATTGTCCTAATTATTGCATTCAGATTGCTTCCCTGCTACAAAATATCAATACTAATTTTCTTTTTTCATAATATTTTCCCCAAAGCGAAAAGAATCTTAGTCTAACGATGCTAAGCTACACGATATATCTTTTTAGGTTCTTTATTTTCTTTTCATTGAAATAGCAAAAGAAAAATAAATAAATGATATTTTATTAATTTTGGGGGTTTTTCACCATTTCCATAGGATTCCATTCTCTTTTATTGCTTTTGTTGTCCAGCGTAACGGAAATTGTAGCCTAAAGCTAATGGCAATCTTTAACCACCATGAAAAATGTATAAAAAAGAATTGAGATAATTTTTAAAAAGAGAATCTTACTTTTTCATATTGTTTAATTGTTAATTTCAACTATTATTAACTGCTATAACGAAGGCAAACCATTAATATTGTTTTCTGGCTCTATTTTGTTAAAAGCTACTTGTTTTTATCATATGTTGAGATTAACACATGAGAAAGTCTAACAATTATGGATACTTCCGATGATAATCATCGCTTAGAAAAAGACTAGATAAGGAAAAAATAATAATATTTTAATAAAAGTTAAAAAAACACACTAGTAAAAAATAATTTTAAAAATAAGTAAGTTAAACTCGTTTTAAAAAAAAAAATTGATTTATAATAAACTTGTTTCTTCCACATACATAGTGTAACTACAATAAACCCGTCTCTTGAGTTTATGTATTAACTCTCTTTTTTAATAGACAAATTAATATAATCTAAACTTGTGTTTTACATAGATAAGTTCAAATTTTTTAGTTTTGAATTATTTTTTCCCTAATAGTATTTTTGTTTTTTTTAAATCTTTTTTCCTTTTTCCAAAAAATGACTGAAAGAACTTTTCCTGTATAATAGCTATTCATTTATCAAATGTGTGAAGTTCATAAGAAAAAGAAAAGGCATCGTTGTGAAAGCCATGTGACCTTTGGCATAGAGAAACAAAAGAAAAGAAAAGAACATGGGGTGACTTGTACTTGTATAGACCTATGGTCTAACTAAGAAGTGGGCCGTCTAGAGTGGAAGCGTCATGGTGGGGCTGAGCTGCGGAGCTATTTTAACGAGGATCCAAACAAAGAAGGACATGGTGGCCGATTATCAACAAAGTGTGGATGTCCCACAACCTAAATTGGCATTTGGCAAGCCTCATATTTTAAAAATATTAATTATACATCAAGATTTGATATTAATTTTTTAAGATTTAAGAATAATAATTATATATAGTTCATATTTCGAGATCAATTTTTGAAATATTCTCAACCTAAAAACGTGACCTCCAAGGGTGACCCTTTAGATCTAGGGATGATGGCCACACTTCTTTTTCCCTTGATGACAAACTAATCCCAAGTTTTGCATTACACAATACTTATATATATTTTGTTAGCAATGAATTATTGTTCTTTTGAACTTATTACATGCAATAACTCTATATGGTTTGCATTTACAAGTACTTTAAAGTTCAAGAAAACTTCCAGGATAGGTTACATATACAATTTTTTATGACAATTTTATGACACTTGTCCTTTAAAAGAATAAATTTTTTTTTGCCATTTTTTTTAAAAAAGAAATGACTAAATATGATTGATCCTTTCTAATAAAATAATATTAATATATAAATGTAATTAAGGAATTTAATAGAAACAAGGTTTTTTAAAAATATTGAGTAAATAAATAAGCCACTTAAAGTATTGGCCATTGGGTTACCCATGCATAGCCACTAACAACCCCTACTTTTGGATGACTAGTAATGGTCATATAAACCATAAACGACCATGTAGTCCTTTTAGTGTAGTGGTGGGAAGCTGCTTGCGATCTAAGATTTAGAAAAAAAAAAAAAAAAAAAAACCTTTAGAAGCAAGTTAAGTCACATAATTGGGATGTGATTCTATGAATTTTTTCATTTTCTTTCTTCTTATATAAATTTGAGAGGTAGACTGCTACCACTATTTTACATGGTTGTTGCTAGCCACCACTTTTCTTTAGAAGTCCGAAAACGGCACAATATTCGAACTCGTTTTTTCCCCCAAATTTTTCATTTTTATATTTTTTAACCATTTTCTTTTTATGTAATGATTTAATTAAGTTTATTTAATAATGCTATTTTATTAAAATAGATCAATCAAAAGCTAATGTATGTCCTTAATTAAATTAAAAAAATGCATAAATCACGTGGAAAAAAGTGTCATATATAAGTTTAAATATACTTTTTCTAAGAAATTGGGTAAATCGCTCCATTTTAAATATCAAATTTAAGCATATACAAAACAAATATAAGAATCTAACTTACGATAAAAAAAAAAAAAAGAGTGATAAAATTTTTCACTTGTAACATCTTAGTAAGCGTGAAAGGGCAACATTAACATATTTTATTTAGTATTTTCATATGATTTTTATGTAAGTTAATGAAAATTAAGAGACAATGAAAAAGAAAATATGCATAATATTGAAAACAATATCGGCATATAACTAGAAGAGGCATTTCCTTTCTGAATTTATATGAACCTTTAAGCTAGGAAATAGGAATTCTTCAGTTTTTCCTAAATGCAAACGTAACGGTGGCCATTGCCATTGGACAGTGTGGCTGGAAAAAGAAAGAAACGTAGCTATTACGTATGTCCATTTCCATTGGACAATGTGGTTGGAAAAAGAAAGAAACGTAGCTATTACATACGTCAGAAAATCCAATAGGCAGAGAGGACATGTTTTCTTTTTCATAGATAAGGTGGTCCGCCGACACCGAGAGCATCCGTATTCCGTAAGATCTCCAAGAGGTTTTTATAGTATGAAATGAATATTTTAAGAATCTTTATCTTATCTTCAAGAATTTTTATATAAAATTCTTTATATATTTTTAGATTTTATAAGTCTCATATACTTTTATAAAATACACATAATAAAATTTTAAAAAATTATAAAAAGATATTAAAAACTTTACTTTTTGATCCTTAACAGAGAAATTCAAAAAGTTTTGACAACCTCCTTTATCCCGTAGGATTACAAAAAATAAGATCCTTCATGTAAAATCCTGTATCGAGGACCCGGAGATGGAAATGTTCAGACAGATAAGACCATGACGGACACACAAGTGAAACCTTAGATTTTCAAAACTTCTTCTTACGACATAAAAAAGAAATTGGGTGCTTCAAAGCAGTGGACCATATTTCTTTGAATGCAAAACCAATAAAGTCACATTACTGTTAAATGCTATGGACAATGAAGATTCAATAATGCACATATGAAAGCGATGTGGATAAACCAATGTTATTTCAGGGCAAATTACTAGAGCATTACTATTCAAATCATTGGAAGATTTCCAATTCATAAGACCCTTAATATATGTATATGTTGAAAAACTTTTCTGATATACTATGAAGCCAATCTTTTATATAAGTATGCGATTGCAAGGATTTTTAAATTTTATTATTCAATATGGCTCATTTTGATCAAGAAAATTACATCAGTGGATGGATAAACTCTAAAAGCAATTATATATGAGTCTATATTTGTTTTGTATTTTTCTAGTCGTTTTGACATTTTATTTTTGTTGTTAAAATAATTGTTTGTCAAAAAAATAAATACAATAAAAAATAAATATTCTTAATCATGAACAGATCAAACATATTATATATAGATACAGACATAGATTAGATAAAAATAAGTTATAAATTAATATCAGACAATCCAAATTGACAAACATATGTTTATATAAAAAGTGATTTACTGCAGTGGACAATATTTTATGATGTCAATTTTTTCCACAGAGTATGAGTATAATATTTTAGAAATTCAGGATCTTTGTATAAGTTTTATAGTTATACAAGGTATTGCTGTAATTTATCCATTATTTTATAAATCAAATGGAATGGGATCTTATGAAATTTTTGGAGAAATAACCGTGCCGAACTGTGCTTAAGCCTATGGAATAGGCAAAGCATTATAAAATGATTTCAACGGTTGGTGCGTTTCAATATATTCTGTTTGGACTATCCAATTTTGATATTTATCTTACTTGTATCTGACTGTACTTATATGTTATTTGTATCTCATCTGTCTGATTTATTTATAAGTAAAAATATTCATTTTTATTGTATTATTTTTTACAAACATTCTGTTTAAAAACAAAAAAAATTAAAATGTCAAAACAACCTCAAAATGATAATTCAAACACACCCATGTCTTCGTCTTACTTATGGATAAGAAATGTGATGAATCAACTATATAGAGCAGTGAAATTAAGTGCGAAAAATACAGTATGAAAAGAATTTTATTATTTGGTGGTACAAATAGTCTTTCGATGGAATACGGGTTTGGGTCTCACTTTTCCAGCAATTGATGTCTGTTGGTGTATGGATTTGAAAAAGCTGAAAGCATGTAAAAAGATTATTAGGAAATAAGTGAATGAAGATGTAAAATAGGTAGTCTCAACCAGCTCAAGCATAATTATAAAAAGTGAATTAGTTATGAATATCAAACTTCACGGATAATAAATATGATGCATTTTCTATTTAAGATAAGCTTTCGATCTTTTGAGACAAAAATTTGATAGTGGATGGTATTTCAACCAAATACCCAATCCTTCAATTGCAAAAGGGAATAAGCGTATTTATGAAGTTTGACGATTAATATTATCTATCAAGCTGTGTTTGGCAATCAATAACAATATGAACCCTTTTTATTGTATAAACCACATTGAGAAAAGTTATAATTAGACAAGCCAATTTCAATAGCCTTCATTTCAAACTCATCATCCAATTCTCTCTTGATCATCCCTAGCTCATGAGTTCGACTCTTTAGCCCTATCACCTTAGCTTAACTTAACATCTAAAATCAAATCGAGTCCTTTTCTAACATGTGTGTGTGTGTTTTTTCATACTATAGTTATGTAGTTGGGTTGTTGCAGATGGTTGATCACATACAACAGATGTATTGATCAACTTACAAAAAGTCTTAACATTATGACATATGTATAAATATCATAAGAAGATATATGGAAGGAAAAACGAGCAAACTTGATATCTTCCGTGTCCCTATGTGATTAATCAATTTACTACTTTGATACTATGTGGACCTATCTCAGTTTCACTACTTATTTTAAGTTAACAAATATCAAATAAGAAAATTAGTCTCTTATTTATTGAATTTGGAGGCTGATACTATACATCAAATAGCTTCAAGATGGACAGCTAAGATAAAATATTACCAAGATTACTCCTAAAAATGAACTTGGGTTAAAGGATTTTACCACATGAACAAGTTATAATCTCTTTATAAAAGAGCTGGGATGTAATGTAAGTAAGTGTGAGATTCATTTTAGTTTATCTAAGCCAGAGTCATAAAACTTAAATGAGCCTAGAAAAACTCTTTTTCAAGTCTACTTTTCACACGTGAAAAAAACTGAATAAATCCAATAGCAGAGAAAATCAGTCAGTGATCCTTGTTTCAAACCTTAAAACTAGATATCTCTAATCTCTTATTAGGCATCATTTCTTGAGCCTTGTCACTGGTTCAAGAGACCAATCCATGTTATTAAATTAAGGTGAAAGTCTAATTTTCAAAGTAATCTTTTAGAGAAGTCAAATGGTGAGCGCAATTTCTAACTTAGTTTTGATAATTTAATTCATATTGTCTTGTTCCTATGTTCTGGTTAGTGCTAGGCAAGAGCACTTATCACTTATAAAATAGGAGTACAGTATAAGATCGTCTCCACAAGGATCGCAAAGTTCTAGTAGTCACCTTTTTAATTATTATTTAGCCCACAAATTAAATCGTGTGAATTATAGATTGCTAATTACTCTACTTAAATCCTATAATTAGTTTTACTAATGCAAATACCAACTTGTTTACTAATGCAACACAACACAATTTGCCTATTTTACCATTAATTAACACGTACATTAAGCATAAATGTCATTGTCAATTTCCCTAACTTTTGAATTCCATTAATAAGTCAATGTCTTTCTCAAGATCATTGACATCTAAATCTAGTCTTATCTACTAGAATTTATTCCCGGTTAATAGCCAACCTACACATTATGAGCATGAATCCAATTTTAACTAGATCTTAATGCAAAAAGTTTCACAATCCTATCTCTAAGATTATGAGAAACTTCTCCCTATAGCCTAATTCTATTCAACGAGATGATTTCTCAATCTATTCTCGAAGAAATTTAATATAATCCTATATCATGCACTATATAGAACCAGTGTACGTGAAGCAAAACTATAGGAAAACAAGGAATTTAACAACATTCAATCATAAACTCATGGTAGTACATGATAATGATGGCATTACAAGTCTAAATTACATTACTCACACATCATACATCAACATGATAGAAATCATATACGAACAAGAGTAAAGGAACATAAGAACAACCCTTTTACTAGACAATGGTAGACGTCTGCTACAAAATAATTATAACAAAACCTCTTTATTCCCTCTGAAGAATCTCTAAGGAGTTTTACTGACAAAATGATACACTTTTTGCAAAAGGTATGAACTATTACAAAAATACCCTCTAGGAACTAATGATAATGGTTCGATTTTACATATAATGATCCATGTCGGGCTTTGTAAAGTTTGAATCATATTTATACATTTCACATTACCAGACATGTCTAAATGGCAAACCCTTATCTCACTTGGCCTTTAATTCCTTTCAAGAAGCACTTTAATTAGATTTGACAGGAAATACGACTCACGGTAACTACTATCATAACCATGACTCAAGCCATTATCTTCCAATAATCGCATATCAAAGGTAGATCACGGTCGTGATGGCACTAATGATCTCCTTGGGACAAAATCCTAATGGTCTATCACGACTGTCATAGGGGTCTTAACATAGTAACAGCAAATATCTCCTTGTTGATCATGGTTGTAATAAGGCTGATTATCTCCTTGGCTTCATCTTTCATAGCTTTATCACTCTCGCGATAGCATGTGTGCAATAGGCTTCCTATCAAATCATGGCCGAGATGGAGGCCATGATCTCCTCTAACTTCTCATCCTTTCCTTCGTGTTATGGCTATATCAAGCTTTACATAAGAGACGGTGGTGATCGCCAACTTGGTTATGGTTGGTATGGGGGTCCTTATCTCCGCTATACCCTAGATTTCCTCTTATCATGCCCGTTACAGTCTTCAACCATGCATTTGAATAGATAACTATCTTCATCATGAGCGTAATGAGGACCATGATGCCATTTTTAACTGCAAATCTTGTCCAAATTTATCTAAATGTTGATGTTTTGTCTTTGGACACCTGAAATGAATATATTTATAAATTAAGTACCAAATCCCTAAACTTTAAGCACATTCCAGCATAATTAAACATCCTTTAGCCCTAAATTTATAGAGTAAATGATCCCTATATTTAGACAAAATATATGTGTGTGTGTATATATATTATTAAGATAATTTTCACCTCATACTATCATGGAAAATTTTATGATCCTATCATTTTTTTTTTCACATTGGTTCCATCAGTTATACAATGGCTTATATTCATATCTAACCATAATCACATCATTGAAATACTTTATATATCAATTACTATATTTATTTTAATAATCAGATAATTGATTGGATGATCTAGCTGACTAGACCATGGAAATTCTCTATATTCATTTTGACATAATGAGTAAGCGTAAATACATACTAGAGCACTCACTGAGTGATCTAAATCACACAAAATTGCAAAGGATGCAATTCTCAAAGAGAAAACACTCTCAATTTAGGGTTTCAAAGTATATGACAAGTCTCCTGGAAAACAAGACTAGAGGACTATTTATACAAATATATAGAAAAATCCTAAAAGATAAATAATGAATAAGTCGTGCATCATAAGTTGATAATACAAGCTGGCAATAAAAGCTAGCGGTCTATGATTAATGCTAGTGGTTTTAAAACTCGAAAGACAAAACTATGAGCAATGTAGCCGGCTCCAAGGTTGATGGTGTAAAATTGAAGGCCAACGGTGTATATTTCCAAGGCCAGCATATAAAATTCAAGGCCAGTAGTGTACATTTCCAGAGCCGGCAGCTTAGATAGTAACCTAGTGCTTCCTCCCTTTCTCCTTAGACGACTCTCTCTTGTTCAAATAGATGTCTGTTATGTCGTCTACATCATTCTCTCCCACGTGAGAAGAACCTGACCCCAAGTTCTCTTCTAAATATAGAGGTATATCGTTGGGTAAAAAGGGAATATATCAGCAACATTTAAGGTCTTGAAAATGCCCATGTTATTAGGAAAACCAACCACGTATGCATTGTCGTTGATCTTCCTCATGTTATTAGGAAGACCAACCTCAAGTTCTCTTCTGAATATAAAGGTATATCGTCTGGATAGAAAGGAAATATATCAGCAACATTTAAGGTCTTGGAAATGCCCATGTTATTAAGAAGACCAACACGTATGCATTGTCATTTATCTTCCTCATGATCTAATAAGGGCCATATTTTTTGAGCTGCAACTTATTGTACTTACCCACTGGAAACCTCTCCTTTCACAATAACACCATCACCTAATCACTTTCTAAGAACAATTGCTTTCTATGATGTTTATCTGCTGCAATTTTGTACTTGGCATTAGATTACTCTATCTTCTCTCGTACTTTTACTGTTACATCCTACCAATTCTCTACTAAATTCTTTGTTGTAGCACTAAACTCGAAATTACGAGGAAGCTTGATCAAATTTAAAGCATGTTGGGGGAGTCTTGGTATAAACCACAGAGAATGAAGATTTCCCTGTTATATTGTGAACTACACTATCATAAGCAAACTCTGCCTGAGCTAGTGTAATGTCCCATTGCTTCGGCTTCTCACCACAAATGCTCCTGATCAGATTACCAAGTATCCTATTTGTAGCTTCATTTTGTCCATCCATTTGAGGGTGAGCTGTCTGCTATAGTTCAAAGACGAATCAAACTTCTACCATAAAGCTCTCCAGAAATAGCTCAGAACTTGCTATCTCTATCCGATGTGATGGACTTGGGCACCCCATGGAGTTGAACAACCTCTTTAAAAAATAGCTTGGCAATGCCCTGTGCATTTGCTACTTTCTGACATGGGATGAAATGTGTCATCTTGAAAAAACTGTCAACAATAATAAAAATAGAATCCATGCCCTGTTGAATACGAGGCAATCCAAGTACAAAGTCCATCGACAAGTTTTCCCATATAATCTTAGGGACAGGCAATGGCATATACAAGCTAGTGTTTCAGGACTGCCCCTTAGCTGTTTGGCACACATAATAATGTTACACTATCTTGCTAACATCCCTCCATAAATGAGGATAGTAAAATCTATCGCTAATTGTAGCAATTGTCTTGTCTTTTCCCAAATGACCAGCCAATCCACCACCATGCAGTCACGAATCAACTTATCTCTCAAGAAAGACTCAATCACACAAAGTTGATTTCTCTGTATCAAAATCCATCATGGATATGATAATCACTACAAGGCTGCTTAGTTACACACTTCACCTAAATCTCTTCGAAATCAACACCAGCCTCATACAATTCTTTCAATTGTTCGAACCTTACAACCTCAGCATTCAAAGTCACCAAGAGATTGGCCTTCTAACTCGAAGCATCAGCCACCTTATTCTATATCACAGACTTATGCTTCAGTTTAAACAGGAATTTTTGTAGAAATTGGATCCATCTAGCATAGATGTCTTTGCTAATTTAGGTCTGATTACTCAGATGTTTGAGTGCATCACAATCTAAGTATAGCATAAACTCCTTCTCCATCAAGTAATGCTCCCAGACCCTCAACACCCTCACAACAGAGTAAAAGTCCTTGTCATAAGTGGAACAATTATAGCTTCTCACTGAAGAAAGCTATTAGTCTTTTCTCCTATGACAACACAGCTCTAATGCCTAGCCCACTAGCATCACAATCTACTTCAAATAATTTATCAAAATCAAATAAAGTTAGTACTGTGGCACTCCATAACTTCTCCTTCAACACTGCAAAATCAGTCTCAATACACAACTTCTCCTTCAACACTGCAAAACCAGTCTCAACCTCTTCACCTCATTGAAACTTCCCTTTTTTTAGGCACTCAGTTGATAGAACAACGACGGTATTGAAGTGCCTGATAAAACGTCTCTAAAAACTGGCTAATACCAGGAAACTCCTTAGCTCAATTACAATCTTTGGAATAGGTCACTTTTTAATAGCCTTCACCTTCTCTTCATCAGTTGTAATCCCATCGCCACTAACTAAAAACCCTAGAGCTTCTTAGACATGAAAGTACATTTTTTTCAAATTTACATATAATTTATTCTCCTTCAGTACGATCAATATATCTCTCGAATGTCCAACATGCTTTTCTTTATATTTACTATAAATTAAGATGTCATCAAAATAGACCACTACAAAATGACCAATGAAGTGTTCTAATATCTGTTTCATGACGCGCATAAAAGTGTTTGGTACATTGTAGAGACCAAAAGGCATCACTAGCCATTCATACAACCCCTCATTTGTCTTGAACATTGTTTTTCACTCATCCCCAAGCTTGATTCTAATATAATGGTAGCCACCTATTAGGTCACCTTTGGAAAACACATTTTCCCTACTCAACCTATCCAACATGTCTTGTAATTGGGGTATTAGGAATTTATACCCAATAGTGATCTTGTTGATGGCCCGGCTATCAACATGTATTCTCCAAGTGATATCTTTTTCTGAGGTTAATAATGCAAGTAAAATACATAGACTCATACTCTTTTTGATAAATCCCTTCTGCAACAATTCATATATTGTGTCATGCAAAACATCAGTCTCCTTAGGACTCATTCTGTAGTGTTGTAAGTTAAATAAGCTCGCTCCTAGCACCAAATCAATCTAATGATGAATGTCCATCATAGTGGTAGTCCCTCTGGCAAATCTTCAAGCAACACATCCTCGAACTCCTCCAACACCTCTTTCACTACCCTCGATATATCACCACTACTCTCTCCCTCTACGATCATGACCCGTTTCACTATAAGTGTATGCACAGCTTTAGATTCCCTCGTGACCTCCTCTATCTCTTTTTCTAAGTAAGTGATAGTTAGAAAAGAGCGCCCCTCTAATTTTGCAGTCTTAGGACAATTTATTACGGCAGAGTATACTTCACAACCCCACTCTCTTCAACCCCCAACCCCCACCCCCTCCTCTAATATGTACACATTCTCCTTTCCTACATGTTGGGCATTCATATCATACCACCAAGGCCTCCCAAATAGCAGATGTTATGCATCCATATCCATTATATCACAATAAACTTCATCTTTATACTTACTTATTGAGAATGGTACTCTATACATCTCCTTCACATTAATCCTCTCAGCTGTTTTAATCCACCCTATCGTGTATGGTTGGGATATTTCTCCACCAGCAGTTGCAACTGCTTCATAAGCACCCTACCAATAATGTTTTCACAGCTTCCACTGTCAACTATTAGATCACATACCATTCCATCTATTGTACACCTAGTATAAAACAACTGATGTTGTTGGGCATCCTCCTCTTGCTTAGCTATCAACATCAGCTTCCTAATAACACATTTCTACTCAACCTCCTCTTCATCCTCATCGCAATACTCATCCTTTGCATCAAGCTCATAACAAATCTCTTCATCTCTTTCAACAATATTCATGCTTCTCCTATTAAGACATTCGTTTGATCGGTGCCCTAGCTGGTTATAATAGTAACACTTGCACAAAATAGGCTTTGCATATGGATAGTTTTGTTTCTAAGTATCCTTAACCTCAACAGGGTTCTTGCCTGTAGCCCTATGCTCTCTCTTCTCGGTACTCCCACCTTGCTTCTCTTCAACATCTTATTCTTTTTTGTTACATTTTTGCTACTACTCGTCCCCTTAACTCCATATTTTCTACTATTCCCCTCAAATCTGGTACTCCTTTCTTGTAACATCATCTCTGCCCTAAGGGCTATGTTTTTAACCTTATTAAAATTCCAAAGTACATGGACTTTAATTTTATCTCGAATCTACAACTTCAAGCCATCTACATACCGTGCCACGTGCTGGCCTTCACTCTCTCTAAGATCGTTCCTTTCTACTAGTCTCATGAATTTAGCTATGTAGTTATGAACTGAACATTAACCTTGATGATAACGTTGATACTATTGGAAATGAATCCGTTCGTAATTAGGTGGTAAAAAATCTCTTTTGCAGCAATTGTTTCATACAGAACCACATCCACACAGGCTGCCTACCCTCACGATACCTCCTATTATGAAGCCTCCCCCACTAGGCCGATACACCCCTTTTCAATCAGCATGCCACCAATTTAAAAAATCTTTAATATTGAGATTACCATTAAAGCTAGGGATATCAACTTTTAGGCAAAAATCACCATCGTTTTCTTGACCATACCCATGGTAACCCTTCAGTATCCACCACCACCATCATCGCCTCTCCTCTACGATTGTCTTTCTTCATACAAAAGCGCATCTTCCTCATCTGATTCTTCATGAAAGTTTTGAACTCTTCGATTTGTAGCTACAAGTCGATTGATTGGATCACTATAAGCATCTCTTAACCTTGGTTGTCTCCCACCAACATCCTCATCTCTATTGATATCGAGTTTCACCATGATCAAACCTTAAAAACACTGTTCTAAACATTGAATTCTCTTATCAATGGTGTTCAATATCACCATTTAAGCCTGTGACTCGGTTTGCAAGACTTCTACATCTCAAACAACGTCTAGGACATGACCACCTCCTAAGTTGTCGTCTCCTAACATCTCTATAAGAATTAACCCGCTCTGATACCACTCTGACACATCGAGTAAGCGTAAACACATACTAGATTACTCATCGAGTGATCTAAATCACACACAATTGCAAAGGATGTAGTTCTCAAAGAGAAAACACTCTCAATTTTTGGTTTCAAAGTATATGATAAGTTCTCATAAAAAAAACAAGACTAAAGGATTATTTATAATATTGCATTAAAAAAATCTTAAAAGATAAATAATAAATAAATCATGCATCATAAGCTGATAATATAGATTAGCAATAAAAGTTAGAGGTTTATAATTAACGCTGGCAGTTTAAAATTCAAAAGACAAAACTGCCAGCAATATAGGTAGGCTCCAAAGTCAGCGGTGTAGATTTCCAAGGCTGACTGCTTAGACGGTGGCCTAATGCTTCCTCTCCTTCCTCCTTGGATGACAACCTCTTGTTTGAATAGGTATCCACTATGTCGTCTGCATCACATTTGCTACTAAAGTTAGACATCATCATGGGTCGATTCCAAATCGAGACTTAAACTGTCACCGGTGATTCCTAAATGGGGAATCGGCCCGAAGATGGAGGGTCTAAACCGGCTCTAAACCAACAAAGAACCTGCCGGTTTTGGTGAGTCCTTACGATTCCACCCCTAAAAACCACATCATCCAGCAAGTTTGAGACCACCGGTTCAAGAACCAATTGAATCGCTGTTTTCGTGATTCTATGTCATAAAAATTATTAAAACAGAAAAAAAAAAAAAGGCAAATTATAAAATATTGTAATTAAAAAACAAATATTCAAAACTATTTTCGCATGAATAATAAAAAATTATTTCCTATTTATAATATTTAATGTATTATTATTAATCACACAAGTAGTAAATATAAGTTTTTGTAGACTTCTAATCAAAGTAAACTTTCTTTCTTAATAATGTGTGATTTGTTTTTGTTGTTGTTGGGATTTATTTATATCTTGAATATTTCATAATATCACATTGCTAATATAATGACTAAAAAGGTGTAAGTGATTATATATAAGTAAATACGTAGAATTTCTTTTAACTAGTGCTATGAGCAATTATTATTAAGCTCAATCTTATTTCAAGTTAAAAATTTATTTAATATTTTCTCGTATTTAAATTAAGTAAATTATTTAATTAATTTTTTATTTTTTATTTTTTATTTCACAATTCTCGGTTCCTCTAGAATCGAAACCAAACTATGGGAAACGACAGTTCCTAAAAACCGGGAACCAAACCGACTCCGATGAGTCCGGTTCTAGTTTCCGGTTCCAAAGCCGAACCACACCATGATGACGTTTAGGTCGAGTTATTGACCCCGTTAAGTTCTTGAAATTGTTAGGACCATATGTAGTAGTTTTGACACTTTACTTATATATATATATATATATAAAAGAAGAAGAGGAAGAAGCAGGAATTTTAAAAAACGCTTCCCAAATCCCACGGAATAAACCCGGTCCGGCGATTTGGTGTTTCATTATTGGTAATACAGAAAAATAGCAATAATATGATATCGTTCTTCTACTAATACCTAGAACTCCCTAAAAGTTCAACGATATTGGTAATAGGGAAATTTTGCAATAATATGCTATCAACTTTACTAACATAAAAATAGAAAAAAAAATTCAAAAAACGCGTACTACCATGTAAACACGGACGGGGTTCGAATATTGGAAATAGGGAAATTTTGCAATAATATGCTATCAACTTCATGAACAGACTGTCAAACAAATTATGAACTGGAGTGTTCATTGTCGTCCTGGCAGGGCCTACAATTTAGTACCTTGCATTTGATGTGTACATGAGTCCACCTTCAATTAGGACCTTTTTGTCGTCATTTATTAATTTACTCAATTCTCGTCTTAATCGATGACAAAGAACATGATTACTGCCCAATGGCCAATGGAAGACCTAATCAACGGTCACTTTAAGTTGTTTATTTTTCATCCGTATTTAGATTTGATGTGTATATATATTTTATCCGTATCTAACTATATATAATCTGTTTGATCTATTTATAAAAACAAATCTTATTTTTCTCTATATCTATTTATTAATAAATGATTTATTTAAAAACAACAAAAACAGATATCAAAATGACTAAAAAACAACAAACCAAATACGATGCATGTCCCTTATAGAAATTGAATGGCATACCGCATACAGAATTTAGAAAACAAGAAGTTCCAAAAGAGGGACCGAGACTGGAAAAAGAAGACAAACAGAGAGCCCTACCTTGATAGATTCGTGCCAACTTCCGAGTAGTAATACGCCAACGGGATCCTAGGACGTCGATAGGATATAAGAGACCGAAACCTATTAGCATTCTCTTTAGACGTCATCACGGGACGGTTCTAAACCGCGAACCACGCGGAACAGAGAGTTCCACCAGTTCCGACCCACCCAAAAAAAAAAAAAAAAAGGCACACACAGAACACGAAATGATTTTGATATGAAGGGAGAGAAGGAGGAGGAGGGGGTGGGGAATGTAGGGAGTCAGACTGTTTAAAGGTAAAAAAAAAAAAAAGAAGAAAGAAGAAAAATAATAATAATAAACATAGTTTACGGTTCATGTGGAACCGAAACCGTCAGAACCAATGTTTCGTGAAACCATGAACCGTCCCGGTTCTGACGGTTCCGGTTCCAATTCCACAAAATGTGAAACCGTGAACCGGCGGTTACCCGAACCGTGCCGATGTCTAGTTCTCTTTACGTTTGGTTTGAACTTTTCAAAGTTTGATTTGATCGTTGTTTGCATTGCACAATTCAAGCAGTTAACCATACTATGCACAAATTTTCTGATTTTGACCCAATGAGCACGCAAATTTAGTTCATCTTGGATCTAACGTTCCTGTAAGTTAAACACAAGTCAAGTTTGGTTATTAGTCCAAACGAGGTTGATCAACTGAGCTTGAGCAAACAGCCCTACTTAGGCATTACCACACAACACGCAACCAGTAAAGCGTAATGGCAAGAATATCACCGCAAATTATCGTTGGCAAGACATCTTACCTCCTTGAATAACTAGTAATTAGTAGAGTGATTAGCAACCGGCATGTCATACGAACACCAATATGTCATTAATGTCACATATAGAAACTCACAAGGCAGTCCGGTTGGATATCCATCTGATCATCAAAGTCACGTTACATGTCGCATCTAGATAACCAATCAGCCAGCTACAGTTAACTTGCCATGTGGCTACTTAGCTGCCATGTGAAGGTACATCCTCATCTTGAAATTGATGTAACAATTAGCAACATGAAACAAAAGTGTGCTCACACATGTGCTCACACATGGTAGACGGGAAGAAGAGCAGAGAATGCTTTCACATTCTAAATCCTGTAGTATGAGCAAAGGATTCCACCAATGAACTGATTCACATAGAGCTTGCAAGCACTAGAATTCTTAAAAGGTTATCTCAGCTTCACTGCACAACTTGAACATAAATCGGAGATTCAACCAGAAAGGGATAAGGTGTTCCTGTAGAAAATCCTCAGAGAAAAGGATAATTCTTAAATTCAATTGAGAAGTTGATCAATTCATCATACAGATCTACCTCCTCAACGAAACAGGGTATCTGAACTAGAAATGGTGAGGTGAACAGCACAAACAAAATTCTATTTAAAAATCTAGTTAATCTTACACTGATAAATTCACATGAAAAAGGTCTCGCACAACTTGTACCTTCAAGAGGCATCCAGCACGATAGACTTCAGAACCGAAGTCAATGCCGCCGAAAAGCATTGCCTTCGCCTCCTCTACTACCCTGTGAGTAATGTGTTCGCCGTCGCACACTTTCCTCTATAGTTGAGCTACCATCCTTTTCAGCACCGTACACACTCTTATGAGCAGCATCCAAGAAGTTCTTGCCGCGAGAGATAGCATCACGCGTAGCCTCTCTTGTGTCGTCTTCAGCAGCTTTCTTCAAGCGTTTCCATCTTTGCTCCTCATGAACTTCAGCATCCAATTGCATCTCCTGCAGCCTAGCTGCTCGCTCCTCTTCTGTTAACTTAGGGCAGGCTTCCCACGCTTATAGTGCGATTCCGGCCTCGCTCCGACCTCGGGCTTTTGTCTGCTATCTTCATTGAAACTTTTATTTTTTCTTTCCTGTCTGGAGGCATCATAATGAGATCGCTCTTCTCTATATCTGTCGTGAGATTTTGTACTTTCGTGAACATTTTTCCTTCTTTTATATCGCTCTTCATCTGACAATGCAGCTGAAGGAGATGGAGGACGTTTCTTATGTTTTGAACCTTCATGGACATTCTTCTTTCTTCTATATTGCTCTTCCTCTGAGGAATCATCAGAATCTGCAGGTGAAGATGGAGAATGTTTTCTATGCTTTGAACTTCGGTGCCGGTGCTTCTTCTTGTGTTCCTTTTTGTCCCGATCTTTGTCTTTACTCTTTTCTGCAACCTATAAAAACATGCCAAATGCAGATATGATAGGCACCAATTACTGATAATTACTTTACCTGCTGGCACATTCTTTATCTAAGAAAAGAAATTTACACATAACATAAATAGACGAACAACCTCTGCCACCCCGCTTAAGTTTTTTGCTGAAATTTAGAAAGAACTAAAGTTGGAAGAGTAAAAGTACCATATTGAAAATCAAGCAATATGCTGTTCCTCAAAAGCTAAAGTACATCAGCACATTTTTTTTATCGAGCCTACATAACAGGTCTAAATGGCTTTTCGGTCACAGACAAAACCCATTGATGTACAAGTGTCAGAACCTGCATGGTTTTGCAATTCAAAGTCCAAAGTTTGCATTTGATGCGGTTTAGTCATCAAATGGAAATAAAATTGTCCTTGTTTATGACCATAGTAACTAACTTGGTCTGCACATCCTGATTGTGGTAACTTTGTGTTCCCTGTCAATGCAATTCAACTTCTGATTTATTGTGTGTCCTCATAATGTCGGCTACCATGGCAGCAATTTTTTTCCCCTTTGGGTAAACACTGGAGACACTAAATGAAATTCATTTGTAAATTGGATATAGAGTGCACATGCACAATCCTCAGACAAAACATGAGAAAGAAATATGTAAGTTTAGGCACTTGAACAGTAACTTTCCCTATGAAATAAAATATATCTGGATGGCCAAAAGAAAACAATACTATTACGACCATCCTAAGATTTTTATCCAATCACACACACTATAATGAAAAAATCCCACTCCATCAGATAGTTTCTTGTTCCTAATAAAACTAAACCCTTATATACCATACCATAAGTATATTCAGCTTCTGCAAATATAGACATAGCAACAACCTGTCTCAACAAGATGGACAGGATATATGGCACATCTTTTTCCTAGTTATATCATATATGCAGTTGTTATTTTAAGGGACATACTATATACAAAGAATGCCTTTCATTATATTCAAAAATACCAAGTGTCAATACAATCAACTATAAATAGACTCAACAACACCTATATTGACAAAATGACAATCATGCTTTTATTGGGAAAGGAATTTAGTCAATGGATTGGCTCAGTGAGGATATGTGCTATTCTTATATCCTTCCTATCAACAAATTCCCTAATATGGTGGAGGCACAAGTATACGGTTGAATCTCTATTAAGACTTAGTTTATTTTCCTAGTACTCTGCTCCATTGTAATCACAACCTTTGCACATGGATTTAACAATGCCAGCAACCACCACAAGTTCAGTAGTGAATATCTTGATCCCGCACTGCCTCGTTTACTGCTTCAAAAGTTACCTCATACTCTTTCTTTAGCTAAACGTAATGTTGTGGGGTCTCGGTTAGAACTCGTACAAATTTAGCATCACCAAACGAAAATTAAGACAAAGACTAAACTTCAGCCATCAAGCCTAGCATCAGGTCATCCTATGTACACAAACTCATAAAACAAATATCCTAATATTTATGAACCCAATACTTATCCCAAAAATAGTATTTATAAACCCCCGTTAAGGGATCGAACAGTTGGGTTTAGCCCGCCTTTTGAATGTTCAACTGCCGAAGGACTTGATTCTATTATCATCATTAATTAAACAATTCATATATAAAAACACTAACTTTACATAATAAAATGGCACCAAACATTATAATAAAATTGGACTTACCGATTTACGGATCATGGCCATCTGCACGGGATTGTTCTTAATGCGAGCAAGGGCTTCTTGCTCGCGCTGCCGAATCATAAGCAACGGATCCGAATGCAGCTTCCTCCACGAGTCATTCGCCGAATACAGCTTCTCTTCAAACAAAGCACCAGGCACAGCTGAATTCGACGCGGCTGATGCGGAAGCAGCCGAAGATGATGCTGGCGCCGCCGCTGCCGATTCCTTAACCGTCGAATCGAGTGATTTGAAAAGCACACCATCGTTACTCCCTTTTCCCACCGCCAACCCGGAATCGTACAGAAACTCCAATCTCTCTTGTCTCCTACAAAAGGGGAAAAGAAGGGGTCAATTTAAGTAAAAACCCAAACCCTAACCCTAAAGCGAAATTTGAAGTAAAGGGGGATTGGTAAAGGATTGAAACTTCACGGGAGGATTCCAGCTTTCTCCTGAAGGAGACGGAATTCGTCACGTTCACGTTCGTCTTGGATCTGTTTACGGAGTTCTTCGAGCTTTTTCTGTTCGCTTTCGTGTTTCTGCTCAGCCTTCCATACGTTCTCTATGTTTCTTAAGCTTCCCGTGTGCCATCCCTTCTTGTTCAGAAACTTCAACGCCATCTTGGATTAAATCGAATCAAACAGAATTGAAGAAAAACCCTAATCTTCTTTTTTGGCTTGCCTTCTGTGTAATGAAAATAGGCTAGAAAAGCAGGAAGGGGAAGAGTGAATTGGAGTCCAGAGGAAGGAGTCTGCTCCCCGTGCCAAAAAGTCAAATTCTCCCAGAGAGATGAGATATGAACAAAAAGGTGGTTTTTTTTTTCCCAACAAATTATTTCTTTTATCTCACGCTTTTTAATTTTTCACAAATTTTTTTTATTGCAACGGGTAAAGGATTCGAATTCGATAGATTTTACTTTAGAGACCTGAAATTAAAAGGAGAAAAAGCAAAATAAGAGATGTCTGAAGAGTTTCGTAAAGAAAACTTAGAAAAAAAACTATTTAGATACCTCAAAGAGGGTGTAACACTTGTGATTTATTTTTAAATTAAATTACCATAATATATTATTAAAAATTAATTTTATTCTACGAACATAAAATTATATCTTTAAGATGTTATGTAAAAATATATAAAATTTGGCATTTATGACTTGAGTTTTTCAAAATTAAAATCATATTTCAAAATACAATTATTCAAAAAGTTTTAAAAAATTATATTATACTTGTAGATACTTCATTTTTGCCTATTTAAAACTTTAATTTATAATAAAAATTAATATTATATTAAACCTCCAAAATATAATAAAAGAAATTTCAAAAAAGAAAAAATAGAGAAAACATAATAAATAATAATACACATATAGGCTTGATATAATAATGATTTAATTATAAATTTAGTTTGAACCCAATTAAATACTCCATATAAATGGGATTATTTAATTGGATCTATTTTGAAAACCTTAAATATAATATTCGTGTAAACTAAAATAAGATACAGGCTAATAGCTTGTATAGATAAATCAATAGCATGCATAAGAGAGACATGGGTCCAACTCTGCGAGGAGGCAAATCATCCTCTTTCTTTTTATTATTTTTTCCACATACTCTCATTCGCCAGATGAGGTAAACAAATATGTCAGCGAGCGGATTGAATATTATAAATATCTGGCATATATCAATGAAAAAGACACAAGAACAAGAGAAGCACAAAAAAAAACATAAAGAAAAAAAAACTCGAACAGAAGAATTCCATACAAATCATAAATTCAAAACATACCCAAAAGACTCAAATTTAAAGTTATATCTTGAAGCTTCAAGTTACTTAAAATCATCGGAACCACCTCCTTGGAGGAGCACTACCGCCGGATTTGACTGATCCAGTCGAACCACAACAATCAAGAGTTCCATTGACATCTGAATCCAACTCGGTTGTTCTCTTCCCAGTACATGCTTACAAAGTCGTCCACATCAATCAAAGAAGTTAAAACGACCACCAACTGGTATCTAAATTTGAGCAATCAACCATGTTATTCATTGAGCACCATCCACCGTTGTTCATACAAATAAGATAAAATTGCTAAGGATGCTTAGATCATCAAGTTGAGCTCATAATTGTCGGTGTTACCACCCTTAACTCGTTACCATCAGTAGCCTCCATTTCCAATCTACAAGATTCAAAGGTAAGTTGATTTGAAAAAAAATTATCCTATAAAGAAAATAAAAAAAAAAAGAGAGAAAACCATAAGTGATATCACGATGCTGTTAATAAAGACCTGTATTGGTTTTCGGTAAGTTTTCTTTTTATATAATTAATAAAAAAATTAAAAAAGGGCTTGATGATGATGGGATTGAAGTGCACTTAGCCATTATTGACATCCGTAAGTCCTTACATATATTCACACACATACCCACATATTACTTTATGTATTTGAAAATAACACAAAAAATAAAGCAAAGAAGATTAATAAAAAATTATTTCTGCTTTCTTATAAATGTTCCTCACATAGAAAAAAAAATTCTTTTTCTAAGTAACAAAAGTTAATCCAGAATTTCTGAAAATTTGGATTGCTTTATGTAGACTTTTTCAAATAAAGGGAACAAAACTTATTTTTTCAAAAAAAAAAGTTTATAAAACTTAATAAACTTAAAATAAAAAGATTTTAGAAAAACTTAAAAATTATCAAACCACTAAATTTTTTTTAAAAAGAGCTAAATTTTATCTTGTCTCGATTAGCGGGTATGCATACACCTCCAGGGCAACATAAAAAATGAAAAAATGAAACATTTTTATTTTTGTAAATATTGAATTGATTCATCGTTTATTGTAAATATTATTTAGATTTGTGTACTCTAGTGATACATTGTAAATACCATAATCTAGATTTTTTTAGCATTAAAAAGATAAAATTTTGATTTATGAATTTTAAGTGGTAACCATGTGATTTTAATAGGGTAGCCTCCGAATCCAAAAATCTTTAGTTTAACAAAGTCGGTTCTAAATCATTTTTTTCCGCAGACTAGTAGCTAAGTTAGGATCAACCAATCTATTGATCCTAACTTATAATTTTTTCTCGATTTTGATTGAATGGCGACTCCTACAAATTTGTCAAAAAAAATAAATTTCTTTTAATTCCTAGTCCAAGGTTCGTATTAAATGGGTTCAGGTGTGATACGGATCGGATTAAAAGAAATAAAATCAGAAAACGAAAAAATCCATGCTCGACTGCTTGGCGATTCCACTTAGGACGCCAATTTTTATGAGGGCTCACCACTTGAAATTCTTAATTTAAATTTTATTTCTTTTATTGTTGATTTTTGTATTAGTTGTATGCTACTTAATTTGTAAATAGTTGTACTAATCTTTTTTTTAAGAGATGCAGATAAAAGAAAAATTTTGAAAATAGCCCTAATAGGGGCATATGATACCTTTGGAATGGGGGGAGGAGGGAATTTGTCAAATATGTATACTAGATATGTCAGAACCAGACCGTCTTAAGATCCTAAATAAGGAGCTCGCTAGTAAGATTCAAGGGTCGTGGCTTTTCCACAATCTAGTTCATGAAATGACCTCCCACTTTAGTTTAGTATTGATCCACGATCTACTAGACCGGAAAACCTTTAGAACCCACCCAACTGCATTAATAAGCATAGGTTAGCAAATAAATAATAGAAAGTCATACCCTAAAAGAGTTACAATTAAAAAAAAAGTTTTATAAATCATTCCTATGTAAATATATTCACTTAAATTTTCTTTAATTAAAGTTGTAACTCAAATAAAAATTTTTCTAAATTGCCCCAGTACTAATTAGTTGTCAACCCATGAATCTGCATCCATGTGAATTGCAAATACTCTTTAAATTATATAGATCACAATAAAGTAAATACAAAAACTTATATATAAAAGTCATTAAAAATGTATAATATACTTGTAAATATCTGTAGATTGTACATAATTCGATCACCAGTTAGATTAATTCCTCTTTTAGATAGTTTTGAGTTCTTTTTTATTACGATCACTCTTTGTCATAGATGTTCCACTCCTTTAAACTCAAGTCAATTATTCTATAAATGCCAATCTCCATTTGTGAATATTTAAGAAAGAGAAAAAAAATGTTATCATTACTCTTTACAAATTATTTTGAAAGAAAAAAAAGGAGAAAAATGCTAATTTATAAAATAGGTTTTAGTTTGAAATTTAAAAAAAAAAAAAAGAATCATCTCTACAAATAAATTTCCACTTTAGGTTGTAAACTATCATTGCAAAATATGGTTTCCAAATACTTATTCGTAAATATCCATTATCCTTTCGGTAATTAATATTTAGTTATTTCTAGAATATAGTTTTCTAATAAATTTAAAAAAATCAAAAAATGAATTTTTTTGGAAAAAAAAAGAGAGAAGAAAAGAGAAATTTGCTAACAATTAATGATTCTTTAAATTTTGAGACTAATGATTAGTCACTTCAAGCTAAAGGTGAACTACAAATGAAAAGAGATCAGAAATAGGAGCAACCAAAAGGACTTGATAAGTCACCAATTATAGGTATTTGTCGAACTTAATTTCTAAAATATAAACCTAATATAAAATGGGCATTTAGTGAACTAGGTTGAGACAAACTAAAAGAATGGATGATTGATAACCAAGAAAAATATCTTATAAAAAATAGTATAGAATAATAAGAGGCAAAACAAATTCTAAACACTAATCTTAAACACTCGAAAACATAATGATATTAAAGGGAGGAAATTGACTCATTCCTTAAAGGAGTTCGCATTGAATTTGATACTAGGGTCAAAATGACATTAGACATTTATTTCAATATCCTAAATACACTTATCCCTTACTAACCTAGTTGAGCCTATTAAGGAAGTATTTTAAAAGTAAGTCTTGTCAAGAACCACCCCACATTGGGGCACCTCACAATGAGGCAATTTGGAGGTTAGGGTCATTAATAAGGAGAAAAAAGGATTAACTAATGTGTACTTGCCTAGTTGTATAAATTCAAGAGCAATCAATTGATATAGATAATTCATTTCCTTTGAAAGGAAGAAGAGACTCTATTTCAAAACCATACACAACCTATACACTTTGAGTTATAGCCATCTAATGAAAGTTGGAGATCACCCTGAATTCATGTTCAAAAAAAGGAAGGAGAGAAGAAGAACAAAAAAAGAGAAAGAAAATGGGATAAAAGAAAAGGAAAAACAAAAAACAAAAAGAAGAGAAACGAAAAAGAAAAATGGAAAATATTCAAACAAAGTGATCATGCCTAAGGATTGGAGGCACATGCTCAAAGCTAAAAGCCACCAAAACCTATCAAACTTAATGTCTAAGGTCTACAGCATATGATTTATTAATGATCTTAAAACTAAGGATAATGCATTATTAGTTTTCCTTAAGGGTTCTTGATTTGTAAACCCGGAGGTTGAAGATAAATTTCAAAATGGCCTATGTATATGGTATCCCTTTTGATTGAAACCAAAAACCAAAAACCTATATTATGGTCAAAAAAACCTAATAGATTGACCAATATATATCACTTACAAGTCGGACCATAATTTTTAGAGTCTAAGTCAAATATGTGAAAATGAGCCTTAAAGAGCGTAAGGAAGTCCTCTTGGACTAAACAATTTAGAACGAGATAAATATCTCTAGGTTGAAAAATCATTTACAGGTGCATGAAAAATCATGTGCCCCAATTTGGAATGCATCTGCCTCAAGTTTAAGAACTATTTGCCCCAAAGTTGAAAGACAATGTCCTAAAAAAAGGCAAATTAAAGTCCCAAAAAAAAAGTTTTGCCCCAATGTTTAAAAGTTTTTCAATGAGACTTTTAAGTGGTTTAGTAGTCAAGTCTAAGGCTGAACTAAAATGAGTTATCAACAAGGCAAGCCAGATACGTAATTGATCGCAAAGAATCCTCACTCGTTGGTAATTTTTCAAAAAAACGAAAAAAAAGGTAAAAAAACTTCTCAAAGGGTTTTAAAAAGAGAATTTTTCAAAAAAAAATAAGAAGAAGAAGAAAAGAAAGTAAAAAGAATTTTTCAAAAAAAAATTTCCATAAAACTTTTCAATAAAAAATTTCGAGAAAAAAAGAAAGAGAGAAAATTTTCAAAAAAAAAAAAGAAAAGAATTAAGAGAAAGAAAAAATAAGTTTTTGAAATGAAGGCATTAGCTTAGACATTTAAAAAAAATTATCCAAAATGTTCAATCTAAAAGATTTCATCAAATCAATTATTTCTCCTCAATCCTTAGCATCGCTTGCTCAAAGGAACGTTGTCCTACTTTTAGGGTTGCCTACTTATAGGAGCATTACCCCGCCATAAGTATTAGGATCGCTTGCTCAAGAGAACGTTGTCCTAGTTTTTGAATCGCTGCTTGAAAGAGCATTATCCTAGTTTTTGGATCACCTACTCAAAGGAAGGTAGTCCAGCCAAGTATTAAGATTGCCTGCTTGAAGAAGCGCTATCTTAGTTTTTAGATCACCTGCTAAGAGAAACGTCATCCAGTCAAGTATTACGAATCAAGTATTAGGATCGCCTGCTCAAGGAACACTGTCCTAATTTCTGAATCACTTGCTCAAAGGAACATCATCCAGTCAAGTATTTGTAGGGTTTTATTGATACAAAATTTTGAAAATTTTATTAAAACGCATTGGAAAAACGAAAACCTATACCAGTATCCATGTTTCTTGATTAGATTTGAACAAAAAAGGGTTTCTTGAATATACCTTATATTGATGCTTCAAAACGATCAGCAGATCGGATTTGCAAGAACCGCAGTTCGCAATCCCCTCTACGATATGCACACGTGAACGATTGTGTGCTAGCACTCAAGAACACGAATCCAATTCGTGTAGAATTATTTTTCTTCTTTTCTCTCTTTTAGGTTTGCAGAATTTCTCTGCTGTCTAATGTGACGTCAAAGAGTCTATCTAAAAGGCTGTCTATAGATCTATATATATAGACATATAGAAAACCCTAAAGGAAACCCTAGAAGATAGATATTTATTTAATATTTAATAAAATACATTATTTCATTAAATATTAATTATTGTCATAATCATTTATTATTCTTAAACTATTCAAGAATAATAAATATAATAATTCCTATAGGTTTAAATATAAACCCATAATATATTTCATTCGTTCTTTTGTGTGTGACCCTGTAGGTACACTTAATGTTGGCAGTAGGTCCTAAAAACTTTTTAGACATACAAGATATCATTGTCTCTAGCAAGACATTATGTCTACCCAAATTAGGTGAATATCAATAATCCGATTTTTGTCTGATCTATAATTTATGTCATTATCCTTTTGTCACATGATATCTAGATTGAACATAAGACATGGAGAGTGTCATTCTTACATTGTTCAATCTTATCATTTCTCGATTTTCAAGTGATCTGATAATACAAATGAAATTGATCACACTATCAATTCATTTGAGCATGGACATGCATTTCTCAGTCTCACTTATCGAGGGGCCCAGAGATATCTCTTTCATCACGAGAGGGACAAATCCCATCTTAATCACTCAACTTCCTCTACATGATATACATTATGCCCAAACTTAATATTTATAATTATCCGGTTAAAACAACGTTTGATTGAGTTGAAACATAATGTTTCTCATGTTAGAACCTATGGTGATTTCAGGTCTAAAGATACGTTGACATAGTTATTATGAAAATCACTTATGATAATATTCCATATAGTGATCTCATAGTGGGTCAGTTCAGCACACAATCTCTAATATGCGCCTATGAGTTTCATTTGTATCACCATACAAATAAACATCCTATGTTTACCAAATAAAAAAAAAAACTCATACTAGACTTAATTCATTATCATTTCCATAATAATGAGCATCTAGAAACATTTAGAATAATAAATTATTCATGGATTTCTATTATAAAATCAATATGCAAACAATACAAAAGAAATGCTTCTGTTATATATATATATATATATATATCAAATGACAATATCTAGTAATAGGCCTAAGGCACAATCACTAATAGTATTAGGATCTCCTGCTAGAAAGAGCGTTATCCTCATTTTAGGGTCGTCTGTTCGAAGAAGCGTCGTCCAATCAAATGTTAGGATCGTCCACTCAAAAGAGCAGTGTCCTGGTTTTTGGATCATCTGCTCATAGGAGTGTCATCCAGTCAAGTATTAGGATTAGCTACTCGAAGGATCATTGTCCTAGTTTTTGGATTACCTGCTCCTAGGAGCGTCATCTAGTTAAGAATTAGGATCGCCTGATCGAAGGAATGTTGTCCTAGGAAGAAGCATTGTCCAGTAAAGTTTTTAGAGCCGCCAACCCTAGGAGCGCCTATCCAAACTAAGTGTCAAATCAAAGAGCACACTTATATCAAGTCTAAGCCAAATGCCAGTTTCAAAAGTGCATTTGTACCAAATCATAGGTCAACTCAATGAGCACCTATCCAAACTAAGTGTCAGCTCAAGGAGTGCGCTTATATCAAGTATAAGCAAAATACCATCTCAAGAAGCGCATTTGTATCAAATCATAGGCCAACTCAAGGAATGCTTATCCAAACCAACCGCCAACTCAAGGAGCGCATTTGTATAAAATCACAAGCTAGTTTAAGGAGTGCCTAACCAAACCATCCGCTAACTCAATGAGCGCATTTGTATCCGATCATAAGCCAGCTTGAGGAGCGTCTATCCAAACCAAGTGCAGCTTAGGAGCTCATTTATCCAATCATATGCAAACTCAAGGAGCGCCTCTCCAAGTTAAGTGCCAACTCAAAGAGCGCGCTTATATCACATCTAAGCCAAATACCAGCTTAGGAGCGCATTTGTATCTGATCATAAGCCAGCTTAACAAGCACTACCCAGGTCAAGTACCAGCTCAAGGAGCGCATTTGCCATCAAGCAAATGTCAGCTCGAGAAGCACGTTTGTATTAAGATCATAGGCCAGCTCAAGGAACGCCTCTCCAAGTTAAGTGCCAGCTCAAGGAGCACATTTAGGTTGTTTGTCCTGAGTCACGGAAGAAGTACGATCAAGGGAAGTTCATCATGTGGCCATAATCCTCAATAGACATATCGTAAGGGCATTGCTTCTACCTCCAAATTTGCCGCAAGTTTTCAAAAGGCAAAAATTGGATCTCTCTTTTTATCTTTATGACAAAGTTTTAACAAACATCACCATAAAGAGGGACAACTGTAGAGACCTCATTTTTGCCTATTTAAGGCTTCAATTATAATAATAATTAATATTATATCAAGCCTACAAATATAATAAAAGACATTTCAAAGAAAAAAAAATAAGGAAAAAATAATAATATAATAAAATAATATATATATATATATATGCGCCTGATATACTACTGATTTTAATTATAGATTTATTTTAAACCCAATTGAATACTCCATATAAATGGGTTTATTTAATCGGGTCCATTTTAGAAACCTTAAATACAAATTTTGTGCAAACTAGAATAAGACATAAGCCAATAGCTTGTATAGATAAAACACTAACATGCATAAGGGAAACCTAGGTTCAATTTTGCGATGCGGCAAATCACCTTTTTTTTAAATTATTTTTTCCACACACTCCTATTGGCTAGATGAGATAAGCAAATATATCAATGAGCTGCTCCCATTAGCTAGATGAGGTCAGCGAATATGTCAACGAGTTGATCAAATGAGATAAACGAATATGTCAGCGAGTTGGAGTAAGCGAATATGTCAGCAAGCGGATAAATGAGCGGTAGGTAAACGTAGACTTCTTCCAAGGTCGAGTCCAAATCGGGACCCGACCTGGACTGCAACCAGCGGTTCTGAATTGGTGACTAGACCCATTGGGGTGGCGGGTCCTTACCGGTTCAAGTCGGACTCTCCAAAACTAGCGGGTCCAAACCGTTTGATTAAAAAAAAAAATTAGTGACTAATTAGAAAAATTTCCTTAAGAAATAAGTGTAATTTAATAAGCTTTTTTTTTTCCACACATTGTATTTGCATTAGGTAACTAAAATTTTGTTGTGGAATTGTTTTTTAAAAAAAAACCATAGAGTTTCTGAACCATGGGACCCGCCCCGTGGACCGACAAGTCTACGGTTCATACCCGCCCCGTACTATAGATGGGGCGGTTCCGGGTCCATAAAAAGGTGGAATCCGGACCCAACGGTTCGAGTCACGATTTGGAGCTGTGGAACCGCGAGACGTTTAGGTGAGCAGGTTAAGTATCTATAAACACCCGGTACATATCAATGAAAAAGGCACAACAATAAGAACAAGAACAGGAGAAGCACAAAAAAAAAAAAAAAACACAGAGTAAAAAAAGCGCAAACAAAAGAATTTCATACAAATCATAAATACAAAACATACCCAAAGGCTCAAATCCAAAGTTATATCTTGAAGCTTCAAGTTACTCAAAATTATCGAAACCACCTCGTTGGAGGAGCACTACCGCCGGATTCGACTGATCTAACCGAACCACAACAATTAGGATCTCCATCAACATCTGAATTCAATCCGGTTATTCTCCCCCCAATACACGCTTGTAAGTCGTCCACAAGCAGGTCTCGGTGAGGCAAACAAACAAGTCTTAGAAGCTCTTTAAGGTTACAAATATCCACTTTAGTCGCTCACATCAGTTAAAGAAGTTAAAACGACCACCAACTAGTATCTAAATTTGAGCACTGTCCACCGATGTTCACACGAATAAGATAAAATTGCTAAGAATGCTTGGATCATCAAGTTGAGCTCATAGTCATCGGTGTTACCACCCTTAACTCATTACCATCAGTAACCTCCATTTCCAATCTGCAGGATTCAACGGTAAGTTGATTTTTTAAAAATTATTATATAAAGAAAAATAAATATATAAAGAGAGAAATCATAAGTGATATCGATGCTAGTAATAAAGACTTTTATTGGTTTTCGACAAGTTTTCTTTTGATATAATTAATAAAAAATTAAAAAAAGGGTCTGATGATGATGGAACTGAAGTGCACTTAGCATTATTGACGTCCGTAAGTCCTTATACACACACACACACACACATATATTACTCTATGTATTTGAAAATAACACAAAAAATAAAGCATAGAAGATTAATAAAAAATTATTTGTGCTTTCTTATAAATGTTTCTCACGTAGAAAAAAAAATTCCTTTTCTAAGTAACAAAAGTTAATCTAGAATATTTGAAAATTAGGATTGCTTTATGTAGACTTTTTCAAATAAAGGGAACAAAACTTTTTTTTTTTAAATTATAAAACTTAATAAAATTAAAACAAAAAGATTTTAGAAAAACTTAAAAATTATCAACCTACTGAATTTTTCTTAAAAAGAACTACATTTTGTCTAATCTCGATTAGTGGATACGTAAGCACCTCCGGGTGATATAAAAAATGAAAAAAAAAAACCTTTTTATTTTTGTAAATATTGAATTGATTCATCATTTATTGTAAATATTATTTAGATTTGTGAACTTTAGTGATAAATTATAAACACCATAGTCTATACATTAGTATATTTTTTTTAGCATTAAAATGATAAAATTTTAATTTATAGATTTTAAGTGGTAACCATATGGTTTTAACAGAGTAGTCCCCGAATTCAAAAATCTTTAGTTTAATAAAGTTGGTTCTAAATCATTTTTTTTTTTTTTTGCAAACTAATGGTTAAGTTAAGATCAACCAACCCATTGATCCTAACTTATAATTTTTTCCTAATTTTGACTAGGTGGCAACTCCTACAAATTTTTCAAAAACAAATTTCTTTTAATCTCTAGTTGAGGGTTCATATAAATTAAGTTCGGGTTTGATACGAATTGAATTAAGAGAAATAAAATCAAAAAAAAAAAATCCAAACTCGACTACTTGGCGACTCCATTAGACGCCTATTTTTACGAGGGCTAACCAAGTCAGATTATATTTTGAAATTAATTACATGTCATCAAAATTAATTACCAAAATAATCCATCAGATTAGCATTTCTAAAAGCATCTTTACCCTTAGTTAACGAGTTACTTAAAGTATCATATCAATATTTGAAACAACTCTCCTTATTAAGCAATCTCTACATTATTCCTTGTTATTTTAATTGAGTTACTTTTATACTTTTTTATTTTATCACCTTAAAACAACATTTATATTTTTTTCATAAAGATTAAATAGGTGTAAAAGGACTAATGAAAGAAGAGGTGAGAAGGTTACTTTTTGTAAAAAATAAATATGTATAATAGTAGTAAGGAGAAGTGAGAGGATTGCTTATCATAACAACTATGGTTGCTAAGCAACCACTTTATTAGACAAGCAACAACTACCACATCACTCATAGTAATTGGAGTTTTCAGCAAGTACCCCAAAATAAAAATATTCAAATAAATGTTTCAAAGTGTATATATTATGCATTTTAGAGGTGCGAGAGACATGTGCATGTTTCATACGTAGTGTGAGTGAGAAAGGGCTTGATTTGCACCTTATATGTGCACAACACAATTGACTCACACATCGTAAGTGCACAACACTGCTCATGATTCGCACGTTGCAGGTGCAAAATAGAGAACACGTAACTTGTATATGTACAACATGCCCTCTCACTGAATTCACATCTACTACATACAATTTTAGTAGTTTATTTTAGTAATTAATTTGTTATGCATCCTATTTTTTGTAATTATTTTTTTAAAATGGTTAAATTCACCTTTCACTTCCAGAAATCATAAGCAAAAGCATGAGATTCCAAACAAAATAAAATAAAATAAAACCAACACAATCTAATACTACATTTCAGGTACAATGAGAAGCTTCAAAAGACTACTCCTAAAACGTAGACTTGATCACAACCCACAAGTTCAACCTATTCACTTCATACAAATAGTTATTTATTCCCTTCTTATTTTGTGTAAAGTTACTATTAGAGTGTTCATTTGAAAGAAATGGCAATTCATAATGAATTATTGTTAGGTAAAATGATGAATTGCAATTGATGTCCCTATACGTCATTCAATGGTTTCTTTTTTTCCAACTTTATCATAAATACACATGTCTTGAAAATATTATTTATGCAGTTATTCTCTCTCTATAGAAAATACATATTTTACTTTTTAATAATTACTTGTTTTATTTTTTACACCAAGTGAACATTATAATGATTGTTACAACCATATTACAATCTTATTGAATTGCAATCTCATTCCTCCTTATTCCATACGTTGAAATGAACAAGCCAGCAGAGTTGTATACATGGAATGGTTAGACATCTGCAAGATTGGAATTGAAACTAAGCTCATGTCCATAGTTTTCAATATGTGCCTCCAATCTAAGTTGGGTCAACCAGTCTAAACCCCTAAGATCCATTGGGCTAACATAGCTATCCTTAAAAATTAAATAAAATAAAGGAAAAGGTAAAAATAAATTAAATTAAATTAATATAAATATTTAATTATTTACATAAGAAATGAATATATATACACACAAAGAATTAAGGAAATAAATATTTTAATAAAAATTACAAAAATACTACTAAATAAAAAATAATCACAAAAATAGCAAGTAAAACTCCTCTCTTGTACAAACGAGTTTAAATTGTTTTGAGCTCCCCTTGTAGTATAAATTGCAATAAACTCAAGAAGAATTTAATACACTTAAGTTAAACTATATTTTTAAGATACAAATTTAACTTACCTTTTACAATAATAAATAGAACTTATATTCCTAAATCAATGTAGATAGGATTAAGCTTGATTATATGGATCAACTGACAAATGATATACAAAAAATACACTAAAAAATCATTTTCTAATCGCAGCTTAAATGGGCATAATTTTTTATCCATGAGGAATTATAAAACCTATTGCACCATTTTCGAGGACTATTTTTTTAGTCCAATAACAAGCTAATTTGGGGTTCCTCCATTGAGATCATTTCAACCTTAAGAATATTGTTTAAGGCATATAATGTGCTACTTAATTTTTTTGGAGTTGGTAATGTCGGATTTCCTTAGATTTTTTTTTTTTTTTTTGGAACTTAGAGGTTCATCAATGGAGTTTCTAGAAAGAAGGCGTGAAATTTGTATTAAACTTGTCTCTTTAAAACACGGATTTTAAGAAATGAGTTTAAATTGTTATTATTAGAATTATTTTCAACTCATGGCACTATCGTAATTCTTATTACACTATTACTATTTTTTCCTTTTCCCTATTTAAAAGAATGTCCGATTGGATATGTCCGACTGGATTTATACATACTTTTATCACATGTAAAATGAATTTTCTTGATAATCTTGGTTTTTTTTTAAGTATTTTGTAATCTCATAAGCAATTAAAGGTTGATGTTTTTCTGTATAAGTAAATACATATTATACACAATTAAAAAAAAAGATTAACACATCATTTTATGTTTAAAATTTATCTCATTATTATTTTTTTTAGTCATTATAATAAGAGCTAGAGGATTCGAACCTACACTTACTTGAAAAACCAAGAAAGATATTATTAAGCCATAACATCATTTAAAATTAAATTTATTTTATTATTTATTTTTAGTTCTATCATTTTAAAAAAAATTGTTACGGGTCCATAAACCAGCCCATTGCCACATGGATCCAGTTTTAGGTCCATACATTTCAAACTAGTGAGGCAGCAATTCCAGGCCAAGATCCTCGGTGACCGGAATGAGAGAGCAATGTTCTCTAAGATGTCAGCCATGTCATGTCAGAAAGAAATCTGGTCCTAAAGATTTATCAAAATTCAGGACTCCAACACTAATGAATATTTGATGCACCGCTGCTGCTGTCACATGCTTTGAGAATAACAACGTCTCACGTGTTATTTATAATAATTTATAAAATAATTAAAATTAAATTAATACACATGAATATTATTATTTACGAGATAGCAATATGATAACAACTTTGATACAACAAACTTTAATCCTTCGACAATATGGCACAGGATTTTTTTTCCCCAAGCCCACTTTATACTTTATACTTTTTATATACAAATAAGTTCACCAAGTGTAAGGCAATTGATGAAGGCATAATCCATTTCCAAGAACGTCTTAAAACTACCTAGATACATTAAATATTGGTGAGTGGGTGAGTAAGTGGATAGGAATAATTAATGAATATTTCAAATCGCCCATGTTCAAACCCCTCTTATATATAAAGGAATTATCCCTTCCTTTATAAGCACTTTACATACTCTTGCAAATAGGATTATAAGAAAGTTTATAGGACTAAAAAATTTTCAGCCATTCAAAGTAAGTGTTGCAAATGAATCAAGTCAACTCATAAATCATTTAAAGGCCAAAAAAAAAAAAAAATTCATAAACCATTTGAGTTCGATACGATATTTACTCGAATTCAATTCAAGAATAATCAAGTCGAATTAAAAGTTGAACTATACAATTGTTTTATCGAGTTGACTCAAGCTCAAGCTTTATATGTTTAGCTCGATTAACTTCCAAGCCTAATCAAATTTTATTAAACTTGCAAGCCTAATTGAGTTTTATTGAGCTCTAATTGAGTATAAATAGTAATCAAATTTCAAATCGAATTTGGGTGTTAATATTATTTAAATTATAATTTTAAAAATCGATAAATTGAAACTAAATGAGTTTAATCAAGTCAAGCTTAAACTTATGTAGTCTTATTTTTAGACAATCTTAAGCTTAGTTGAGCCCGAACTAGGCTCAAGCTTTAAAATGTCAAGTTAAGCTTGAACTCAACACTGTATCGTCTCAACTTGATGCATTTATAGCCTTATTGATGGGATCACTTACAAATCTCACTTTTCTCTGCCAACAACTTACGTTGAGCTCAACATTCTAGGCCAATCCACAATTGGAAACTTTCTCAAAGTTGATTACCCTCAAGTGAGGGAAAACTATAGTAGAGTTAATCAAATTCATATAGGAGATCAATATTTTAGATGGTTAAAAAAAGATATTCATATTATACAAAATAGTACAAATAGATAATATTTTAAATGGTTAAAAAAGTAGATTAACAATTTTTATAGTATTACTAGTGGATCTTGATGTGGTTCCATCCATATGTTCACAGTAGCATACTTTTTTTTTTTAACCATAATAGTAGCATAGTTTACATTGATACAGTAATCATCCATCATTTGCACCACTTTATATGATATCAATTTTTTTTAGCTACTTAAAGCATTCGTCCTTGTTAAATTTACCCACATCATTAATCCCCTTCCCACATCGTTGATCCCCATCAGTGTGATTTTTCCATTCAACTTACCCTAACCCTTGTCAACCTGAAGACCCAACCTTCTCAACTACATCCTTTGCAATTAACAAAGTTGAAGGCAGACATCCTATAGCCTACAGTAGTTTCCTCTACATACTCTATGCTTCCATGCTCGTTAGTAGGTTTATTCTGCATTAAACTCAACAGTTTCAAAACTTTAAGCTTGGCACCCACTTGGGCCAGGCCTCCTCTTCCCCCACAACAACTACAGTTGCCAGCTTATCTCAAATGGACCAAGATTTGTATCCTATTGTATATAAAGCAAAATTGTTTTTTCTTAGGTCTCTTATTCCTAAGAGCCTACCCCTCTAGGCTAGGTCACTATCACTTCGTTTTCAGCATGGGTCCTTCTCTTCAGCTTGTCTACTTGCTGCAAAGCCACCCTTCATCATATAGCAATAAAAAACTCTTATCTCCTTTAGATTTGAAAGTTCAGAGCCTTTCATTTTTGACCTTTTATTTTCATCTGGTCGAGGTTTATTTTCTTGGTGTAATATCTGGCGAAAAAAAAAAAAAAAGAAATCTATGCATTCCCAAAAAAAAAAGCCCTAGTCCTTCAGGAATGTGCCAAACTAGTAGTGTGCTCCTTTATGGCTGAAGACTAACTTTTATATGCAATGATTACACGATTTCTGATTTAAAAAAAAAAAAGTGTAATTCCACAATGAAATAATGGAACGGTTACACGAATAGGGATGTAAACGGGTCGGGTTCGGGTCGGGTCATCCTGTCCCAAACCCGACCCGATTAAAAATTGAGTGTCCCAGAACCCGACCCCACCCTTTCTTAGAAACCCGACCCGACCCGAACCCGACCCTTTAATCTATTACATAATTAAATGCATCATTTTATTATTTGATTAAATTATTATCGTAGTGAGGCATGTTTAAGAGGCAAAAATTTCAAAATAAAGATCCTAATTTTTATTTAAAAAAAATTAGAAAAAGTTAAAGACAAGTAAAAAATTATTAAACGTGAAAACTGAATATATAAGGTAAAGTCAGTAACTCAAGACATGTCATTGCCTAAAATTATTAGAAGACTTACATATATATATATATATTAATAATACATTCAACTCAAATAATAATAATAATAATAATAATAATAAAATGATGACACTACACAACGATCTATATATTCTTGATTTATTTGTCATTACATATATATATAATATCTTTTTTTTTTTTTGAGAAAATTAATTTTTATACTTTGTTGTGTTGCATGGGAAAGAAATGAATTTTGAAAAAGTGGGGAAGGTTGCACATGGAAATCGATTTTCTCTGGATAATTGGTCAGTAATTATTAATTGTAAATATAATTTATATCCTATCATGTGACTCAATACATGAATAACAAAATGATTATATGAAAAGCATCATTCAACTAATGAATAAGTAAATTCCTTAAACTAAAATTTTTAATTTTTTTAATTAAATCGGGTCGGGTTTTCCCAACGGGTTATGAGTACAACCCAAAACCCGACCCTAAACCCTATAGGGTCTGACCCTATAGGGTTTTTAGCGGGCGGGCGGGCGGGTACCCTATAACGACCCGCCCCGGTTGCATCCCTATACACGAAGCAGGGCTACTTATGGGTCTGATTGGATTGCCGAATCTTAATGCCCACCGTATTTGTATCTAATCTATTTCTGTAACTTATCTATATTTTATACGTATTATATCTATTCAGTAAGTTTATAAGTAAAACTGCTAGTTTTTCATAGGTACATGATTCTTAACAAACATATGTTTAAAAACAATGAAAATATGATATCAAAATAACTAGAATATGATGAAATAAACAAACTCAAGACATATTCAATCTCGATAAAATGTAAATCTTTTCTTTTGATATTTATCGTGAGTATCATGAACTCTCACAACCTATGATTGAAATTAAAAATAACTCTTCAAACTCATACAAGCTTGGTGATTAGATTTGATTGAGTTAACTCAAGATGGTATAATACCTAGTACTAGTTTACATAATGAAAGAAAACAAAATGCAAATTCAATTAAATTTTATTGAGATTTTCTTTTTCGCTCAAGCTTAAGTTTACTAAATTAACTTTGTATATGTTCCTTTTATTTTTCCTTTTTCATCCAAAAAGCAAATTATATTAACATACAGTTGAAATTTACTAACTCAACTTAAGTTTAAATAGATTCATGATCCAATTGATTTGAATATAGTAATTCCTTATATGGGGTTTGTTTTTACAAGTTCTATTCTTTTAGGAACTAATTAATTGTTTATATAAAATTGCCTGTACTACTCATAAATTTTACAAAATTAATCCAACTTTAATTTGAAAACAACACCTTGAAGAACTCCAATATCATTAAAAATCAGTCCAATTTTAACCTTTAAAAGAAATCGCTTCATGAAAACCTACTTATATAGTTAGAAACATTGTTCAAATATATCACCTAGTGAAGTTAGGTCTTCAACCATAAATGAACAAACTTATTCTTTTCAACTATAAGATTGATGTTTGAAGTAAATCAACGTACCTTACATATATATAACGTTCTAGATTCATCCGAGTAAGTTTTATGCTTAACCAAACATCCATATCTGTCAAATTACCTTGTATGTCTGCCCATTCTTAAAAGGCAACTTTCTATGTACATTATATCCTTTTCCTTGAACAGAGAGCTAATGGAGAGAAGTGAATGGGAATTACTGGTGTCGGGTTCGATGGCATTACCCGGAGGAGATGGCTGTTGGTCGGCAGCCACAAAATCTGAGGTGGGAGTTATACAGGACGAATGATTTTGATGATGTTGAGGTGATAGTTATTAGTATTAGGCTATTAGCTTTTCCCTGAAAACCTTCTAATGTTCATTTCGGCCATCATTGCATAAGATCTTTTGCTATATATGCCAAAATATGTTCTATACATAAAATATGGTAATATAACGTAATATAATACTTTGTTTTTTTTTTTCCTTCTAATCTTACCTAAATGGCTGATCAAGAATGAATAAGATAAAAATAGTCTTATTATTCATATTACGGCCAACCAAATGTAGCCATGTTTATAAATGAATAACATCTATATTGAATTTATTTCTTAAAAAAAAGAATATTTTACATAAGAAGGACAGTGTCAAGATTATTACCTCAATGGAACAAATGAACTGCTTGATAGTAATATTTAATTGATCATGGAACATTTTTCATTTTTGTTTTTCTTTTTTGCTTTTTCTCTGGCTATTAAATGGTGCTGGAATTCATGAAAAGAAGATGTGCATGTATCTCTCGTAGGGCTGCAAACGAGTCAAATCAAAAGTACAATACTAAATTCAAATTTAAGTTTGACTTAAATTTCAAAACCCAAGTTTGATTTCAATTCAATTGAGCTTTATATTTTAAGCTCAAATTTGGTCAAAAATAAAATTATTAATCTCTAATTTGACTCAATTTAGCTCGTTTAGGCTCAATTTATTAAAATATATATTTTAAATTCTAATTAAAATAATATTATTATCTAAACTTGATTCCACTTTAATTAACATTTATACTCAACTCAAACTCGATAGAGCTTTGATTAAGCTCACGAATTAATTAAGCTAAACATATAAAGTTTAAATTTAGCTTGACAAATTATTCAAATAGCTCTAACTCGAGTTTGATTCGACTATTTTCAAATCAAACTTGAGTAAATATCAAATCAAACTCAAGTAATTTATGAACCAATTTGGTTCGTTTGCATCCTTTGGTGGAAGGATTTGTAATTTCGTGAAGATGGAATAAGATTAAAATTAAATTTGAATGGTTATTAGTTATTAGAACGTGTTAACTTAATAAATATATATAAGCAGAGTTAAACGTAGTGTCAACTAAAATAAAAGGTAGGTAGATCCTTGATCTAACTATTTTTTGCAAGACCCTACATTAAGGGTTTATCACATAGGAAAGTGGAACTGCAACAATACTACATTCTTATTTAATACACTCTCAGGGTCTTGCCAAAGATTAATAGTCTAGGGACTATCCATCTTTTTTTCTTGATATTAAAAAGTTTAATTTGGTATTAAATTGATGATTGAAAAGTTCAAGTACTTTAATTTCAAAAAATTCAAATAGCAAAGACGATATTATTGCTTAATTGAATACCTAATATAAATTCAAATACAACTAATAACAATTCTCCCTTTATTCCCTTTTTTTTTTTTTTGGGGCAAGATATAATATCAAGTTAAACAAATGATATTGATTTTTTATCATTATTTTTTTTTTCCTAAACAACATCATCACATCACTTATAACATCACCAAGCTAGTATGAAGAAATCCACCATGATGGATAGGCATATACCGTATCAGTTATAGTGCCGTATTTTTAATTGACATACTTTCAATGGAGGAGTCTTGCTAAAGATAGATAATCTAGGAATTACTCATCTTTTTTTTTTTTTTTTTTTTTGCCAACTCTTTGATATTAAAAATTTTAATTTGATATTAAAATTGGTGATTGAAAAAGTTCAAGTACTTTAATTTAAAAAATTCAAATAGCAAACACCATATTATTGCTGAATTTTTTTTTTTTTTTTTTTTTGCCGTATATTATTGCTGAATTGAATACCTAATATTTGGGGAAGGAAGGACCCTGGGCACACAATATCAAGTTAAACAAAAGATACGGATTTTTTTCATTAATATTATTTTTTCCCCCTAAACAATATCATCGCATCGCTCATAACGCTACCATGCTGGTAAGAAGAAATCAACCATGATGGATAAGCATCTCATCAAACAGTAATGCAATGGTATTATGGAATTTAGAGATCATGCCTAAAGTCAAGCACTTTCTGTGGCGTACAAAATCTAACGCTTTCAACCAACAAAGGGCAATCTGTACAAGAAGAAGATTCCTACTACCCCGACTTGTCAATTTTGAGATGAGCAATAAAAACGTTGGTTGATTATTATTTATTACTACGTGAATGGACAAAATGGGCTTGGTTAGCTTATATGGGAATTAGGACTAATACTGCTAGAAGAAGAGATTTATTTCAACTGTTAGGCACATCATTCTACACTGCTAGGTACATCATTGTACCTTCTAACTTCTGCTTATTAGAACATGGACGGAACACTTCTGCCGACGTGAAAATTAAAAAATCACGAAAGGGCAAAAGGGAAGTGCTTATGCATGTGTTGCAGATGGGGGAATGTTTTTTCCGTTTCTGATGCAAATCTGCAAATGGTTCGATTATGAAAGTTTGATAATATCAACAAAGATGCTTCCTTTGACCGACGGTAGTTTTTGGGACAGCAAATCTGTTTAGGAACGAAGGAATTATAATTACTGGAGCTTCTTCCACATATTTCTCTACATATTAAATATGGTTATCTCTTTAGCATTCAAACGATGTTCTCTCTCAATATTCAGACAATGGATCGAACAGTCTTTTAATAGTTCCAGAGAAATTCCCACATAGGATAGATATGCACACAAAATAAGGACAAGGAAAGACTATTCAAAAGGAGCTATTTTTTTGGGCCAACATCTACAAAGGACTTCCCAGCCGCCAAATGTGCACAAAGAAAGGGGGAACGAGGAGCGTTCTCAACTTCCAGTTCTCTCAGGGATTGCATGCCCATTTTTATGACTCACCACCATCATTTGTTCAGTGAATGTAGGTCGATTAATTACAACACCGGCACAATTGCTGCATCGGTGCAATGACAGGTGAAGCAATTAAAAAACGTTCCCCAGGCCAAAGGTAAGGGAAAGACAGACGAGTGATAAAAACCCAACACAAGCCAATCTTCAAATACCACAAAGCCGCTTAGTGAAAAAGTCTCAAGAAACAAAGACATCAAGACGCTCCACCAACATCCTCCTTTCGGCCTATTCCAATCTTATGGCTACACTACACCAACAATATTTCCATCCCTAACTTCACAAGCACATTCTATTAGTCAAGTAGATGCTTAAGAAGGTTAATAGCTTGACGATAAGAATCAGCTAAAACATAGCTCAATCCTACTATGATTCATACACTTTCTATCATTCTCAGATAAACGCAATCGAATGTTTAGACAAGTTAACTTTGACAGCAAATCATGATTCCTTCCTTCAAGTATTTCTCTACCTCTCTAATACTTGAGTAATTAATTTTAATAAACCTTGGTTTTATGCTTTTGAGGTTATGAAAACACTAATGCTTGAATACCTGAAATCAAGACTAACAAGAAAAGGCATTGTAAAGGAAGTATGATGTAGGAATATCACTAGTAACCAATTCAGTTTCCAACCCTGTTCCCAACCATTGGTCACTTGATACATCCACTCCAACAATTCCTCCACTTCCTCCCCAGCCAACAAGAGATCCCATTCAATACAATGGATTTTGACTATCAGATACAATGTAAGACTAACATAGAATGTGATTTGACAAAATAGAGCAGACAACATATAGCTTAAAAACAATGGCCACCGGTTGTCACCTGTGATGATGTCTTCGCATAACCAGAGTCAATGTCCAAGATAAGGATGAATGAAGCTGCTGTATCTCTACTTTAAGGTAACTGTCCAAGCAGAAAGCACCATAATCCCCTACTGATATGTACATCATTCAAGAGTAATCTTAGTGTATGCAGGATGTTAAAATGTAATCAATAGTAGTCAGGACAGTGGAAACATCATCTCCTTGAGCTTGGCATAGGCTCATCTGAAAGGATACAATCAAGCAAGACGTGAATGTAACCAGAAAGTAAAATATGTCCAAATATTTAGAAACAAAGTGCTCCATATATCTTCTCACAAGAAAAGTTCCCATACAGCACCCTGTAATTAGTAATTAACAACAACAATTTATGAGACTGTTTTCAGCCGACAAACTTCATGGGATATTTTGTGCTGCAGACTAATTTTCTACTTGGATGCTTCCGAAACTTATATTTATTCAGCAATATGCTCAGAAACACACTAAAAATTACAGTAATATGGCCCAAAAATTTATATATAGCAACAACTGATTAGTTAGTTTTCCGAATCAGTAATTACGCCAGATGACAACAAACTAGTTTGTTTCAGATGGGCATGGGCCCAGGGTTGGAGGTGGGTTTGAGAAGAAGCCACACCGAGTAGCAGCTTCTTCAACAGACAAACACACAGACCCTCTCTAACTTCTCCAATACACTTGAAAAAACAACTTATGGAATCATTGATATATATATTATCACATCAGCAACGAATAGCTGAGTCATACCTCTTTTTAACATGCTACCATTTAAAATAATGCAACTTACCAAAATCATCATCGTCGTCATCATTTTGACTTGTAAAGAATGGTGTAAGGAAGTTCTTATCCAATGCTGAGAATGATGCCGCACTGCAAAAAAGAAGATAGTAAGCAAAGAAAAGAGATCTGAACAGTTGAATACAAAAAAGCAGACTCCTTGAAATTACTTCTTATGGAATTCTTTAAGCTTCATCTTAAATCTGCTCCCTGACGACGAATTCTCATCATAAGATGGGGCCAAATAGCGATGGCGCTGGTCATAATTCTGGAAATCAATCTGGAAAGGCAAATATGAGCTTATGACTACTGCCAAAAAAGAAGAAATTAAAAGAAAAGAGATGCTCTGTAAAGCATGGGTACAGCTATCAAAAAATTTGCAAAAAGCAAATAAAAGTCAATACCAACCATCCTGTTTGAACAAACATGAAAAGGTTGGTCCCCGCATATGGGAACTCATAACTAAAGATATTTGCTGGTCCAACAAAGCTCTCAGCAGAGTTATTGCAAGGAATAATATCAAATGATTCCACTTTATGCTGAAAGCAATGGCAGAATATTTTCTCAATTGCCTGCTCACTTTCCAATTCCACAAGTCTCATGAACCTTCAAGAGTATGACAAAGGAATATGTTTCTGCTTTGAAAGCCATTGATGAGGATATGGCAATGCAAGTGGACCAACAAATTTAAGGAAACTAAACTTTGAGGATGGACCTTGAAAGGAAAATGCCTGGCAATGGATGAAGATCTATTAAAGGTTGAAATGCAGCAGACTGCAGTAAACAGACTGAAATCTGGATGATGCAATGCTGTATCATCCATCTTTCAAAATGCTTAAGAAGGAAGTTTGATTGCGATAGTCCTCAAAACAATCAAGCGTGTTAAATTAGTCTAAGTATGCAATGTTGAAAAGACTTATATATCCTTAGACTTTTTAATATATCTGAATTGGAATATTTGACTAATAAAGTCATCTATTAGAAAATTGGTGAAAAGATTGCAGAGGAATGCAATTTCGGAAAACATACATACAACAGCAATTGCTAGATTGCTCTTGACCAAACTCTAAGCTTAAGCAAAAAGTTTGCTCTTCCTGTTTTCTTGCCAGCGTATGGCAGGGGTTCTGAAAGAATAAAGGACATACAGGGATATATGTGCAATGAAAAAAGCATAGGAAAGCTTACTTCACCAAGCGGACCATCATGAGTGTCCCCTACAACTTCTAGAGCTTCCAGCATGGTACCAGTTGAGCCTCCAATTAATAAAACCTGCAGCAGTTTAGGCAGTCAGAGATAAAACAGCACCCAAAAACATCATTTGCAGTAGTTCACCTTTGCAGAGCAAAGATATATTATCATTAAATACAAGTACAGCTCACATATATGAAACTCCACATGCAAAAGCCCATGACTAGACAGCTTTACAGTTAAATGAGAAAAGGAGATATACAGAAAAGTATGTTGACACAGATTATCATGGTAAAAACCACTTTGAGTACCAACAATGGCTACATCTAGCTAAAACAATATGCAGAATGGAACCATTATATAGCAGATTACAAAAACGGGGGAACAATTAAATTCAGATAACTGCAACTGTTAGCTGAAAGACCTCACAGGTGCCACAGTTACAGTGAAGCAGCTATTCCTAATGCTGCTGAAGTGTCAAAACAAGAAAGCAGCAAAAGAGGTAGCTAAAGGAAGAGATCTAAAAAATGGATAGATTTTAAGGTAAGAGAACATGAACTACCGTCACAACAACAATTGCCGTGGTTGCTGTGAATATAGTCTGGCCATGCCCCTCCGGAAGCTCATGAACAGATTGCAAGGCAAGTGCAAAGGCCATGGCACCTCTAAGTCCTAGTTAAAGATCCAATAGCATGCACATGTAAGAGATATAGCATTTTACGTTGACTGAAAAATTCATATAGTTGATGATTTCTGTTTTTCTCACCACTGTACCAAAGAGCTTTTTGGTGTTTTGCAGGTATCTTACGGTTGGCAGGACGAACCAAATTAACCAAATATGCACAAGAAAAGACATTTGCTGCCCTAAAAATAGACAAAGCTGTCAAGTTCAACAAGGATGCCCCAGGAATTTAGTGTAACTAGTTTCTGAAAGTGCCATGGTAGAGTCAAGTTATAGAAAATACATACCTTGCTATCATAATGAATAGCTGATGCCAAATGAAGCAAGTTGAGGAAACACAGAAACCAAAAAAAAAAAAATCAGAGCAGCTCTTAAGAAACAGATGACACAGTGAATAGCTTGCAAGTCATGCAAAATATAGCTAAAAGCATGAGGATACAATTGAGAAAAAGATAAATCCAATGTGTGACCAGCTGTGCTGTTCCATGACAATGTCAAAGCCCATATATATGAACCTGAAAACCAAACAAATAATTAAAACTAGAGGATGGAATGCATAACACTTTCAGAAAGCAAGACACAAGAAGAGATGAGCTCACGTAAATGTCTCAGCCAGCGAAGATATTAAATGGAAAAATGCCGAGACAAAGCGCTGGGAGTTTCCAGATAAATTCGAGTATGTGTAATGCTTCATTAACTGCACAAGAGTAATATCTTCATCAGGATCTTATCTCAATAACTTCAACTAAAATAAACATGCAATATCCATGCACCCACTTACAATTCCAGTGAACAATATTGAGACTATACCAGATAGACCAAGACCCTCTGCAAGCATATACCTAATCAGAACACAACTATGAAGTAAGTTCGCAGCATAAACAACAGAAGCAGTGAAAAACATCATGTAAAGCATCAGCCCGAATGCCTCAAGATTACTTACGAGAAGTATGGAAACAGCACAAAAAGGCAGCACTCTAGATTTTGAAGGCTGAAGCATGAAAAATAAAGCAAAACTTCAGAGGGAGAAATTTGACCCAACAGTCAGAAAAAGATCCCTTGAAGAATAAGAATGCAGTACTCACTTATCAATATCCAAGCCCGCATATTTGAAGAGGTGCTAAACAGTTAAGGTTAGACTATGGAATTTCCAACAAGTATAAACAGAGTTTTTTTTTTTTTTTTTTCATTTTTTCCCCATTCTTTGGTGGTAAGTGAATTAAGATTGAAATAAAAGAATGACATGTTCAATCAGAAAGGATATCAAAGCAGAAAGGAATCCAACTCCAACACCTGCACAAAAACCATTATGCATAATCAGCAATCATAAAGGGCATAGGATGTGCAAAGAGGTGAGTAAACATTATTATGCAGGGAAACCTCAAAATCTGGCTGGCTGATGAATTAATACCATCAAGACAGGAACCAGCTCTTTCTCCATATGTAACATTATCCTAAAATTATTAGCTCTAAAATGGTATGTTCACCTGCAGACATAGAGCCAGCAAAGGTCTCAAGAAACCTGAAAATCACTGTCACGAAGCTCTGTGCAGATGAAGCATGACTTCTGACCAAAGACATTGTTCTGCATGGAAGGATCACAGTGAAAATTATAATCCGCCACCCTTATCCCTTATTAAGAAAAGCATATCAAAATTCAAAACAAAGCAGAACGATGCATGCAAATTCAAGTACCTGTACAATGAAATAGCCATCTTCCAGGTTGTGCATGACAAAAAGTGAAAATCATCTAATTAGTTGGATAAAGGCATCATCCACAAAATAAACAATCAAAAGAAAGATAGCTACAGTAAGTCACCGCATCATTCAACACTGATTCTCCAAATACCAGAGCATAGAGATTCACATCCGTCCCAAGCTCCTGAAATTACAAATTTTAGTAAATTCTCCCACAACTTAAGGGGAAAAAAGTTTGAGCTAAACACAACCACATTAATAAGAGCCATCATCTCAAATAATTTGCAGAGAATATTCACTTTGCCAATTATCATATCACAACAAATGGAGGGAAGTTTTCCTATTCACTATGCTGATTCTTGCACTAGTCGATTCATTTCGTATGCCAGGAGATTACAAGTAATCAAGTTGATAATATTTGTGAGTCACGTGTACTTGTCATCTGTGTTCCAGAAAACATGTTCAACTTCTGTGAAGCCGAAGACCAACAATCACTTCCTAATGTAATTCCAATGAAATGAAATTTGCATGCCTGAAGATGAGAGAGGACTTGGGCATTCCTACTTTGTTTGAATAAAACAAATCAGTACAGTTGAAATGCAACTGAAATTTGTGCAGCAATGCTCCTAAGAGCATTTGATTATGTCTACTGAAGGGTGCAAATTTCTTCACAACACTCAATCTAGTGATCTTGGAATTGGAAAAGATTTCTCAAGTTTAGGCAAAGCATTGCAAAGGTTCAGTGGAAAGTTCAAAATGGCACTATGTATCTTAGGTATGATTTATTGCTAACCTGTAGCACAATCATATCAAGTTGAGCTCCAAGCTATAGCCTTCTCCAAAATCCTAGGTATAGTCACCTATGTTCCATTATAGATAATATTCATCTGTTTAGTAATATAGATAATAGTCCACACGTTTAAAATCTAAATTAGTTGAGTGTAACACAGCTAACTTCAACATGGTATCCAATCAAAGTTCTTAAGCTCAAACCCCTGTACACTCATTTCACCCCATTTAAATAAGAGGTCCACTTGACTGGTCTGTACTAAAGCCTTCAGCTCATAAGCATGGAAGAGCATTAAGTAATAAATACAATAATTTACACCATATCTACCACCTTATACTTTTAAAATCAATTGATTGCAGTACTAACTTCAACACACTAGGTCAAAACCCATGGGTGACATATGCTAGCTACTCAAAGTTATAGAGCCCCAAAAAAAAAAAAAAAAAAAAACTTCTAACTCAAGGAATTCAATAGGGACAAATTTATATATAGGGATTTCACCATCATGAATGCATGAAGAAGATAAGAATGCCACACAAGAAAATTACTTGAGGCATAGAGGTTAACTGCTCTAAGGCAATGCCTAGACTTCCACTTGAATTGTTAAACTACATAGCAAGCACAAATTGGTAGCGGGAAATCCATCAAAACCCAATATGCTACCAACACAATTCGAGGTGGAGCCCCACAATCACCTCTTTTTCCAATGCCAGGTCAATGCTTAGGTATGAAGAGAAGTCTACATAACACTTGGCTATTGGCATGCCCAAAATTCAATATGTCAACTGTTCCCTGGGCTGACTTATTGCTTATGATATAGCTCTATTCCATCAGCTTCTTAATGGATAGTTTCATGCTTACGAAAATTCAGAATAATGAGCACAAATATATAATAATTCACATAAGAATTGGACAATAAGACAAAGCAAAATAAAGAGAAAATCACCTGAAATATGGACAAAACAGTAACAGGATCGGTTGCCGAAATAAGAGCACCAAACATTAGGCACTCAACAAAAGGAAGTTTGTACATGAGAAACATCACACCACCGAGATAACTACAATCAGCAAAAACAAAGTTAATCTCAGACACTGAAGATTGATAACAATTGTTAGTGAAGACAATGTTAGAAACTTACACCAAAATTCCAGTGACAATAGCAGCTAGAAAAGTTCCAAATATTGCAAATGTGACAATAGCTCCAAAATTTGAAAAAAAGGGTTTCTGCACCAAATCATCAAAGCATCTTAAATTTTACAAGCATGAAAACAAGAACACGGATCCCATCAAGAATATAAGAAACTTCCATCACTTCCTTATTACATAAGGCTTGAACCATCTGAATGCAGCAAATTAACACTACATTTATATAATCTGCTACATATGTTTAAAGATGAAATAAATAACCATGTCATGCTAATCAAGTGAGGAAAAGTAACAAAAAAGTGAAACAAAACTTACTGGGGATAAACTGAACCCCGATTGAGTAAGCACAGGCCAAGACAGCAGTCAAGGAAAACTATGGCTACAGATCCACCTCATTTGGAAATAAATACACAAGCCTTGAAACTATCGGTTTCTTGAAAAATGGTAAACAAGGCCCTGGTACATAATATGGTTGGGGGGGAAAAAAAAGAAATCCAACCTTCCATGCAGTTGCAAATGAAATGTGTAAGGCCTGCTTTCAAACACATACATGTTCTATATTAAGTAAATTCAAGAAGTACCCAGGCCCCGATGTCCGACCATCTATTAAAAGAAATGATTTTGATCCAAGTAGCTAGGGCACTAAACAAAAACTGCACATAACAACTTCAAATTGAATGTTGTATAAAAATTTCCAAAATTGCATACACAGGAAAAGGAGAGAGAGGAAGAGAGAACAGATACCAAGAAGTTATTCAAATTAAAGAAACAAATTAAAAAGGATATAATATAATAGGAGGCAGCAGAAACAGAAAGAAGAATTCTTCATGGAAGTTGAACCAAGACCTGCACACCAAGGGGAAAAAAAAAAAACATTACAAAACAAAATTCCAATTTGAGAAACCCTAAAACATAGGACCATGATGAAATAACAACTGTCCAATGAATCATTGATCACGAGCATGGTCAACCATACCTAATACTCGTCTCAGTATTCGAAATATTCGCAAGTCCACCAACAATCAAACCTGACAAAATCAATCAGAATTCACAATTATATCACGAAATGAGAAATCGAATAAAAGCCATACGAAACCCTAGTCAACAACAACTAAAATCAGTTACTTAGTCAAGGTTTATAATTAAAATTAAGAATACCGATCAAAAGCGAAGCGCTAGCTTCAGGGAGGTAATAGAACTTATGACGACGGAGGACGTGACCAAGAACGAAGGAAAGAACAAGCATCATGATCTGAAGCAGAATCCCGACGCCGGCAGCTTGTTGTTCTTTGCCGGCTTGACCACCACCGCCGCCGCCGCCATTGTGAGTGTCGTTGGCGGGAGATATGGAAAGGAGTTCCATGGTGGAGAGAAACTAAAGAGATGGAAAGTCAGGGATTCTGATCAGAGGATTGGAAAATGGTGATAGGCTGTTTGTTTTTCTTTGCTGGGAAGGTAAAAGTGTTTGAAGAGTGTTTATATAACTTATTAATCACAATTCACAACAAGACTTTTGGAATCGCTCTGATATTGGTGCATTTTTGCGGAATGTCAGGCTCATTTAGTTACAATTTTTTACTTTTAAAAGTCTTGACCTTGGACTTGGATTTTAATTATCATGTGATTTGATAACACCTGGCACAATAAGCTACATATTTTAAAACTTCATCTTGTTGCTTTTTGGAAGATTAAGGAAACAAAATAGCACTTTTTTAAAAAAATATATATACAGATCCAATCAAATAAAAAATAATTCTATAAATAGATATTTTTAAAAAACAATGTTATAGTGGCCGATCCTGTTTTCTCAAGAAACGAGATTAATGTAAAGAGACAATATTGATAATGTATTTACACTAATCGCGTCTTTTGAAAAAACAAAGTTGGCCACTTACAACCCCGCCTCTTTAGGAGACGATTTTATTTTACCTAACAATGGTGTTATTTTCATTTCAGTAGTATTTTTAAAATTTTTAAAAAGAAATATTAATATTAATTTCTTTTTCTCCTTTTTTAGACTTTCAAGCATAAAAACAATAAATATATATTATTAATGAATTTATGTTTGAATTAAGAAGTGTAAAAAAAAAAAATCCAATCAGCCTTAGCAGTAACCCCTGTCTTACGAAATATCTACCTATATTTTGTTCTAATTGGTAGAGTTCATATAGGTATTAAGAGTTGCAAAATAGGATATAAGTAGGGGTAGGCAAAAAAAACCGAACCGAACCGAACCAAACCAAATCAATCTAGAAGTGAACCAAACTAAACAAAAAAATGGTTTTTTAAACAATTTGATTTAGGAAATTCTCAATCCAAATCAATCCATAAATTTATTATTGGATTGAATTGGTAAATCAAATCAATAAGTAAAAATAAATCAAATCATTTTAGACAAATATAAAAATATTTTACTAATAATTATTAATTTTGTTATGATGATTGGTTAAATACCATATACGTTCTTATGGTTTTATTGTGATATTTATTATATAGTGAATATTGGTTAATAATAACATGTTTTTTTTTAATTTTTTTTTGGGTTGAAGATTTATTCCTCTATTGGCAACTTAATATTGTTTTTTATTAATTGTTTGAATCTAAGGAATATGGATTTTGTTATTAGTTATATACCTCATTATGTATTAATTTTTCGTTGTATATTTTGCTAACATATCACTTTTATTCATAAATAACTTTTGTTGGTAGATGATTTTTTTTCTCAACTTGACTAAATGATTTTTTAGAGGGCTATAGATTATATTTTATTATGTATTAGTTAATGAGCGTACTGTGTTTGTGAGTAAATAATTTTATGAAGGATTATGCATTATAAATGTGATGGATTTACAAAGTATTTTATTGAGGTTTACAATATGAACTTTATAGACTTATTTCAATATTTGAATATCCATACAAATGTAAAATATTAGAACTAAATTTTTTTATTAGAATTTTGATTTAATTTGTAATTCGAACCGAACCAAAAAATTTAGTTAATGGTTTGGAAAATTTCTAATCTTAACCAAACCATTATATAATGATTTGGTTCAAGAAGAAAAAAAACAAACCATAACTTATTATTTTGTTTGATTTTAGTGAAAACCGAACCAAAGCGATCTGTGCTCACACCTAGGTATGAGTGCAGCTCTCATAAGGTAGGGTACAGGAACAAGGTCTTCACACCTTATATCTATCCCAAAATCTAGAAGTGTACTTTGATATATAGAGACACATGTTTTTGGGTATTTTGTGCCTGTCCCATCAAATATTATAAAATAATTTTAACGTATACCATATAAATAATAATACTCAATCATTAATTTTGTGACCACTTTTCTTCAAGATTATTATTAATAGACTATCTTTCAAAAATTTTTATTATAGAAGAATTAGAAAAACTTGTCATTTTTATTTTAAAAGAACCATAGTTGTGTATATGTAATTAAACTCCCATATTATATAGAAATGTTGCTTATGTTTTAAGACTAACTAATACAAAAATACCTCTAAAGTTTTAAATTTTGAAATTTACTATAGGTTCCACGGTTTTGTTTAATATCACATGAATAAGTTTTATAGGTTTCTTTACAAGGTTTCAGCTAATACACATAAACACGTTTCCATATTATAGAACTTGTGATATTAATAAATTACTTTTAAAACTCATTTCTATATGTTATTTATAGTGATATAAGAATATAAGATAGTTTTATGTTTTACATGAAACAAAACCAAATAATATAAACTTGAAATTTCAAAAAGAAAGAAAAAAAATGGAGATTTTGTAAAAAAACCTATATTTCCACAGGATATCATGTACCGGGTAAGATTTATAAGGTGGGTATAAAGAGCCACAAGATAGGTTATAGGTGCAAAATTTAATATCCTATTTCTTACAGAGTAGTTATGGGTAGTATTCATATCATACCACCCTGGACTCGCTCACTGCTAAATCAATCTGAGTATATTAATATATTTCAAAAAAACGATGAAAACCATATATAGTTTTGATAAAATTTTTCAAATGAGCACATTTTGTCGTAGTTAAATGTCATTAATCATTCATCATAGCATATTGCACTTAATAAATTTTTTCGTCCATAAAATAATAAGTAATAATATAATTTTATAAAAAGGTAATATTTCCAAAGGTTATTAAGAAAGCTAATTACATGTCATAAATTTGTGGATAATATCATTATTATTATGTTGACTTTACACGTTTTTATAGTTCTACACATCAAGTTTAAATTGTCAAAATATATGTCTGATTAATAGTTTAGTTGTTATTACTACAACACATCTTTTTCAAAGTAAAATTGTATGATTACCTACCTGCCTAAATAAAAACTAGACAAACACAAATTACATAAAATGAGTTACCAAAATATTGAATTAAAATTACATTTATAAGATGCGACTCACGTGTTAATACAGAAATCACATTTCTAAGATGTGATTCATTAAAAAAATAGGGGGATAAAAGCACAAGCAGTGTCTGTACTTTTGGATTTTGGTAATTTGATGGCCGATGTTTGTTTTTGGGCAAAAAGATGCCTATACTTTCAAAAACAAGACATTTTAGTGCCTCCGTTTACTTAAAATTGGACATCTGAAATGCCTTGTTTTTAAAAGTATAGACACCTTTTTGCCCAAAAACAAACATTAGGTATCAAATTGCCAAATTCCAAAAGTATAGACACCGCCAGTGCCTTTGTCCCAAAAATAGGTGAATCATGCGTTGCACTAAGGTTGTGCACATGTTGAACATGCAACTATTTAGTAAAACTATGAATCAGGTATTGAACATACAATTTAGCATTGGTCATTTAATAATTAAAATTATTAGGGAATTTTTTCAAAAAAAGCCGTTAAACTTATCCTCTTTTTTGGGTGGCAATTGTTATCTAGATTATTAGGAGAAACCAATAATATTATTACACATGTAATAATAAATTTCAAATTAAAATATAATGATATAAGGTCTTTGTAAAATTTTTCTTCTTGATTTGCTTTTATCTTTGCCATAGAGATCTTATCTCTCAAATTACCCTTGCAAATCATCACCGAACTAATACGTTATGAGAGTATCTTTGCAATTGGAGAGCATGCAAGGATAAAATTATTAGTTTATAGAGTTGTGATATTGTTAATTTCTTGTGATAATTTCAATAATACTGAAAAAAGGATAAAATGATAATAGTGACAATTAAACTAATTAGGTGTAAAATTTAAAAACTTGAAACTTGAGGTATAAAAATATCTAAAGTTGAGGAATAATTGTGATATTTCCTATATTTTATTAGTAATTATTGATGGTCAATTCTAGGATTTAGGCTCTACAAGACTATAACGACCCATTACGTACTTAAACCAACCCGTTAGATAATTGGATCAACCTATTGGGTTCAAGAGTGACATGTCCTAACTCATCTTATGCTCTCAAGAGCACCAACCTTCCTTTAGCTCGACAAGTTGGCCTCCCAAGCTACATTGAGATGAATCTCAAGCTAGACCACTTAGTATGCTCCATCTAGCCATTGTTGGCTTTATTGGTCAGTTAGTAGCCTAACTCCCCCATCTATGATAATCGCTTCCAATTCCCCACTATTCCATTATCTCACAATCTGAATGACTACTAAGAGTTCATATCCTATAAATATTCCTTACACCGTCTAGAAGAAAAATATGTCAAACCAGTAACTCATACATTCTTGAACTCTCCTTCACATATTTAGGAAGCAATCTAATTTGAGCGATAGAATGGCCATGCCACACAACCCTTTAGTGAACCATTATATTATTTTGTTTTTGCAAGCTCAGTAAATAAGCCCATAACCAAGCCCTAGCATTCAGTTACCCTTTAACTAGCTTTAAACTAATGACATTAATTATACAACATCAATAAATTTACATGGCTTATTAGTATATTAAAGTCTTTATAGAACATACTGATAGGATAAAATGTGAGCAAAAAATAAAATATAACAATATAATAAAGTATTGAATGTGATACAATTATTGAACGAGATGGATAATTTAGCAAAGAAACTATTGCAATAATTACTATCTTTATAAATATCCATAATAACAGGGGTAAATTACACTGGAATGTCCCAATGTTTCGAAAAGCTCAAAAGAGTAACCGACATTTAGAGAAGTGGGTCAATTGAGGTCTCAACATTTTTTAGTGTTTCAAAACAAGATTCCAACATTTAGAAAAGTTGGTCGATTAAGGTCTCCATTGACACGAGTCACAAAAAAATATTTAATTAAAACTTAGAAACTGTTATTCTAAGGCCTCTATTGACATGTATCAACAGCATATATATTTAATTAAAAATCAAAAGACACTTTTCCAAACGTTGGGACCTCGAATGAACTAACTCATAAATGTTGGGACTTTTTGTTTAACTCACCCATAATAATATGTATAAATACTATAAGTTGTTTTTGCTATACCTATATAGAAATATAATGTAGCAAATGAAAAAATAATATTATAAATTATATGATTAAATTGTCATTTGTTGGTGAAAATAAAATTTCAAACCACATGATTCAAAATTTAATATTTACAACCCAAGAAATGAATAATTGCTCTCTATTTTATTTCACTATTTTTAAGAATGAGAAATTTGAATTGAATTTAATTAGTGAGAGTAAATTTTTATCTATTTATTTATTCATTTTCATAAAGTGTAAGTTAGTTTGCTAGGTTGTTTTGCAGCTGATTTTGTGATTATGAGGTATGGAGTTAGTGGGTAAGCTACTATTTAATGGTTATACATGGGGTAATTTTGTAATATATATTCTTTTGTAAATATATATATATATATAGACAAACATAAAAACAGATTTTTTGTTGATGGGTGAATTTAACAAAAGTTTTTTCAAGTCTAGCATAATTAGTTTATGACTTAGGTTGATTGTCACATTAGGCCCAAGACATAACCTTGGGATTAAGTAGACCTACCAAATGTTTTGATCCACTTAGACGTAGTCATTCTACTTGACTTCCCTCTTACTTGGGTCAATTAGAATTGGTCCTATCAACCCTACTATTGATGGTCCAATAAGGATTACGGACCTCCTGAGCCTAATACAACACTTTAGCCACATAGGTCGATCCCTTGAACTAATAACTATCTTATGACAATGAAGCCCAAAACCTTGCTAAGGTACCGCTTACCTTGGCTCATAATACCGATTGACTCTAACAACATCCAGACAGAACTCGACCCGATGTCTCTCGACATAACTCTCATCGCTAAGGCTCGATATGAGTAAACAAGGATTAGTGGGCTTACCAACGTTCACCATAACCATCACTAACCATCTACTCGCTTATGATTTCATGACATACCCAACCATCAAAGACCCACATGCCATAAAAATCTCTTCCTACTCCATAGGAACAGTACTGTCGTTTAACTCTCTTTCTCGTATCCATCAATTATCCTTGAATCAACATGCTTGTTGACTTTCTCTTCAGTCTCTATCAATTATAACTAGCTACACCTACTATCAAGAATCTTAGAGTGTGGTTCAGTGGCTCGACACCTACTTGCAAATAAATACCATGCATCCCATGATCTCCCAGCATTCACCCATTTTATTCATTTACCTATAATCATCTATCTATGAATACCATTCGAAGTTCTAATGATGGATCATTTGATAACACCTAGCTCACACTCTATTACTTTAATTATTCATTATCTCCAACTGTGAACCCCATGAAATTTCCATTATTTAGAAACTTCAATTAGAAATAGTAACTTGGAAATACAATAGTTGTAAGTTTATAATTGGAGATATAACTAAAATCTATATTTCATATTATAAAATAAAACCAATCATAGAGATAAAACTTAATTTAAATTTTAAGGCGCTAAAACTTTAATTACATAAGCTTCATATATAATTTAAGAGTGTAATTATGAGCTCTAATATTATCACAAAAAATTAAATTTCTATATTTAATTATATAGGCTTAAAATTTCATTTTTGTTAAATCGCATAAGTTTAAATTCTAATATTCAACTACATGAACTTAAATCCTAATCACATAAACCTAAAATTCAATGTTATTTAATCGTGTAAACTTAAAACTCAATTTTTCTCAATCACGCAAGATTAAAACTTTACAAAATAATTTAAAGCCACGAATAAGGTATTTTAAATAATTTAAAAGCTTAGTTTCAACATGAACATTTCCACTTTTATTTATGAACATTAAATTCAATCTTTTAAACTCTATAAAACCCTAATCGGATAAGTAAAAATCATAGAAAATTTTAATTGCATGACTTTGAAATTAAATAAAATAAGATATTAGGAAAGATAAGCATCCAATTTGGTTAAGTGCACCTAAATTCATAGTGAATTTCCTCCTTTCTTTTTTTTTTTTCAAATAAACCATCACTACTTTGTCATGTATATATATGTATATATAATTCTCCCCCACAAGACTAGCTTGCCATAAGCTCCAAGTAGGAAAGTTATCATTGAAATTCTTTTGACCAAGACTTTATTTAATAAATATAGTTAATTAAATAATATGGATATTGTAACGCCCTAAAATAAGGACATTACCACCCACCGCATGTCCTTCTCTTTCTAAGAACACGCCAAGGCTTTGAAATACTAATTCACATATTATATAAAAATAAAACTCCAATACTCACATATAAAGGGTTCCTATTAAACAATTCATTGTATAAGTAATACTCTTGAATTAACTTGTTAGCATAAATCAAAGCCAACATCATCCAGACTTATAACTTAACTGAAAATTCCTATAAAGAAATCTTAAATTCATAAAGTAAATAAAATCTTTCAAACTAATAATAGTTTCAAATTAAACTTCGTAGATTGTTAAATTGTTTTCCTATTTCTATGTATCCAAAATCAACCTCTGTTGATCCTTGGCAGGAAAGTCAAGTTCACTATCATCATCTCTATGATCTATAAAGATGTAATATCCAGTATGATCATAAATCATCTTATCTTCTCCTGTTCTTGAAAAATGAATAGAATGAGCGAAAACGCCATGTATGTTAATCCACAAAACAAATACATATGCACACGCAACATATATATCAAATGCAACTTATTCTCATGCAACCAATCAAATTATTATCTTTATTAAGCCAGTCAAACAACACAATTTAGAACTATGAATCGCTAGTTCCAAACTTGGAGTAACTCAAACCCTTGAAAATCAACCAACGTTTGAAAATAGGTAATTATATACATATATTGGTGTTAGAGAATCATCCACACGACGTGACCTCTGCGTGGTCTTTACTAACCAAAGCCTAATCTACCGGAATTATTTCTATGTACGAGTCCACTCAGGACAACCTCACATATAGATCATCAAGGTGCCTCATTAGTATCACATTCTACATGGTCTTTACTAACCAAAGCCAAACACAAGCAGCAAACATAATTTCTTATTGTCATATAGAATTAAATCAATTTAAAATTTTGATCCTGCATAACATACAACAAACAAATCTAAAGCTATAAGCTCATACAACAAACAAGGAATGGTCGTACCTGATTTCACTTTAGGAACAGAACCCTAATTCACCAAAACACCTTTCTTCTATAAATTGTAAAGCCACAAAATCCTCAAACACCACAATTTAGGATTTTCTTCCAAATCTCCAAGAACTTTGATTCCTAACAACCAATACAAAAACTTTAAAAAAAGATTATATTTTTAGATCATCTAAAGGGTTGAAAGAATCAATCTCACCCATTTTCCTTGTTTATGGAATTATAAAATTTCTAAAAGATCAAATTTTTCCTCCACAATTCCTTCAAACCCTAGAATCCATTCAATAGAAATTAAACCAAAACCAATAAAAATCATTCTTTTTTAATCATAAAGGTTTAGAACATATAAACTTACCTAGAATTGACTCTCAATTGTTCTTGATCACCAAAAATCAAATTCCAACTCAATTAGGGTTCCTCTTCCAAAAGTTTCTTCAAAACCATAAACAATACTCTAAGAAACTAATATATATATATATATATCTTATAGAAGAAAATAAGGATCTAATTACCTGATCTGGACTATAAAATCCTTTTTAACACCAAATCCAGATCTCCAAGATAATCAGGGTTTTCTCCAATCTCCGTTCAAAAACAACAAACAAATTTTGAGGATACTATAGATTTGTAGATATTAAAGAAAGAATGGTTATCAAATTACTTGGATCTGATCTTCAACTTTCCTTAAACACTAAATCTTCAGATTTTCCAATTCTCCTTCAAAACAATATAAAAACTCTAAGAACTTGATAGATCTATGGAACCTAAAGGAAAATCGATGATTTGATTACCTGATCTAGATTACATAATCGTCTTGACGGCTATGAATACACCAGAGGATATCTGCTAGGTTTAAGGTTATGTTGGAATAGAGGAAAAATAAGAAAGATATAATAAAAACCGTGGCTTTTCATTTCCTTCGCTTTACATATGCTGGCAGTTTTAACTATGTATGCCGGCGGCATAGAAAGTTAGGCCGATAGTGTTTAGCCAGCTTAGCCTTGTGCCCATTTGATTTCCCCTTCGTCTCTTCATCTTTTCTCACATATCTGATAACCAACAAAAGTAATTAATTTAAACATTATGGTCAACCATAAAACCCTCTTATTTTATATCAAATGACATATTTACCCTTCAATATAAAATATTTATTTGTATATTACAGATATGAAGACTAAGACTCTTAAAAATCAAAGCTTATCTCTTAGCTTCCTTAACCATAGGCTTAAACTAGGAAAGACTAAGAATAGTTAGAAATCAATGATGAGTGGTGTGGATTTCTTTTCTTTCTTTCCTCGTTAAATTCCATTGAGTTTCCGTGAGATGTATTGTCCCTACAACATATCCTTTTCTTTCATTTTCAAAACCAAATAATGCCCATCTCCACTTTCTTCCAAAATGCCGATAAAGCAAAGTCCCATAACCATTGAGTCAATTTTCCCTTTCCTTTTCAAGCAAAATGTAACTAAGACATACCTTTTCAAACCTTCAGAAACTTCTAAGATAAAAGGAATAGCAAGTACTTACAAAATCAAGTATAAAAGGTAAGTAAATTCTTCTAACTATCATTATCAATAAGGTTATTCAAAGTATAGAACTTGACTATATTTTTTTTTTCCTCTAGAAGTGGCATAAAGAAGGAATCGATCTTGTGCTTTTTACAAGATCAAGATAAACTATTCTAACTTTTACACTTCTAGCAGATGGCAAAGGTAAACCTCATAAAAACAGATTAGTACTTTGAATATTAACCCTAGAAACTTTAGCTATATAATGAAAAGTCAATATCATGAAGAAAAATCAAATTACTTTATGTAATGTAGACTTATAAAGGTGATAATGAAAAGAACAAAGCAAAAACTCTTATCCATGCCATATATGTCCGATTAAAATAGGAAAACAAAGCCATGATATTGATTTGTACACAAGAGATATGTAGAACGTAGTAAAGTCATTAAATAGTAATGATTGAAAGTTAAAGCAAGGATAAATATATACATGTAAGTGGCGGTCAGGAGAAGAAAATAGGTACCTATGTTGATTTTAATTCAAGTTCTATTATTTTTACTTCATATAAAGTAGATAAAGATGATTAAATGAATTAATTAGTTAGTAAGGAAAATAAATCATCTAAATAGTATATATGTACCTTTTGATATTTCTAAGAAAATAAATAACAAACTAATTTAGTATAAAATATGAGAGTGTATATAAGTAATTAGACAAGAAATACTATGAAAACAATATATATATATATGTATATATATGACTCACGATTACTTAAGAAAAAGTAAACAAGAAGTTTTAGCTTAAAAAATCTAATCAGATTGTTGAAAAGTACATGAAATGAAATGAGCTTTCCAATGACTATTCATATGCTCAAAAATGGGTTTAAAGGAATATACATCTAGTTAAGATTAAGTAGTTAAAATTAAGTTTTAAAGTCATTTTGCGCACTTTTTCTAGTAATATTAATTTTATGCGAATCAAATTAATTAAATAGATGAAATTATGATAAAATAGTCTTTATGAGCTTTAAAATGACTAAGTGTTAGAATAGGATTAGAAATGAGAAAGTAGCCATAAGTTCAATAAAATATAAATTTAGGAAACTTAGCCACAATCAAGAATACATATCTAATTATTTCTTTCATAATATAATTATTATTACTTTATTCTAGGAGAGACAATCCATTTGTTGACTTACCGGAGGATTATTAAAACAAATAGACCAAAGATGAACCGGTGAGTAATTCAGATCTATTTCACTGTATGTGTTTTTAGTATAGTGCATTAAAATGAAAGATAATAAAAATTGAATTATGCATGGGAATATGGGATTATGTGTTGCTTGGTGATTGTATTGACTATTGGATTACTATAATAAAAGTGGAAATCCCTTTATTGTAATATTTTTCTGGTAAATTGATAAGTGTTTGTGATTGAAATCATTTTAATAACTCGACTGAAAATATCAAAATTTATAATAAATTATCATGCATTGCACGAATTACATAAATTGCATTATTTTGAGGTTACCCTGCTACATGTTAACATTTCGGACCTATGGATTCAAATTTCCTAGTTTTATGCTTATTTTCATAGATTTGTCAGTTCCATGGGAATTATTTGGCACGTGGGATCAATATGAAATAGTTAACACTTAATGGAGTCCTAAGTTTTCCAAGGGTAAATGGAGATAATTTGAATTATTTTTAAATGCATACATATATTCTCTCTTTCTTTAGTTCTTAGTTTCTCCGGGCTCAATTAACCAATGTTGGTTCCTGATAACCATGGTGCAAGGGCGTAAATCTATACGCTATTTGAATTCTGATCATCTAAACTTGTATCTGTTACATATGATTGAGTGTTGCATTAGATATGCTTGTTAATCAAACTTGCTTATGATTGTGTGATGTGGAATAAAATCTGATTACTTCACTGAGCTGTGGTTTTGCTCACACCCTCATAGACATTTCAAATTCCAAGGCAGTTGTGGCTTGTGCTGAATTTGGCTTTTGTCTAAAAGCTAAGGATTAGAGCTAGGAGGAAACGCTTAAAGCATAAAATATGATTATTTAGTTTAAATATCTTTTATAATCATTATCATCAAAATACTTGGTTTGTAATAAGTAACAACAGATGGTAATGCGTGTACTACTTTATTTGCTAAGTGACTTATATATATATATATATCCGTATTTCTTATCAAAGCAACTCGATCCTATTTTCATGTCATTTCTTTTAGAGTAATTTAGTTGAACAAGTGATTGTCTTCTATATTGATGATCATCTGGTGGTTTATTAATGGCATCAATTAAGGTTACAATGACTTGACACTACTCAGTTACCCCTCAGGACGTGACTGATTTAATTGGTATTAAAGAAAGTTGCAAGTATAAGAAAAATGAATGTATGTAAGATCAACATGCTTAGTAGGGAAATAGTTAATCTAAATAAATTATACCAAGAATAATAGAGAGAGTGTAAAACTAAAAAGAAATAGATTCATGATGCATAAAGAATAAATTACAATAGAAAAGGACAATGAGCAAAAGAAAAAGATTTAAGATCATACAATATTCACTTAATTATTGTTTGAATTTTGTAGATGGAATTGGATGTCAATTTAGTTTTGTGGAACTCTTTTGCCATGATGAGAGGTGAAAATTTAAATGAATATCGTAAACGACTGTGCATCCTGTTGGAAGATTTAGCTATGGGTCGTATGCTTAGAGATTTGGATGAAGTGCTTGTGGTAGGAAAATTGGGTCTTATAGCTTTTTATAGAGAATTACTTGATGAAATAGAGTGGGTTTTACCTAATCTTGGCACCTTAATTGAAATTGTCTACAGGTTAGAAAGATTTGTTCAAGTTAAAGGAGGATGTTTCGTGATTAATGATGTAGTATTTGTGGCAAGTAGTGGGTCGAGAAAACCTAATCTACCTAACTTTTATATTTGGGCTCCTATAGATCTCCATATGGTGTACGATCATGATAGGAGAATTAAACATGTGGGAATTAGAGATTTGGACTCATTTGATGATAAGAATATCATCAACCATGTGGAGAGGACACATTATCCACCTTTGACTAGAGAAGATATATTGGCACAACCCTCAATTAGTCCTAATGTGCATTACATGACACCTTATTTGCCACTTGCTATGTCACCTACTATATCATCTTACATGCCATATTTTTCATCATCTGTTATATCATCATGCATACCATCTTTTTCATCCTTTGTTATGCCATCATATATGCCACCTTTCACATCATCTAATATGTCCCCTTTTTCACATCATCTGATATGCCATCTTTATGCCACCTATACCACTTTCTATTCCACCTTATGTTCCACCTGAAAATATACACTAGGAATAATCAAGAGGCGGGGGAGGGCGGGTGAATTGAGTATTTGGCCCGAAACTCAAATTTTAAATTTTGAAAATTTAAAGCAGCAAAATAAAAAACTTAAATAAATTTATAACGGATAAAAAGATAATAAATACAAAAGATTTAAATAGAAGAGGTAAGACAAATATTTAAGGTAGAGTTCGGCCCTTTGCCTACTTTCCATGATCTACCAAATTGCCTCTTTCGAGGTCTTCACCACTACTATATTAATTTCAAAGAGTTGGCTCAAGATGAGCAATTTACACAACTCAGGAAATATAATATTTCCTCACTCTCTAAATGCTTTTATAAGAATGGCAATAAATATGAACTAAGCACTAGAGTGTAATTTCTTTCTCTTAATAATTTACAAATATTATATACAAGAGAATAAAGAAAAAGAATTTGTTTGATCACAGTTAATAAGCTCGTAAAATAATTTGGCACTTTGTTCCTCTTATTGGTATTCTGGACTTTATATATAAATAGCTTTTAAAATTCAAAAACCTATTAGACACAACGTCTATAATCTCTCATGCATTAAATGCACTCCAAAGGCTCTTTTTTGTCCATATCAGCTTTGTCATATCTCAAATGCTTTGTCGCGCCTCACTTGCCGTGCTTAAACTTGACCAGTGACAACGTTTCACTCATGTGCCTCTTCGAGCCTCAATTTTGAATATGTTGAGCCGTAACTCTTGATATATCAAGGCCTAAATTTGACCCCTCGACAATCACTCTGATATTTGCCTTGGTTTTGGTGTGTCGAGCCTTAAATCTTGATATGTCAAGACTTAAATTTGACCATCGGCTTGAACTTTGACCCTTGACATGCAATTATGATGTGTTGAGCCCTAAACTTGACCCTCGATTTGACCCTTAATATGCTTCTATTTTGCCCTTAACATGCTCTTGTTTTGCTAAAAATCTGCAGGAAAACTCTACAAACATGCACAAAACACACACATATATACATATTCATGACTAATTAAGTGTAGTTTAGAACAAATAAATAGTTTATTGAGCATTAAGTTGTCTCATCAAAATTCACATTGTACTTTCAAGTTCAACACCACCAGTACCACTTGTGAGGCCATTGTCATTTGATGATTATGTGTACCATATTGCACAAACAGTTAAGTTATATGCACAGGTACCTCGAGTGACTAGTGATATAGCGCACATGGCTATGCCAAATGCACCTCTGGTTGTGAATCAAGATGAGTCTATGGGCGAATATGACAAATAGTTAATAAAGAAAATCATGGAGGATTATACAACTAGTGCTAAGATTACTTATAGATAGTTGTATGAAAAGCCTCCATCTTCACCTTGCAATAATGGAGGTTGGTTGCCTTAGGATAAAGGGACACCTGTCTACTTTGATTATCGAAGTTTAGCTCCTATTATGCCTGAGCTTGTGACTCAAAACTTATTTCCTATTCAGGCACTCGAGCCCTCTAGGCATAGACCTTAGGTAAGATAATTTGAGGAGAGAACTAGTGAGACAGTTGATAAGGAGACATCTAATGAAGAGGTGTGTTCAACGATGGACCCTAAGGAGAAAGGGAAGGGACCTATTTTTCCTAGTCCATGACTAAGTATATTGTGATGATGAGATGTTAAGGAGTTAGACCTAAGTGTTTTGGATTGTTATATGGTATTCTACCTATGTGTATATATGTGTGTTTGTTATAGTATGACAGGAAAATGTATGGTAGCAATGGCTGGTTTTAGATGTCTTCTTTTTGTAGGTTTTTGGTTGAAGACACAGGTTATGACTCTAGTATGTTTTATTATACATGCACTTATGTAAATATGATTAACCATGCAGTTTGTGATGCTTAGAAGGCTTATAGTAAAAAGCCTTAATGTAAAAATGTAATGATGTGCCTAAGATGCACTTTGGTAATGAAGTAAATTAAGAGTATATGAGCATGTTTTATGAAATATTAGCATGTTATATAATTTTTGAAATTTATTTTGAAGGACAAATATTTTCTTTTAATTAAAAGTTCATTTTTAAATAAACATGAAAACATAGAACTAATTGATTTAAATTGTGAAAATTGAATTAGATCAAGGAGAACTAGAGGTAGACTTGTTCGAAGTGAACCATTACTCGATGAACAATCACAAGATTTTGGCTACCTGAACCAAGGAGGAATGAACCTTAAATGTGCCTCTTCCACCTAAATCCCTGGAAACCTTTTTATCAGCAATACAAAAACAAAATGCCTTAATTTTACAAGCACTACAAGATGGGCAAATACCAAGAGCAATACCTCCTGTTGCGCCTATAAGGCACCTATAGTGTCTCAAGTTTCACCTCAGGCATCTCGAACACCTATCCCTCTAGTACTACTACTTGTGATGCCTAAAATGGTGGAACAATCTATAGAGTTAGCCATAGGAGTGCAAGCACCCTAAGTTGAGCATGAAACACCACCACCTCCATTTCTTGTGCCTAGACCATAGGAAAAAGATGTTACCGGAGTTCATCGAATGTAATAGATATTTTGAAGGACTCTCAGGAAAACTAAAGGAGGCGGAAGATTAGCTTTCTCAGATTGAGAGATCTTTTAGTGTTTTCCAGGTACAAGAAAATTTAAAGTTATCTTATGAGTTATATTTGTTAAGGTTGAGGGCAAGAATATGATGGGATTCAAAGCAAAGGACCTTACCCCCAACCAACCACATGGGATATCTCTAGACAAAAATTCTTGAAGGAATATTTCCCGAGTAGTATGAAGACACAATATAGTACGGACTTAATGAATTTGACTTAAAGAAGCAAAAACGTAGATGAATATGAGCATGAATTTAATCGGTTGCTTCAATTTGCACCAGATGCATACCAAGACAGTAATGAATTAAAAAGGTTGATTTTTATGGTTAGATTAGAACCAAATTTTCAAAGGAGACTTACAGAATTTGAGATTACTGATTTTGCTACCTCGGTAGAAAAAGCAAGGGTTATTGAACAAGAAAAGAAGCAAGAATTTAAGAGATATAAAAAGAGGGGACAAAATTTTGGAAAGAGAACGTATATAGTTCCAGAACAAACTCATTTGTCAAGAAGGCTAAAGTTCTTAAGCCTTTTGGAGCTTCAAAAGAAAGGATATCTCAAAAATATAATCTTATTTGTTGGAAATGCAAAGGAGCTCATTATCGAGGGATTGTCCTCAACTCCAAAGCAAATGTTATTATTGTGGTGAAGTGGGACATATGGTGAATGCATGCCCAAAGAAAGTAGGAGCCACATGTTTTATATGTAAGAAAGTGGGACATTTATCAACCACTTATCCTCAACAAAATCAAAATCCTAAAACAAGTACAATACGGTCCAAAGGGACAAGAGGAGCTATGATGCGAAAGAATGGGAATAATGGCAACAACAACACTAAATCCACAAATGTAGCAAGAATATTTACAATGCATGGCATGCCAATGTGGGAAGGATCTAAAGAAGAAGGTGAATAAAACATGTGGAATGGGACTGAATATGAGGACTCTGATTTGATTGTAGGTATGTTTCTAAAATTGATTTACAAATATTTAGCACAAATACACTTAGAAAGTTTAGATAGAATTAAATAAATGATAATAAGGACAATCCGAGTAAAAGATGATCTTGCTTATGTACTTTTTTATAATAGAGCTACACATTCCTTTATCAACATTAAGTTAGCAAAAAGAATTGGTGTTACCCTAGAAAAGATGGAAAAAAGGCTTAGAAATTTCAAACCATACAAGAAACACCACCATAACTCGTGAAGTGATAAGAAGTTGTCCACTGAAAATTAATAATCAAGAAAATGTCGCTGATCTTATAGTGGTAGATAAGCCAAAATATGATATTATCCTAGGAATGACCTAGATGACATCTATTGAAACCAAGGTGGATTATCGATTTAAGACGATTTCCTTCGTAAATAATAAAGCAGAGAGAATTGTATTTACGAGAGAAGTGCTTAGATGGGACTGAAAAAGTACAAGCCATTGAAATAAATGATGAGGGAGATAAACAATTAAAGAAAAGTATAATGTGTGCAATGGATAGAGACTCGAAGAAGCCATAATTCAAAATATTTGAATAGCGTGTGAATATCCTAATGTGTTTCTAGATGACTTATTAGGGTTACCACCTCATAGAGAAGTAAAATTTGCTATAGACTTGGTGCCTGGAACTGAACCAACACAAAACCCCCTTATCGAATGGCATGAGGGGAGTTAAAAGAACTAAAAGCACAATTGCAAGAGTTAATGAATAAAAGATTTATTCATCCAAGTATATCCATGTGGGGAGCACCTGTGTTATTTGTGAAGAAAAAAGATGGATCGATGAGGCTCTGTATAAGCTATAGGGATATGAATAGAATTAACATCAAGAATAGATATCCTTTACCTCAAATTAACAATTTGTTTGATCAATTGTGAGATGCAAATGTATTCTCCTGCATTTATTTGAAATCTGGATATCATCAAATTCGGATGAAAGTGAAGGATGTACCTAAGACTGCATTTCGAACCTGATATGATCATTATGAGTTTTTAGTGATGACATTCGGATTAGCGAATGTACCGACGGTCTTTATGGATCTAATGAACATGATATTTCAGCCATTATTGGATATTTGTGTAATTGTTTTTATTGATAACATATTGGTGCACTGCATTTCTTAAAAACAACATAATGAACATTTGAAGATGGTATTACAAATATGAGAGAGAACAAGTTATATGCAAAATTGACCAAATGTGAGTTTGGTTGGAACGTATATGTTTTCTAAGACACATAATGTCGGGAGAAGGAATCTTAGTGGAACCTAGAAAAATTAAGGCTATTGTTGAATGGAAAAAAAAAGAAGCCAGAAATAGTAACTAAGGTGAGAAGTTTCTTGGGATTGGCCAAGTATCATAGAAAATTTGTACAATACTTTTCAAAAATAGCTTGACCATTAACTCAACTAACAAGGAAAAACGAAAGATTTGAATGGAACGAGAAACAAGAGTAAAATTTCTAAGAGCTGAAAAAGAGATTGGTATCAGCTCCAATATTAGTCTTGATTAATGACAAGGATTCCCATATTATTTTATAGCGATGCATCTAAAAATGGATTGGGATGTGTACTAATGCAAAATGGGAAAGTAATTGCATATGCATTCACACATTAAGGTCACATGAGGTTAATGATCCAACCCGTGATTTGGAATTAATGGCTCTCATGTTTGCTCTAAAAATTTAGAGACATTATCTGTATTTACAAAGTTACGAAAATTACACTAATCGTAAAAGCCTAAAATACCTATTTACCCAAAAAGAGCTAAATATGAGGCAACATAGATGGTCAGAATAAATAAAAAATTACAACTTAGGCATTAATTATCATCCTGGAAAATTCAATACAATTGCAAATGCTTTAAGTCGCAAAAGTTATGAAGAGATGTAATGTTAATGAAACAAAACGAAATCATTTGAGAATTTGAAAGGTTGAACTTGGAATTTACTTTACAAGACCTATAGATGGAAATTGCCAAATTGGTTTTAGAACCTACTTTGTTGCAACGGATTAAAGTTGCTCAAAAGCAAGACACGAAATTTCAAAAAGTAATTCAAGGGATTTCTCAAGGAAAATATAAAGAATTTCAAGTTGATGAAGAAGGAATACTTCGGATAAATAAAAGGTTATGTGTGCCTAATGATTATGAATTTAGAAGATAATTAATGCATGAGGCACATTATTCTAGATATATTATTCGCCTAAGAGAAACAAAAATTTATCAAGAATTAAAGAGCGCTTACTAGTGGAAATGAATGAAAAAGGGCATAGCTAATTTTGTTGCCTAGTGCAAAGTATGCTAAAGGGTAAAGGCTGAGCATCAAAGACTGGAAGGGTTATTATAACGGACTAATGTCACAAATGCTACATAAACTTTACTTAATATTCAATTAACTACCTTAACTTTTATTTAGTCAATTTATTGCCTCGCTAAACTTTTTGTGTCCAAATTTACTACCTGCGTTAAGTTTGTTAAGTCCATCATTAGATATGATATTTGTAGCCTATAGTAAGGTGACATGTGGCAATAGTCCACATGCAGATCATGCTATTTAGATAACTCTAGTATTTTGAAAAAGAAAACACGTTAAATCAAATGAACTTGGCCCAAATTTAACTCCAAACCACAGAACGCTAGATCAAAAACAAACCCTAAGGTCTAAAATCTAACGAAACCCTAGACATGAAAATCACGATGGAACCCTAATTGACCTCTGCTTGAAAATCACAAGGTGTCATCTCTCTACCATTGAACTCGTAGAAGCACAATACAGTGATAGTGAAGTACACGGCGGGAGGCTAACCAACGTGACTTTGTAAGACCCTTCGCAAAGGAGACAACGTGGTATTGTACTGGTACCTAATAAAGCTCACACAAAACATGCAGCAATGGTTCTGAATTGATGAGAAGGGTTTTCATGGAATGTTTCAATTGATCATTGTCATAGAATATTATCATTTGCATTGCTATTTTCGAGAAACAGGGATTGATGGTGCTTATTGAATGCTGATTTAGTCTTGTGGACATGTGGGCGTGCTCGGTATGAACTTTTGGCTGCCTGAATCATGTTTTTTGTCTAGTTTTCAAAGTGTGTAGCTTTATTGGGAATAAAATTTGCTATTACACAGTTCAAAAGGGTAGGGCATTGAAAGAGTTCTCACGGGATTTGTCTTTATTGCTTTTGGTACATAAATGTTGCATCGAATATCAGTTTATGTTGTTTACAATTTTTTTTTCAATATATTTTATATTACTTGAAAAGCATCATTTAGGATTTTTGTGAAATCTGTTATTATCTAGAATTTTTAGTTCAAACAAGAAGGTGACTTGTGTGGGTTTTTTTTTTTATATTAATAATGTAGTTAATATTTATGTGTAGAGTGTTGAATAAATTTCTCTTTAAGAACAAAGTCACCCAAAGAATTTTTTGAGTTTAGTTCAAAAGAATTATAATAACAAATTTTGTTTAATGAATGTTGTGGGTAATTTCTTTGAGTTATATTAGCTTTAGTTCTGCATTAAATTCTATTACTGTTTGGCGGTAACCAAGTTAAATGATCTCTTTTATTTTTGTTATGGGTAATTTCTTTGAGTTATCTACATGAAAAATGTTTTTTTTTTCCCTACTAACATGTATGAAAGAGTGATAACTTCATAGAACTAGCAAGGCAAACAGAGTTAACAGACTTAACAGTGATAGTAACTTTGTACACGAAAAGTTAAGTGACGTAGTAAATTGACTAAATAAAAATTTAGGTAGTCAATTGAATATTAAGGAAAAGTTTAGGTAGTATCCGTGACATTAGCCTTATTACAACCATTATCTATCCCATAATGGAAATGAGATTAGATTTCCATGGATTTTGTGAGTTCTTTGCCAAAAACTAATGCGAGTCATGATGTAATATGGGTCATAGTCGATCGTCTTACCAAGTCAACTCATTTTCTACCCATTAATATGGCTTATTCCTTGGAAAAGTTGGCACAATTGTATGTCAAAGAAATAGTAAGGTTACATGATAGACCTGCAGGAATAGCATCAAATCGAGACCCAGATTTGTGTTTAGATTCTGGAATGGATTATAGAAACCTATGGGATCTTGATTATAGTTTAGTACTACATATCATCCACAAACTAATGGATAAACAGAAAGAATGATACAAACTTTGAAGGATATGCTACGTACTTGTATCTTAGAATTTAAAGAAAACCGTTATCAACATTTACCTTTGGTGGAATTTGTGTACAATAATAGTTATCATTTAAGTATCAAAATGCTACCCTATGAAGCGTTGTATAGACGTAAATGTCGATCTCCATTATTTTGGGATAACTTGGAAAAGGTAGCTATTTGACCTGAGTTCGTACAAGAAATCATCGACAAAGTGGCAATAATTAAGTAAAAGATGAAGGAAGCTCAGGACCGAAAGAAAAGTTAGGTTAATTTGAAAGGAAGGGACCTTAAGTTTAAAGTAGGAGATCATGTGTACTTAAGGTCAATTCAATAAAAAGTTTACAACGAGGAAGATTACATGGGAAATTAAGCCACGAATACATTAGACCCCTTGAAATATTGGATCGAGTTAGAAATTTAGCTTATCGTTTGACATTGCCATCAAACCTAGCTGGAATTTATAATGTGTTTCATGTATCAACATTAAGGAAATATATGCCCAATCCAAATAAAGATGTTGAATTAGAGCCTATTACACTCAAGTAAAATCTTACATACGAGAAGCATCTAATACAAATGTTGGATCACAAGGATACAAAACTCAAAAATAAATAAATCAAATATATTAAAGTTTTATTGGATTCGCAAACTCCATCCCCAACTATTTGACAAACCAGGTATGTTCCAAGCTTTGTGGACAAAGCTTATTTAAAAGGGGGAGAATGTGAACCCCATGAAATTTCCATTATTTAGAAACTTCAATTAGAAATAGTAACTTGGAAATACAATAGTTGTAAGTTTATAATTGGAGATATAACTAAAATCTATATTTCTTATTATAAAATAAAAACCAATCATATAGATAAAACTTAATTTAAATTTTAAGGCACTAAAACTTTAATTGCATAAGTTTCATATATAATTTAAGAGTGTAATTTCAAGCTTTAATATTATCACAAAAAATTAAATTTCTATATTTAATTATATAGGCTTAAATTTTCATTTTTGTCAAATCGCGTAAGTTTAAATTCTAATATTCAATTATGAGTCTGTTAGGATGGTCTGTTTTTCATATGTATCAGTACTTTTTCAAAATGATATATGTAAATATTTCCGATTTGCATCTATATTTTATTTATATTTGATCTTTTGATGAGAACTGCCAATTTTCTTTAATCTATATCTATTTCTTGATAAATAATTTGTTAGAAAAAAGTTTTAAAAAAGTGTCTGTATCTGTCGAAAAAAGCCAAACAAACAAACCCTATATGAACTTAAATCCTAATCGCATAAACCTAAAATTCAATATTATTTAATCATGTGAACTTAAAACTCAATTTTACTCAATCATGCAAGATTAAAACTTTATAAAATGATTTAAAACCACAAATAAGGTATTTTAAATAATTTAAAAGCCTAGTTTCAACATGAACATTTCCACTTTTATTTATGAACATTAAATTCAATCTTTTAAACTATATAAAACCCTAATTGGATAAGTATAAATCGTAGAAATTTTTAATTGCATGACTTTGAAATTAAATAAAATAAGATATTAAGAAAGATAAGGAACCAATTCGGTCAAGTGAACCGAAATTCATAGTGAATTTCCTCCTTTTTTTTTTTTTTTCAAATAAACATCACTACTTTGTTATATATATGTATATGTATATACAATTCTCCTCCACGAGACTAGCTTGCCCTAAGCTCCAAGTGGGAAAGCTATCATTGAAATTCTTTTGACCAAGACTTTATATAATAAATATAGTTAATTAAATAATATGGATATGAAGACCACGAATCTTAAAAATCAAAGCTTATCTCTTAGCTTCCTTAACCATAGAATTAAACTAGGAAAAACTAAGAATAGTTAGAAATCAATGATGAGTGGTGTGGATTTCTTTTCTTTCTTTCCTCTTTAAATTCCATTGAGTTGCCGTGAGATGTATTGTCCCTACAACATATCATTTTCTTTCATTTTCAAAACCAAATAATACCCATCTCCACTTTCTTCCAAAATGCCGATAAAGCAAAGCCCCATAACCATTGAATCAATTTTCCCTTTCCTTTTCAAATCTTCAAGAAACTTCTAAGATAAAAATAATAGCAAGCACTTACAAAATCAAGTACAAAAGGTAAGTAGATTCTTCTAACTATCATTATCAATAAGGTTATTCAAAGTATAGAACTTGACTATATTATTTTTTTTCCCTCTAGAAGTGGCATAAAGAAGGAATCCATCTTGTGCTTTTTACAAAACCAAGGTAAACTATTCTAACTTTTACACTTCTAGCAGATGACAAAGAGAAAACCTGATAAAAATATATTGGTACTTTGAATATTAACCCTAGAAACTTTAGTTATATAATGGAAAGTCAATATCATGAAGAAAAATCAAATTACTTTATGTAGTGTAGACTTATAAAGGTGGTCATGAAAAGAACAAAGAGAAAAATCTTATCCATGCCATATATGTTCGATTGAAATAGGAAAATAAGGCCATGATATTGATTTGTGCACAAGGGATATGTAGAACGTAGTAAAGTCGTTAAATAGTAATGATTTTTAAAATTAGACAAAGAAATGAAAGTCAAAGCAAGGATAAATATATACATGTAAGTGGTGGTCAAGAGGAGAAAATAGGTACCTATGTTGATTTTAATTCAAGTTCTATGATTTTTACTTCATATAAAGTAGATAAAGATGATTAAAGGAATTAATTAGTTAGTAAGGAAAATAAATCATCTAAATAATACATATGTACCTTTCGATATTTCTAAGAAAATAAATGACAAACTAATTTTGTATAAAATATGAGAGCATATATAAGTAATTAGATAAGAAATAATATGAGAACAAAAAATATATATGTATATATATATGATTCACGGTTCCTTAAGAGAAAGGGAACAAAAAAATTTTAGTTTGAAAAATCTAATTAGATTATTGAAAAGTACATGAAAAGAACTTTCCAATGACTATGCATATGCCTAAAACAGAGTTAAAATGAATATATTATGTTTAGCTAAGATTAAGTAGTTAAAGTTAAGATTTAAAGTCATTTTGGCACTTTTTCTAGCAGTATTAATTTTATGCATATCAAATTAATTAAATAGATGAATTATGATACAATAGTCTTTATGAGTTTCAAAATAACTGTCTAAGTGTTAAAATAGGATTAGAAATGAGAAAGTAGCCATAAGTTCAGTAAAATATAAATTTAGGAAACTTAGCCACAATCAAGAATACATATCCAATTATTTCTATCATAATATGATTATTATTACTTTATTCTAGGAGAGACAACTCCATTTTTTAACTTACCAGAGGATTGTTATAACGAATAGATCAAAGATGAACCGGTGAGTAATTCAGATCTATTTCACTGTATGTGTTTGTAGTATAGTACACTAAAATGAAAGATAATAAAAATTGAATTATGTATGGGGATATGGGATTATGTGTTGCTTGGTGATTGTATTGACTATTGGATTACTATAATAAAAGTGGAAATCTTTTGATTGCAATATTTGTTTGATAAATTAATAAGTGTTTGTAATTGGAGTGGTCATTTTAATAACTGGATTAAAAATATCATATTTTATTATAAATTATCATACATTACATGAATTGCATAAATTGCATTATTTTGAGGATACCTTGCTATGTGTTAACATTTCGGAGCTATGGATTCAGTTGGTACTTCTAGACGTAAATTTCCTAGTTTTACACTAAGTTTTCATAGATGTGTTTGGTTCCATGGAAACTATTTGGCACCCGAAGGAATTTCACCTATGGGATCAACATGAAATACTTAACACTTAATGGAGTCTTAAGTCTTTCAAAGGTAAGTGGAGATAATTTGAATTATTTTTAAATGCATGCATATATTCTCTTTTTCCTTGTTTCTTAGTTTCTCCGATAACCTCGATGTGAGGGCGTAAATCTATACCTTATTTGAATTCTGGTCATTCATTCCTGTATTTGTTCATATGATTTAGTATTGCATTACATATGCTTGTTAATCAAATTTGCTTACGATTGCATGATGTGGAATGGAATAAAATCTAATTACTTCACTGAGCTATGGTTTTGCTCACACCCTTATAGACATTTTAGGTTCCAAGGTAGTCCATGGCTTGTGTCGAACTGGGCTTTTGTCAGATATGGTCTTAAAACTAAGGATTAGAGCTGGGAGGAAAAGCTTAAAGCATAAAGCATAATTATTTAATTTAAATACCTTTTGTCATCATTGTCATCAAAATACTTGGTCTATAATAAGTAACAACTCATAGTGATGCATGGTACTACTTTATTTGCTATATGACTTGTATATATCCATATTTCTTATCAAAGAAACCTTGATCCTGTTTTCATGTCATTTCCTTTTGAGTAATTTAGTAGAACAAGTGATTGTCTTTTATATTAATGACCATCTAGTGGCTTATTAATGACATCAATTAAGGTTACAATGACTTAAACTACTAAGCTACCATCGGAGCGTGACACATACATTTTGATAACATCGCCATTGAAGTGGTTGCACCCAACAATCCCCAATATCCACTAACCTATACTTGTTTCACAAGCCCAATTACATTTAGTCTCAAATCTAATGAACTTTACCAATAGACTTAAGGCAACAACACCTATATATATAATATATTGTATTGTATATTATGTGCATCTTATTTGTATCTATCTAAAGTATGGTATATGAAAAACTATCTGATATTTAAATTATTTGTTTTTATTTCACAATTGTGGTAGTATGTTAATTGAAGAATGAGAGTGAAGAAGTAAAAATAATAAACCTTAAAAAAAATTTAAAAAATATACTTTGTGTATTGGAAATATAATTTCAATTTTTTATTCAAAAAATAATTAAATAAATAAGTGAAGGCAAAGAAGTTGAACTTTAACTTTAGATTTCATTTGTAAACAGAAAATGATATGAATAGATAAGGAATTTTAATAGGAAACTTTCCATTGTTTTTTGTAACTATTGAGATAATGACAGACCAAGTGTTTGTATTTTTAATTTTTAGTAATTTAGCATTTCGTATTTAAATTTTGATAAATTAGTGTTTGTAGTTTCAAAGTATGTACAATTCAGTGTCTCTATTATATAATATTTAATGGACATTTATTTTAATAATAGAATAATTTCAATCCAAGTATTTGTACTTTCAATTTTAGCAATTTAGTATAACATCTTTATATTTTGGCAATTTTTTGCTAAGTATTTGCAATTATCTAATCATCAAAATGAATGCTCGTCAAATATTATTCATTAGAGATGTTAAATCTCACATACTTTGAAAGTATGAGCACTAAATTGCCAAAATCTAAAGATGAGATACTAAGTTGTAAAAAATTGTCCTTCCTTTATCTCATAATTATGCGGAGATCTTAGGGGTAAATACGTTAATTGTTAAAAAGATAAATAATTACTTCTTTTACCCCAAAAAAAGAATTGCAATTCTTTATTTTGAAGTAATATAATTTATTGCAATAACTATTTTATCAACAAGACCTAGAAATCAATCCATATATTAATATGGATATAGAAATAATATGATCCCATTATTAAAATAAATATAATAAAAGATATATTAAATATTTTAGTAGTACGATTATAAAAATTTAAATCATTAAATAATCGATAAAACTAATGCTATAAAAGGTTTAATGGGACATAGAATTTTCCAAGTAATTCTAAAAGATATCGATAATCATGAAGTAAGTGGAATAAACTATAAAGTTGGAGCAATATACGGTGTCTTCCGACCAATAGTTAATTATATTCGTTAAAGATATTTTACCTAATATAACAACGGAATATAAGTCTCGAGAAGGTTATAAAATGGAAAAAGGCACAAATAAGAGATAAAGAAAACTTGATGAGAAATCCATGAAACAATAAGAGAACATCCCATAACCTGGGTTATCTTTGGAATTACCAATACAAAAATAGCGTAAATTGACACCTGAAAATATCAATTTAATACCATATTAAATCTTTTGTGACTATTTTTATGATGTTCGTAATATCATTTATTTTGTTTGCTAATATTAAATTGGTAGCTTATTATTTAATTTTTAATACTTTTCATAGCAGTATTTAACAATGATAGAATGTTGATTTCATGTTAAGAATAAGGTAAATGGTGCTAGTTCGATAACAGAAATAGTTATAAAAACTTTGATTAAGTGTTAAATTAATCATATCAAAATTTATACATCAAATTAAATCGTTATGCAATGTAAAGTTGAAGTTTCGATAAGAATAAAAGAATAAGGCGATGCAAAGATAGGTCGTGGTTGTCTTAAAAAATGAAATTCATCGTACAGCACAAGCGGGTAGGAACTGATACCTAAATGAAGCCTTGCATGAGTATCCAATGCGATGCTTCCTCAGCGGTCACCAGTGCTCGCAGTACTACTTGAATTGACTGCATGTTTGAACTCCACATGATGATTACATTTCCCTTTATTTTATACGAAATTGCCATTCCAATATATAAATATACTGTTTTAAACATGTTATTCCTCATAAATTTCAATTCATCCATACGATTTATGATTCAACTGGTCCATTTATTATTTTAAATTATTTCTCCACCGTCTTCATGAAAATAATTATGCCCGTAGGGCTTAGATGCCGCTTAATTCCATCACTAACGGACCCGTTTTCTCCAAGATCATCACTAACCACATTATTGGATCAGTTTGTTTCATCATATTCTTATTATCTTAGCATTATATATATATTTTTTAAATAGATGTTTATCAAAAAAATAAATAGTGATGAAAATTTGATAATTTTACACAAATTAACTAAACAGTTATCATATAGACATAATGATAATCGAGGCCATTCAGTTCTCTTTGGAAACACCCGTGTACGATTTACACTTCATTGAGTAATAATCATTTTCACAACATCAATACATATACAGGAAACAAAAATGACAAAAAAAGCAAAGTGGGAGTCTAGCATCATTTTTTTTCAACCCTTCCTGATTTATGCATATTTATTGTGAATGGTAACAGGACACATTAGGCAAAAATAGCCATTCTAACTCTATTACATTCTTATTTTACAATATTTTTATGTGCACTGAAAAATATGATAGATAACTTAAAAGTACGATTAATGGCAATGAATGACAAAAGTTTTTAAGCTCTCGGAAGATTAAAGGAAAAAAAAAAAAAAAGAAATAGAAAGAGAGAGAAGGTGAAGTACAACTAAAAGCTCTGTGTTCACTGGTACTTTGTGAACTAAAACATATTCTGCTAATGTGAATGGTTTTAAAACAAAAATCCATTCGCTAATCTCCATACCGAAAACCTTCCGAATGCTTTTGGAAAATACTTTAGCCACTGCATGATAACTGAATGATTTGGACATCAGTAAAAGAAACTGAGTTTCGGTGATTATACCCATTTACTTCACAAATGTAAGCAATGGAACAAATAAGTGGATCTCCTTATTTCCTAAGGAGGCCCCAAATATATGCAGACTCAAAACATGTTTGAAGTTGCATTTAGAAATAGTTATATACCCATCATCAGCTTGCATCTTTGAACTGTAGTTTTTTCCAGGCCAAATAGGTCAAGAGTCATAGTTATTCCATGAAATTCTAGCACGCCTTTGTAGTATTTTCTAATTCAATCTAATTATTCAGATCAAAAGCCTCATAGCTTTTTTGCATAATGGGAAGAACTCAGAAACACACAGAACCTCCTACCTCAAGAGATAAATATTTCAATTGACAGAGTTCTTCTAAGAGGCCTTTGAGCACAAAAACTAACAGATAACACTCAAGTGAAACAAGCAATGACTTGGCGAAAAGTGAGAAGGAAAACAGCCCCCTCACAATCCTTCATCCACATATAATTCCTACATCATCAAAGAACCTACCCTGCTTTTACTCTGAACCAATAAGGTCAACCACCCACAGGACATCATCTAATCTTCAGTACCGTTTGAAGATCGAAAGATCCAGAAACCAGCTCAAAAGATCATTGTTATCACCGTTTCACCAAATGTGCTAGAGTGGTTCCAGAAATAACGGATCACCTTGGGTTATTTGCTCTTTGCTCTCTCCTTGGCCTTCTCAATGAGAGGCTTCAGCTGCTTCTTCTCAGCTAGAAGTTTCAGGAAGTTAAACAGAAAAGGGATATAATTATGTTTTCTACGAATATTCTCTGTTCTCCACTTCTTAAATTTTTCCTCCTCGATCAAAATTTTTTCGGTTGCAATTTCGATACCAGCATTTACTTCAGATAATGTCTTGTTCACTGCCTCATAATTGCTACTGTCCATTTGTCTCTCTGACTGCAAAGCAGATAGCTGCTGCAAAATCCGCTCCCTTTTCCTTTGCAGATCCTTAAGTTCAGCAGTATACATCTCTCTCCTGTTTTTAATGACTGCCATAAGGTTGAACCTTATCTCGCTTCTTGAGTATTTCTCAATTCGTTCCTGAATAACTGGTTGCACCATCTTTAGCCATTCCATGTCATCTGATGCATTTGAACATTGACCAATACTGATGGGTCCTCTTTTAATCCATCAAGCTCATACAACACTCCATCAACAGGCAAATAACTAATGAAATGGAAAACATCATCATCTTTTCCAGCAGTCTTTTGCTCCTCGGGAACAAAAGGCTCTGGTCTTGCAAAACTATTGTGAGCAGTGCGTATGGCTTCACTATTATTGATTGCCAAACCCTTCAGTTCAGGAGGAAAGTTTTTTGTGAACTCTTTCAGCTTTGATAATTCAGGCCCAATATCTATATCTGGACAATTCATCAAGATAGATAGAATTGCTTGTGTTGCACAAGCATTATTAATAACCTACACAATCAGCAAACAATATTATGAATAACCTAAAGTAAGCTGAAGATAGCTGTCTCAAAAAGAACAGTGAGAACAAAATTATGATAAGCAAACAACCAAGGAAAAGAGTAATAATAATAAAAATACAAAATTAAAAACCCAACGTACCTGGCTGGCAAAAAATAGATTAGGATTTGAATCCTTAATCACAAGTCGATCATCTTTCTCTCCAGGTCTCCATTTGAAAAGAAATATCAACCCATATATAGGCCTGAAATTGACAGAATAATTAATAGATCAACTCTTTCGAGTTTGGAGCATATTACGGCCATGCAATTTCTTCCCACATGTGATATATGCAACTACAAACCTGAGGTTTTGCAGAGAGTCCAAGTCCAACGAATACAGCTCTTCAACCTGCAGAGACACAGCAAGTCATCATAGGAGAGCTCCCTTTTTTTTTATTCTTTGTGCAAAGTCAGATTTATTTTGATATAATGCAAGAAGATTACAGAAAGAGGGTGAAGCCCACAATACAAAACAAAAATAAGAACACTGGTCATGTGGGGCACAGAAGCTCAAAACAAGTGCTATGTGTGCAAGATTGAAGAGGAATCTCATAAATATCTGATTCTCGGGCGTCCTCTCGTGATGAAAATTTGGTTGAAAGTGCGAAAGTACATACACACAAGACTGTAATTGGCTGCTAATCTCCGTAATTCATCATCAATTTCTTCTATTAAGTGAAAAACGTAAGATACCTCACTCAAACAAGGAAACTAATCACTCAAGAACAGAATTGGCATGCTAATCTCTGTAATTCTACTCATTACTCTCACTAAGCATGACTTTTTTTTAGGGGTAAGAAGAACCATAAACCATAGAATTTGTTTAAATGAAAATGAAGAGGATAACAAAACAAGGGATAGAAAGTGGAATGAATTTGAAGGGAAGAAAAGGTGAAAACACACACACTCACACATATTGGTTGGAATGATAGAAAATGGTGGGAAAGTGGAGCCATATAAAGTTAGTGTATTATTTGAAATAACTGTTAATCCTTCATAAGCAAATTTTAACTAAAGGAAATACTGTCATTTTTATCTTACTGGGAAGATGTTGAAATTACACATAATTCCATTAAAAATGACCCCATTTTGCATTCATGGTATTTTGTGGGACAGGAGGAAAAATATTCCTTCATTTCTTTCCATCTTCATGCCAAAAAGAAAATATACAAACTATACTTCACTCTCAACACCTTCACAACTTTTGTAATCTTCAAATCCAAACATAGTTGTAATGTCCACTATGTTTATTTATTTGTTCATTTATTGTGGATATCCTTTATGTACATTGTCACAATAATTATCTACACTAGAGGTTTGAACAATATCACATGCAATTGGAATTGGCAAGAGAGAAAGCTTATGGTTTTTTCTTAGATAAAATAGAAAGAGAACATCTAGAAGATTTCATAATTATTATTATTATTCTTTATTTATTTATTTTTTCCGGGATAAAGAACTTTCGAGAGATTTTAGACATACAAAGAGACAAAAGCACAACCCTTTATGTACATTGTCAAAACAATTATCTTCACTAGGGATATGATCGAATATCACATGCAACTGGAATTGAAAAGTGAGAAAGCTTATGGTTTTTTTCCTTAAAAAAATAGAAAGAGAGCATATAGAAGATTTCATCATCATCATCATTATTTTTCAGGCAAATAACTGTTTGGAGATTTTAGGCAAAACAAAGAGACAAAAACACCTATACAAAGCCATTAGTGAGCAAAAATTAAAATATTCTTGTGATAAGAATATTCTTTAGCCAATTTGTTAAAAAAGCAAAGAGGAAATTAATCTCATTCATTGGTATGAAAGGAGATCAATGCTTTTTGTAAAGTACGTATAAATATGTATCACAACCAATTTGTATTAAAGCAAAGAAGAAAAAAAACTCATTCATTGTTATGAAAAAGGATCTCTCTTTGTGATGTCCTTAAAAATATGTATCATCTCTGAATTCTAATAATAGACTAGCTGATTAATTCTAGCTCCTTACAAAAAGCTACAAATAAAACCCCCCACTAATGCGAGCTAAACATCCTCACCGCCAATGTGATCATTGGAATTCTGAAATTCAAAATAAATGCATACAATGTGTCATATCCGACGCTACAAATGCTGAGCACCATATTTTATATTCTTTTAACTTTGGTAAGTAAATTAATTTTTGCCAAGTACAAAGGTCAAGCATTTACACACACACAGACAGAGGAATATATGTGTATATATATATTTAGAGAGAGCGAGAGAGAGATTTACCAAAAACAAAAAAGAGAAAGCAAAAGAGAAACAACAAAGTTACCTGAACTCCTTTCACCTGCATCTGCTGTATAAGTTCCGTAAAAACACCTGCAAAGGGAAAAAACATAGGTTTTGAGCCAAGACATAGTTAGTCATGCAAGGGAGGGCTGAATATGACACAATCTATAATGTGTCCCAACCAAACAACTACTCCATTGTTATTGATACATTATGATCAATACACATCAATTCAAGGAGTTCTTACCCTATGGTTTGTGAATTCATCCCCCCCAAAAAAAAGGAAAAAAACAAAAGCCTAAGTGCCTAATAACTCCAAAAAGCATCTAAGCACTTACACTTACTCCTTCACATATGAGAATTGTCGAAAAAATGTCATCTTTTTTTATGTGACTCCTAAGATAAATAGACATGCTAGTATTCATAACAACCAAAAGCAAACAGTAAAAAGCCATGTAGGCCAATAACATAATATTTAAAATCGCAAGTCAACTAACACGGTTCAATGAATTTATGATTCTACACGCCTCTTTCAAGTTAAAACAGATACAAATCATTTTGTGTAGACTCGTGGTAGAATAGCGAGTTTAGCTGTACGATTCCATGAGTTTATGATACAATCGATTCTATACAATTCTACACGATTCTATACGCTTCCATGCGATTCTAGCTAATTTGGGTCTGTTGAGTTATCAACACTAAGGAAAAACAACTCTACTTCTACAATTTAAAACAAGTTCATCAAATTATGAATGAAATTATGCCATATTTGCTTTTTTAACTTAAATAGTCTACACTACAAACTTCATTATCAAAGATCTCATCTACTGATTAATAAATAATTGAAAAATAATATATATTTCATTGATGAATAAAAATTGTTTGGGTATTTTTTCAAGAGCAAGAGGGTGAGGAAACATATAAAAATATTATTATAAAAGAAGTTGGTGCACTTATTGATATGGAGAATCGCAAGAGTAAGATCAAAATGATTTGATATTTATGATATTAATAATACCGAACATGAAGCATGAATGAATATTTCAAATGATAATAACGATGGTGTAGGCGAAAATGGTGATTAATGATTTATTTTTGGTTTTATATGTTATAATAATTATTTATGTTGTAACTTAATCTGTATTGATGGTAATATATATGTTGTTGTTTTATGGTGCGGAAAACAATTTATACTTAATTATTTATATCACAATTTATACTATGATGAAAAATTATATTGAATTTCTTCATTTCCATAATGTATTCCAAGTTTCTTAAAGAACATATAAGCATGTTTATAGTATTCAAACACTAGCATGTATAGGTTATAGAAACTTACATTTCTACGTTTTAAATTAACGTTCCGACTCTAGGTAGAATCGTGAGTTTGATACCTTGGCCACAAACTTAAACTATTTGGGAAGAGAGGGGCCGCGGGGCCCCGCCCGCTGCCCGCGCGGGGGGGGGCGGGGGGGGTTGGGGGTGAGGTGGGTTTTTTGGGTATCTTTCAGAACAGAATTTCCGAGCCTCTTAAAAGACATCATACTAAGCAACAAACTTCAATTATTCTAAGCAGATAAACTACATATATCCACTTAGGTAAAGAAAATCGCGAACTCACTTCTTCAATCATCATTTTTCCAGTACAAGTACAAAGTTGTATACATCGTATTTAACCAAAAAAGAGTTGTATACATTGTATACTGAAACATTATCTTGAAGGGTGTGCTAAGAGTGAACTTATACCAAAAAAGAACAGAAGTGCAAGATGATATCCACACAACAATTCTAGCCTAGGTTACAACCTGTAATGACACCTGGATAAAGTTTGTTTCAGACATACCTGGATCCGATTCGATTGTACACCAAGACATTTTTTAATCTGCAAGAAATCCATAATTCTTCAAATAAGCAAACAAATTTAAAAATAAGGGAAAAAAAGGATAAAATATGGGCATCGTTACTTCACATGTCAACAACATTGACAAGGCCCCCATGGGAGCAAACAGAAAGGATCTAAATTCATATAATCATAAAAAGATTTCAAGTATCTGTACATACTGCAAATTCTACCAGAGCTAAGATGATTCAGTTTATTAATAAATTCCCCTGATAACCACCCCCACCCCCTCCCCCACCCCCCCCCCCCCCCCCCCCCGAACCACAAGAATCCTTAGTTAGAACAGGATTCCAACTCAGCACCCTTTCAGATTTTAAGAAGAGTTGCTCTTTGGAGAGCACAGTAGGATGAAGGTCGTAATTAATTTATTGTAATTGACTAAGAAAATATGATTTGATGTGCAATTTTTTCATGGAAAATGTTTTCTGAACAATTTTACTGCTTCTGCAATTTAATCTTTAAATTTTTAGATATTATCATTGTTGTAAGTACTAGCCGTAGTTAGCAACGGCAGAGCTGTGGCGGTGGTTACTTAGCATCAAGAAAAGATGATTTATCCATAAAACATTTTCGGGTTAGTCATCCACCATCATGGGCTGTCACTGGAATCAATCACCACCCACCATTACCAACTGGAAATTACAACTATTTTTTGCCACCACAAATGATAGATTACAGCAAATATCCAGAAAAATGTTTGAACAACATTCTCTGTGAAAAAACCAACTGTATTAACAAAATTAAAACTTTCATATGATATAATTGCACGCAGAGTAAACACCACCAACCCAATTACTGACAACTCCTAATCACCCACAAAGCAAATACCCCTGATATATCTATTAAAATTTAAAACCAAAATATAACTACACTGAAATTAGGGCAACGGATAAGCAAAATCATATATTGCATATTCTCCGTAAGAAAAGATCATAAGTCTAAGATGTGCACTGTGGAAAGCAGAAAGCAACTTGCTAAAACTAGCAAAAGAGAGCAATAAAAACCCTAATATCTAACAAAAGCACGGTATATTTAATTTTAAATTAGGGCAACATATAGGCGAAAAACAATTTTCGATTTTCCACAAGAAAAGATCATTACATGCATAGTATACAAAACAGATATTCAAACTCGCAAAATAAAAAATGAGGAAAAAGCGAAAACGACTTCTGCTCAAAATTGAACTGACTCCATATACTAACAGAGACAGAGGAAGAAGATAGAGAGAGAAAGGTCGAACGAGAGAGAGAGAAAGAGAGAGAATGAAAAGAAGTACAATGAAACATGAAATCCCAAATCCTAGAATTTGATTTTAGGGGAATTGGATGAAGTTACCTTGTGAGTAAGGATCACCAGCTTCAATGAGAAAAAGCGTGGAAAGCTAAGAAAAATAGCACGAAGAAGAAAGCAACGAGGGAAGAAACCTGAAACGGGTGAGAGGAGGATGAGTAGTATTGTGTATTGTATTGCTTGCTTTCTTTGTTTGCTTTGTCATTAAATTAGTGGGCCCAAGCCCAATAGTGATTACATAAGCCCGTATTACCGGAGAAGTGGATATATTTGTGGATTTTATTCATTGTAGTGGTTAATCTTGATTGCCTTCTAAACTGGATCCGTATTTTATCTGTATCAAATTTATATCTGATTTTTTAATATATTTATAAGTAAAAATATCTATTTTTTCATCTATATATGTTGTTTGACAAATTATATGAACCAAAATGACCAATGAACCAAATAGAGCTTTTATGTGTTAGATTATTGTTTAAGGTTGATGTGATTGATGGATGACTTAGAGATCAATGATAAAGTTAATACCAATTGCCAAAACGTAGTGGACTTAAGTGTTATACTCAACAGCTCAAGTTTTAAGATTGTAATTAGAGTAAAGTGGCATTGTCAACTTCCTTCTAGGATCAATCATGTGATTGGCTTATCTATATTAATTTATGATCTTTTTTTTTTTGTGATTTTTTGTTTTTCATATCTTACCCTTTTTAAATACTTTCTAGAAGACTTTTAAACTAGGGTTGACCCATTATAAGTCATTCTCTAGAGACACCATCTCTCTGTTAGTTATATTTATAACTTAAAATCTAATCGAGTTCACTTAAACCTTGCATTTCTTTTTTTTTTTTTTCTTTTTAATTGGAGAGTTGTTTCAACATTGTTTACACGAATCACAACTTGTTATTTCCATCAATCACCAAGGATTCAAGACAACTTACATAAGTACACGAAAACCCATAAAAACTTTCTATTATAAAGAAATTATGGTCTTTAACTAGGCATTGCATCTTTAGCTATCCTAAGATAGTTGATATTAGATCCATTTTACATAGGATAGCTAACATTGTCATGATGTGTAGATGCCATCCATAGAATAGGATTTAGGATTACATCTTTCGTTTTTTTTCCCCTTTGTTTCTAATTTATTAATCTTCATTACTTATGCAATTGTTTAACTCCCCTCTTATCACTTATTAGAAAATTATTTAATCTAAAGAAAAAATTGCTGTTTCTATAATGGTAGGATGTGTGGATATTAGTTTGCATAGATATAAAAATATGTTGATCAATCAATAGATGGGTTTCTAGTAAATAATTATGCTAAATGATATGATAATATTTAGAGAGTTAAATAATGCCAAATATCTTTTACTGAACCAATTATTCAGTATGGTTATTTTTGATAAATTAGAACGTAATAACACTACTATAACACTTAAAACACTAATTGTAAGCAAGATGTTTAAATCTTTAATGGAATAAATGACACCTTAACTCCTTAAGATTTTAAGAACTACTCGTTGCAATTGAGAGCTGCAAATGCTCCAAAAGTTATACGAGCTTAAAGCCATTTCATTCTTCTAATGAAGTTCAAAATTGATTTAGCAACAATTATGGTAGCATGACTAAGGACCCTTATCATGGGACTATTAAAGGTATCGATGTGTTGGTCTAATGAGTGAAAAAAGGGGTGCATGAATAAATCATGAAAATCCAATTATCTTGAATTGATTTTATAATGGATGCTGTTGGTTATGAGAGTTGGAAGCATCTCTACCCGAAAAGATACATATCACTAATTTTGAGCCAAAAACCCACATGGTAACGTCTTGGAACTATCTTGAAACCTATGCCTTGTAAAACCTAAAGTTATGTACTATCCTATAAATTTTGTAAATTTTTCTTACCTTTCAGTTTATTATAAGTTTATGTGATATTAGAAAAATTATACGTGTACATAGAAGGTAAATTACACAAAAAAGTATTAACATTTGAGATAAGTTTATTTAAGGTATTAATGTTTCGAGTGGTTAAAAAGAGGAAGTATTAACGTTTTATAAAGTGAGTCAAATAAGGTAATTATATTTAACCACGTAAAACGTTCATATCTTAATAAACTTATCCCTAAACGTTGATACCTTCTAGCATAGCCTGTAGAGGGGAGAGGAGGGGGAGGGGGCGAGGGGGGGAAGGTTGTTTGATTGACTTCAGGTTCTTTTTTTTTTTTTTTCCTTCCCTAAAACATTTATTAGCTAAAATAATGTTGAATTATCATTTTTTTTTCATTTATGGATATTATTTTAAATTTTCTTATTAGGTGGATTCTAAGTACCTTAAAACATATACTTATGAAATTTAAGGTGTATAGAAGGTCATTAAAGAAAATTAGCCTCTATGGACAAAATTTTTGCAATGGAAAATTTTCATCTCTAAAACATCAATCAACGACATAATTACAACAATTTGTATCGAGATAAACAATAAGAGTTTTTACATTTCATATATGTTTTATTATTGGATTTTGTGATGGATTACTAATGGATTTGCAATGGTTTTTTAATCACAAATTTGTCTCTAACTTTTAGGTAGGAAATGAAAATTTTTAGTGCCTTTTTTCCCTTAGGAATTTTGTTACAATTTTGTCTTTATAAATAATATATATAGATACATACATAACTTCTAGAGACAAATATATTTATCTCTAAAAGTTAAAATAATACATAAATATACAAATAATTGTATATTTTATATAACCCATTATATTTTTAATGATACATATTATATTAAATATATTCAAATAAACAGTATAAGGCATAGACTTAATATATCTATGGAGATATATTTTATTATATAATATATTTAAAAATGATATATTGTATACAATTAATATACAATATATTGCGTTTTATTCATAACACAACTATTTGATGCAATATATTATAAATGCATGTGTTGTATATAATATATAATATTTAAAATATTTTTACTAAATATCTTGTAAAATGAATATGTATATATATAATAACATACTATATAAAAAATTATATAATATATTACTTTATAAAATATATTTCAATAAAATAATATATAATAAAATAAGTAACATAAAAAACAGCCATATAATACATGTATTATTGAAATATTATATAATTTATATACATAAATTATTAATTATATATATTATATTATGTATAATAAATTTATCATATTAATTTTATAACTTTATAGCTATGTATATTATATGACATCTTATATGTAATAACATATTGTTGTTGCCAGAGATCTACTGGTAGGGTTTGTTGGATCTAAGCGTAGTTGATGTTGGGATTGCAAAATAAATATGGGTTAGTAGACATTGTGTTAGTGATAGTGCCATCGACCAATCATTAGATATTGCCATCCTTATGTTTTGTTAATAAAGAGACATTCATCCTGAGTGGATTAGATTCCTTCTATGCATCACTGGCCATAATAGGTTCCTTACAAACAAAGAGAGATGGAGGAGAAATATGGTGTATAACCCTCTATGTCCTGTTTGTCAAACCTAATCTAAATCACATCTTCATGTTCTGAGAGATTGTGTTGTGGCTAATAGTATTTAGGATTGTTTGGTGCTGGCTAAGCTTAATGATGCTTTTTTAGCCTACAGTTTGCTGAATGTTTCAAGACCATTTTATTGATTAAAGATTGTTATAGTAATACAATTCCATGGACAGTTTTATTTGGTATTGGATGTTGGTATATATGGAATCATAGAAACAAATTTCTATTTGATGAAATTTTTTTTGAACACTTGAATCATAGCATGGTTGTTAAACAACAAGCTGAGGTGTTTGTTAATATTAGTTTGGTGGTGCAAAGGCTACAGGTGTCTAGAGAGTGGCGTTATAAATGTTGGAACCATCCTCTTGCTAGATAGATAAAGCTCAATACGAATGGAGCCTTTAATCCTTCATCGGGAAATGCTTCTACAGATGAGGCTGGAAACTAGATATAGGGTTTTTGTTTTAATCTTGGACCTGGATCAACGACGCTAGCTGAATTATGGGGTTTATATCATGGTTTGATTCTTCGTTGGCAATTTGGCTTTAAGAAGATTTAGATAGAGCTGGATAATCTAGTGGTGGTGCAAATGGTGCAATAAGATGATGTTAGAGTTAATGTTGTCTTTCCTTTGGTTTGTGATATAAAGGTTCTTCTTGGCAGACAATGGGAGATGCAACTGCAACACTCTTACAAGAAGGGGTATAGAGCTGCGGATGCCATAGCCTCTCATGCTTTTAGTCTTCCTAAAGGCCTTTTTCTTTTGGATACTCCTCCTTCTCAGGTTTTGCATGTTTTGATTGAAGATTTGAGGGGAGTTTCTTCTCATAGAGCTGTTGTTTCTTAATTCCTTAAGTATGTTGCCCCCTTTTTCTAAAATAAAAAAAAGACATTTATTATTATATTGTTTACATATTTACTTTATAATAATATCTATAAATAATCATTTAATTATTCTAAATGTCCTAGATGCTTGTTATTGTAGGAACAATAATGAATTAAGTCTAGTATGAGATTTGATTATTAATTATGAGATATTTATATGTATGAGATACAAATGAAACTCATAGGTATATATTGTAGAACTAAGTGTTAGACTAACTAGATATGAGATCACTACGTAAATTAACATCATAAGTGAGTCCCAAACTCCTCAAGCTTGAATTCACCATGGATTCCAACATGAGGGATATAATTATTTGACATAATCAAATATTATCTTTAACCAGATAATTATAAAGACTGTGATTAAGCATAGTGTGAATGATGTAAAGGGAGATGAGTAATTAAGATGGGATAATCATGAGATGTTTATAAGTATAGAAATATAGATCAAACTCATAGACAGATGTTGTAGAGCTAAATACTAGACTGACCCACTATAATATCATTATATTGATTAATGTTATAAGTGATTCTCATAATGACCATTTTGTTAAATCCTTAGGAATGAAATTACTATGAATTCTAATACGATGAATATCATGATTTGAAATGGTCAAACATTATCTTTGACTAGATAATTATAAAAGTTATGATTAAGCATAGTGTGAAACATGTAGAGGAAGATGAGTAATTAATATGAGATTTTTCCCTCCCAAAATAGATATCCGTAGGCTACTTGATTGGCCTAACTGATGAGAAATGCTTGTTTGTGCTCAAATGAATTGATAATACAATCAATGTTATTTGTTTTATCAATCTACTTTAAGATCAAGATGGGATAAAGATTGAAGTGACATTATGCATGGAGTTTAATATGTGTCTACTGTTCCTAGACAAAAAAAAAAAATTGTCAATACAAATGGGATGAAATTAATTACCAATATATAGTTGCTAAATCACATATAAAAAAACAGAATAAAAGAATTTATATACGAATCGCGGTTGTTAATCGTGATATCAAGTTTTAAAATAATACCTATATTGCAATTATTAAATGTGATATATTATTTTTCTAAGAATATCGCGTTTTAATACCATGATATACATGCAATAGTATAATTCCTCTCATGTTCTTTCACGAAACCCAATTTTTCTCTTTTTTACACTCTCTTCTCTATCTTTTCTTTCTTCCCTTTTCTTTATTGTCTCTCACTCTCTTCCTATCCATCACTCTCTATCTCCCCTCTGTCCTTTCTTTTCTCCTTCCTTTTATTAGCTTTTACTCTTTTTTTTTCGTTCTTAGTAAATCGCGTTTTATAATCGTGATATACATTGTATCGCGATTATAAGATACAATATATACAACTGATATTTATTTTCAAATCCTGGTTATAAGACGCGATTTTGATATTGTATATTGATAATTATTTTCAATTTGACCTTATTTGAGTAATTGTTTTCAACAAGGGCCTTAAGTAAAAATTATTTCTTATCCATCTTTTACGTTTAATCTAGATATCCTGTGACAAAAGCATTGTTACATAACTCGTAGATTAGCGTCTATTGGATTGATAGCCTTCAATTAACTTGATAGTCATAATGCTTTACCATAGAGCACTTATGACTTGTGAGCGCGAAATTAGATGCAGGTTTATTGCCAACATAAAATAAATCTACAGTGTCCTATGTCTGATTTAATTTGGAGAGTGTCCAAATTAATTATATACTGCATAAGTAAATTATCCTATTCAAAATAAGAAAGTGATATTTTATTTAAAATTAAAAGATATATTATAAAAATTCATTTTGAAATAATAAGGCAATAGATAATATTGAATCTTAGTTACCTATTAATGATAAGGAAAACATGGTTTACTCTAGATTTATTGTATCATGTTTTCATACCAATATATATTCTCTTAGGGCTTTTGAAACATATACAAATATTAAGAGAGAACGAAAAAAGGAGATAAACCTTAAAAAACCCAATAAGGCATGTTCGAAGTAATAAATAAATTTTGCTTTTTTTTGTTTTTTTTTTTAGCTTGAAAAAAAAACCACAGTTGTGAGATCTAAGGTGCTAGCACCTGCGTTCATGTTCTGTAAGGGGTTTATTCATGTGGATGCCGATAAAAGGGTGTTTGTGGAAAGGCACTACAAAATCTAAAAGAATAAAAGTACATAGCATGGCATCTACATGGATTTCTTCATCTATGTTTTTAGTTAGCGAAAAAAGGTCAACAATTCTAACTTTCTTTTCTTTTTTCTTATTTTGTTGAATCACTTAGATCTTGATGGGATTTTAAAAAATGTTTATATTCCTTTGTACTGTTTGAAATCGTTTTAAGACTTTAGAAATCCTAGCACATCGGGAGTATTAGGTGATAAAGATAGCAAAGCATGGGCTTTCAGTGTTATGAGACATTTATAAATGATATTTCATGCTGTATTTATAAAGAGGTAATTGTGGATGAATGAAACAAAAGGAGATGTCATGGAAGTGTGTGATGACTATTAGAAGAGTGAATGTTAATCCACTAAGCTATGTTCCAAGACTGTTAGGAGTGGAGTTGATGTATCTAACTTTAACTGAATCGGATAAGTGGGGCGCTGGGTAGATTTATTTTGTCGAGGCACCTAAAGACTGTATTAGTTTGCTCACCTTGAGGTTGTATCCTAGATTTGGTGCAAAGGTCAACCCATAAATAGTCAAGGTGGCTTGAGTTAAATAGGTAGGGCTAGTCTTGAGGAGCCTTAGTATAAATACACTCATCAACACATGCTATGTTAAAAAGATATAATACACTATTTAAAAATTTAATATTAAAATATATAATATATAATAAATTGTATAAAATATAGACTTAATATATACTTAAGGTAAATTACACTTTAGTTTCCTATATCTTTTGTTTGGGTACTTGCGTTTTCATTTTTTTTTCCTTTTGCAATTTGAGTACCTCTATTAAAAGTTAATAAAAAAATTTTAAAAATGAAGTCCTTTGGTAAAACCATTATAAAAGTACCAAAGAAAGAATGATCTTCAATGAATTTGATTCCTTTTTCCAAATGTGAATCATATTAGAAAAATAAATTGAATCTCGTGTTAGTTATAAGGAACTTTTGAGTTTTAGCCAACCTATTTGACCGTTTCCTCATTTTATTTCAAAGAAACTTTTCATTAAACACTTTTCATGCACGTCATTCATGTGTTGGAATTAACTTAAAGACAAGATTATATGATCTCTTTGATAAGTATGTTTTTCTTTCATTTGGTTTTAGTTGTGGTCTTGTTATGCTCTTCACTAGCATAGCAATTGGAATTGCTGGTGATGCAAGTAGAAAAGATAATGCATTGCACAAAGCTTCTTATTGGTATAAGCTTCACTCTTATTTTTACTAAGGCTTTTATCTAAAACATCATTGTGGTTCGATGCGATTTCAAAATCGGATTGTTAGTTTTTGATTCTGAAATTGTAAGATAGAACCATGGTAGTTGGGCCAATCTCAATTTTATGAAACAAATGATTCCAATGGTTATAGGTTTGTTTCATGATGACTTTTTTTTTTTATCTATTTTGTTTTAAATTTTTTTTTGGGGAAAAATATTGATACAATGACATTATGTATACATATAAATATATAAAATAAATATGACTATTATATATAATAACATATATATAATTACAAAATATACATATGATCCGTCTTTCCAAATTACATATGATTATTGTGCATACATAATACATTATATACCATAAATAAACGTATGTATATTTGAAATGTAAACCAAACAAATGATTTGATGTCACATCATTAAATTTGAAAATTATAATCGTTGAGGGAACTTTAAACCTTACCTTTGTTACAATCTATAAAATTACATGTGGATATTTAGAATAAGAAGTTGAAAGGAATTTTTTTTTACAAATTATGAAGTTATCTTGAATGTGTTTACATATCCTTTAGTCGAAATTACACAAACGTAGTTTAGTGTTTTTAAGAAAATAATAATTTGTTGGTTTTTTTATAAATAAAATATACGTTGTATTTTTTAACAAATAAATTAGTTGTTGAAATAACTTGGGTTGTTTACATCGAGTCCCCGGTTTCGAAAAAATCTATAATTGCCTATGATTTTTCCAAAACAATAGAGTGGTTTTTTTCCTCAAAATTACAGATCTACCTATTTATATGTGACAGTACGATTTTTACATTACCAAATACACAGTAGAATGATAAGGCTACTGATTTTTTGTATAATCGGTATAAAGAATACATGCTTTCCTGATGAGTTGAAGTTTTGAAATACTTATGCTTCTCATTGATTTCATCTTTCACATCATGCACCTAGTGTTAAATTATTTAACATTAGTGGTCTATATGACTTATAGTATGACTTTAATATAAAAGGTTAAATATGATGATCATTTGGGCATAATGGTAATTTTGAGTTATAGGGTTTTAAAATCCCCCCACTCTTCCTATTTAAATATGACAGTTAAAGAAGAAAAGTATCGTATTTTTTCATAAGTATCATTTCATTTTTTCCACCATCAAAGGAAACACGAAAGCGAAAGAGAAGAGTAGGAGAAAATCATCAAGGCAAAATCGAGACAGATTTTCTTCTTTTGATTAGAAATCAAAAGGCTAGGACAATGGTACGTATCAAAACCATTAATTGATTATTGCTATCATATTGAAAAGATTAGGTATTGAAAATTGGATATACGTAAAGATCCTGCATAAAAAAATATATATATATAACAATTGGTATCAAAGCATGGTATAAGAACACGTGATTTTTCGATAATTATAATGGATAATTTATAAATTAATATGCATAAGGATGCGTATAGGCAATTGATTGTGGCGTATATTGATTCATAATCATGATTTTGTTCTTACGACCGTTTGGCATTAAAATATTTGGTGTGGCGATTACATTGTCAAGAATTGCTAGGATTATGTGCTTGTTCAGTACGATGGGTAAAAAAAGAAGAGGAATTCCTCGTACTTTGTAAACTGTTCGTGAAAATATCGTCTGTGTTTCTAAATCCCCCGTACTTCGTAAAGTCATTTCGAATGTCATTGACTCTACTGGAATTTTAGAAACAATCCAAGGGGAAGTTCAGTTCATGGGAATTGAATGTAATAATTCATCGCATTGTTTCGAACATTAATTTTCGAAACTGGAAATTAAAAACTAATATCCTGGTAAATATATAAATGTTCTTGTTTCCAGATATAGTTTTGGTCTTTGTATGTTCCTGTTTCTCACATATAGTTGTAGACATTTGTTTTCACGAGTCCTTACTGTTTCGAACTTTGATGGCGAATTCATGGATTAATAATAATTATTATTATTCATTTATCATTTCCTGGTCTAAGCATATAATGATATTATTGAACTTCCGCCTATAGAGATAGTCCGATGGCTATGGATTTTGGAACATTAATTTTTCGAAAGTGAAAAATAAAACCAAATATCTATAAATATATATGTGACGTGCTTTTTCCTAACTAGATCAAGTTTTAATAAATTATTTCCTATGATCTTTTCCTATGATCTAGTTTACACTAGGCAAGTGCACCTATCAATTATAGTATAGGAATGGATTATAGGGTCGTATTCCTTGGGGCCGTCGGCAAGTACTACTACTCACCTTCTTAATTATTATATAGCAGAGTAAATTTAGATGAATATTTAATATTAATTTACTTAAATAATTTTCAACTAAAACTATATTATAACATGAATAAATTTAAATTAACTAATAACAATTCAGACTCGCTTTACCAGTTAGATAACATGTACTACAAACTCCATAGTTGTTGAATCATTCCTAACTGTGGGATTCCTATTTATTAGTTCAATAACTCTCTCGAGTCTATTGAACCCTAATCCTAGTCTTGTCTACTGGAATCTCTTTCTAGTTAACAGCCGACTAAAATTGCTTAAAACTTATGATCCCAATGGTAATTATTTAATTATATGCAGAAAATTCCACAATCCTATCTCTAGGCGTCATGAGAAATCTTTCTCTATAATGTAGATCTATTCCATGGTAGATTTCTCAATCGCATCCCGTGAAAATCTGATCTAATCATAAATCGTGCACTACTTGAATAAATTGATACACTAAAGAGATTAAGAATCCATACATATTTAAATATATAATTCATTGAAATACATGTACCATATGGCTACATGAATCCTAATAATTACTCATACATGATATAATAAAAAACAGAACAATAGATATAAAAAAAAAAAAAACATAATAATACTCCCTTATTCACATACAAATGTCTAAACACTTCTACAACCAAATACAAGTATATATGTATGTATACATATGTCTGTATATAGATCTCCACACGGATCTCTATATAGATCTCTGTAAATCTATGAATAATGTCTGTCTATCTCTATCTATATTCTGTGTCTCCCAATAGATGTCTTCTCCTTCTCTTTTATAATCTCAGATTTTTGTGAAAGCAATACAACACTTGGATGAATAGTTGTACCTTTTTGCCAACCAGTACAACAATTGGATGAATAGTTGTACCTTTGGCGAACCAATACAACACTTGGATGAATAGTTGTACCTTTTGGCGAACCAATACAACATTTATGAATAGTTGTACCTTTTGGCGAACCAATACAACATTTTGATGAATAGTTGTATCTTTTATCCAACCAATGTGTCACTTAAATGAAAGAAAATCAAAGACGTCGTTTGGTAGAAAACTCAATCATGGGCGACCAAAACGGCGTGATTTTTGTTGTTCTTCATTTTCCTTCGAATCACAGACGAAGAGGCGTTATTCTCGCCGTTCTTCGTTTTTGTTCAAATCACCGGCCTAATCACGGCGACCAAAGGGAGGGATTCTTGTTGTGGGCAAATTTTCTCCTTCGTATCTTTAGATGTTTTGAGTCCATTTTGCTCCAATTTGCTCCAAAGTGTGTTGTTATGATTAAAAGTTACCTGAATTGAAAATATTTTTGATTTAAGTATCAATTCTTAAATAAAAATATAACTTGAGACCTGAATTACTTAAACAATAATAATATCATGGATAATTCATGTCTAAAATTTCCCCACACTTAAGCCTTGCTTGTCCTCAAGAAAGAAGCTAATAAAAGGATTGAAAGAATATTTACTTTTAGGAAAATAAATTTCCAATTGTGCAAATGTTAAAAATCCATATATCTCTTATTGATTGAACAAATTCTACTAAGTGACTTCACACATTAAATGCATTGTTGTCGTATTCTACTAATCATGACATGCACTTAAGTTAATTGTGCTAGAATTCCAAGGCTAATCCAAATAATGTAGCCTTTACCCTCATCATTTAAATAAGACTTCATGATTTGAAAAAATATATACAAGATCACCAAGTAAAAGACAGTTAACCAATTCCATCCCCTTAACATAAGAGTATAGGCATTGTCAATTATCGCTATAGCTGATACAAGTTCAAGCAAAAGTTCTCACATTTTTTTTTATCCCCTTCTTATTTCATATACATTTTTATTTATTGTCCAGTTTTTAAGAGACTTGCAACCCATGTAGCGAGCTTTCAACCGATAATCCCGGGTTCATCACCCAAGTTAACAGATATTATTCCCCCTAAGAGGCATCCCACGGGCTTAATGACTCGAGTTATAAGACTTACTGAACTATGGTTCTTTTGTTAAGTAAGTTTCCTCGGTCGGCCAATCCCAGGCCAGACGACCTTAGGTGACCAGGTTTTAAAGGGACCCCATCAAACCTCCACATACTTAACTTCTTTTTTTTTAATACAAGGGATTATAGATTGCTAAATTCATTTCATTTGGACTTCTATCATGCAAAGAATGTAGCCTTCAAGAAAATTGAATAAAACCTATACACGTAGTCAAGTTTTAGAAATTAATTAACTAACTTTTACTAAGAACCTTGTGCTAATCTTAACATATGAATTCCTCGTTAAATGACAAGTAAAACTACATCACTTATATTTCATCATGTAATTCTAACATATTAACCAAAATGCAAAAGAAAGTAAGAATATAGGACAACATTCAATAGTAGTCACGTAGTTTGTTAATATGAGAGATATCAGAAAAAATTTCTTCAAAATTTTTGCATCATGAATTTTTTATTTAAACATGCTTAAATGAGGAAAAATTCAATATAACAACAATACTTCAATTATTCTATATATTCCCTTCCCCATACTTATTGGAGACATTGTCTCCAATGTCTCACTTAAATCACAAAAACAAATAAAATAACAAAAGAAAGAACTAGACTTCCCTAATTGATTTGATGTGATTTTGCAACATATTTGGTACTCTTATCCACTTAATTCCAGCACCATCCATCCCATGACTCTTTAAAATAGAAATGACCTTCCAAGATCCATATCATGGTTGAACAGGAAGATGTTGTGTAATTCTAATCCACAAAATTATATATTTACATATATTACATATAGATTTGAGAAAAAGATCAATGGTCTACAATTAAGTCCATAATGCAAAAATTAAAGTAATAACTTATCATCTACACACATAAAAAAAATAAAAATATATAATTAATATAAGATTAATTAAATAAATAGATATAAAGTTAGATTAACAACAATCGGGTTTTCTTAATATTGCCAACCGTTTTCCCCGGCAACGGCGCCAAAAACTTGACGTGCTTTTTCCTAACTAGATCAAGTTTTAATAAATTATTTCCTATGATCTAGTTTACACTAGGCAAGTGCACCTATCAATTATAGTATAGGAATGGATTATAGGGTTGTATTCCTTCGGGCCGTCGGCAAGTACTACTACTCACCCTCTTAATTATTATCTAGCAGAGTAAATTTAGATCAAGATTTAATATTAATTTACTTAAATAATTTTCAACTAAAACTATACTATAACATGAATAAATTTAAATTAACTAATAACAATTCAGACTCGCTTTACCATTAGATCATGTACTACAAACTCCATAGTTGTTGAATCATTCATAACTGCGGGATTCTTATTTATTAGTTCAATAACTTTCTCGAGTCTATTGAACCCTAATCTTAGTCTTGTCTACTGGAATCTCTTTCTAAGTAACAGCCGACTAAAATTGCTTTAACGTATGATCCCAATGATAATTATTTAATTATATGCAGAAAATTCCACAATCCTATCTCTAGGCATCATGGGAAATCTTTCTCTATAATGTAGATCTATTCCATGGGTAAATTTCTCAATTGCATCCCGTGAAAATCTGATCTAATCCTAAATTGTGCACTACTTAGAATTAGAATAAATTGATACACTAAAGAGATTAAGAATTCATACAATATTTAAATATATAATTCATTGAAATACATGTACCATATGGCTATATGAATCCTAATAATTACTCATACATGATATAATAAGAAAACAGAACAATAGATATAAAAAAAAAACATAATAATACTCCCTTATTCACAATACAAATGTCTAAACACTTCTACGACCAAATACAAGTATATATGTATGTATATATATGTCTGTCTATAGATCTCTATATAGAACTCTGTAAATCTATGAATAATGTCTGTCTATCTCTATCTATATTCTGTGTCTCCCAATAGATGTCTTCTCCTTTTCTTTTATAATCTCAGATTTGTGAAGCAATACAACACTTGGATGAATAGTTGTACCTTTTAACCAACCAATACAACAATTAGATGAATAGTTGTACCTTTTGGCGAACCAATACAACACTTGGATGAATAATTGTATCTTTTGGCGAACTAATACAACATTTGGATGAATAGTTGTACCTTTTGGCAAACCAATACAACATTTTGATGAATAGTTGTATCTTTTATCCAACCAATGTGTCACTTAAATGAAAGAAAATCAAAGATGTCGTTTGGTAGAAAACTCAATCATGGGCGACCAAACAGCGTGATTTTTGCTGTTCTTCATTTTCCTTCGAATCACGGACGACCAAGAGGGCGTTATTCTCGCCGTTCTTTATTTTTGTCCAAATCACCGGCCTAATCACGGGCGACCAAAGGAGAGCGATTCTTGCTATGGGCAAATTTTCTCCTTCGTATCTTCATATCACGGGCGACCAAAGAGGGGTGATTGCCTCTGATGTGCATTTTTCTTCTTTATGGGCAACCAAGGGCTGTGATCCTTGCTGTGGATGATGTTTTGAGTCCATTTTGCTCCAATTTGCTCCAAGTGTGTTGTTTATGTTTAAAAGTTACATGAATTGAAAATATTATTGATTTAGTATCAATTCTTAAATAAAAATATAACTTAAGACTTGAATTTTACTTAAACAATAATTAATATCATGGATAATTCATGTCTATCAATATGCTATATTCTTGGCATATCTTCCACATTGTAGGGAATTTATTATAGTTCATTTGGATTGAATGGTTTTGATAATTGAATAGTTTGATATTTATTGAGATCATGTTAGTGTGAATGCTGACATTGAAATTTTCTAGAAAGCTTGTTAGTTACCAAAGTGGCCCAGCATGAAAAGATTTAAACATTTAAATTGTGTATCTTCAATTGTTCATGTTCATTTGATGCTAATAAATGACATAAAAGTTTGAATTGAACAATTATGATCATTAATCAATGCTAGGAGATCATCCAAAGATGGATCATTGCCTATAATTAATGATACTAAAAGAGATTCATTGATATACTGGTGAATATGATTGTATATAAGATAACATACATATTGACTTAAGTATGATTGATTGATCTATCAAAGTATATTTATCTAAGCATCATTATTGATTAAAGTTATGCATTAAAGTATCACCCAAAGGTGATCTTAAATACATAGTTAAAGTTTATCATTTATTTGAATCTATTTAAGTTTACTCAAAGCATTAATATGTATATTTGGATTACATTTGCAGCTTCTAGCAATTTATTCGCTTTGGGCAATGGAATGATCAAGTTCAACGGACTGAACTATGCGGAATGGTCTGAACAGATCCAATTTCAACTAGGTATTTTGGATTTAGACCTAGCAATTATTTCTGATGAAAAGCCTGCAGCCATTACTGAGACTAGTACTGAGTCAGACAAGTCTCTTTATGAGGCTTGGGAACGGTCTAATAGGCTGAGTTTGAACTTGATGCGAATGACGATGGCTGAAAATGTTAAGCCATCGATGCCTAAGAGAAAATGCAAGGGAATTTATGATGAGAATTAAGGAATACTCTCAATCAGATATAGCTGACAAATCTATTGTAGGAAGCCTAATGAGTGAGCTGACAACCAAGAAATTTGATTGGTCACAGCCTATTCATGATCATGTGACAAGTATGGCTAATCTAGCAGCAAAACTGAAGTCAATGGGTATGGATGTGAGTGAATCCTTTTTGGTTCAATTCATCATCAACTCGCTTCCTCCTGAGTTTGGTCAGTTCCAGGTGAATTACAACACCATTAAAGAAAAATGGAACCTTCAGGAAATAAAGGCCATGTTGGTTCAGGAAGAAGGGAGATTAAAGAAGATGAAGGATCACTCTGTTCATCTCACTGTTCATAATGATGTTGGTAGCAGCAAGTCTAAACCATATAAGAAGAATAAGAAGAAGGACAAAGCCTCTATGAAAGTCACTGGAGGTCAGATCCATAAGGATCAGAAGTGCTTTTTCTGCAAGAAGACTGGTCACTTCAAGAAAGATTGTCCAAAAAGAAAGGCTTGGTTCGAAAAGAAAGGTATGTACTGTATATCAGTATGTTTTGAATCAAATGTTATTGAAGTGCCTAATAACACTTGGTGGTTAGACTCTGGGCTACTATTCATGTGTCACATATTATGCAGGGATTCCTTTCGATCCAGCCCATAAGAGGAACTGAAAAGTTCCTTTATAGGGGAACAGAATGAAGGCACGAATAGAAGGAATCGGGACGTACAGATTGATTTTGGATACTGGGTGTCGCCTGGATCTAGAAAAGTGTCTCTATGTTCCTGAATGTGCTAGGAATTTAGTTTCTGTTGCAAAGTTGGATGAAGTAGGATTTAACTTTAAGATTGGAAACGGTGTATTTTCATTGTATAGACATTCGTACTATTATGGATCTGGTACTTTAGTTGATAATTTGTACCGTTTTAATCTTGATGTTATGTATGCTGATTCTTTATTTCTTGTTGAGCATAATATAGGTAACAAACGTAATGCACATAATGATAGTTCTGCTTTCTTATGGCATCAAAGATTAGGTCATATATCCAAAGAAAGGGTATTGAGGTTGGTGAAAGGTGATATCTTGCCTCAATTGGATTTTACTGACTGGGAAGTATGTGTTGATTGTATAAAAGGAAAACAAATTAGACACACATCAAAGAACCCAGCTACAAGAAGTAATGAACTTCTTGAATTGATACACACTGATATTTGTGGTTCTTTTGACATTCCAACATGAGGTGGTGAAAAATATTTCATCACATTTATTGATGACTACTCATGATATTGTTACTTATATCTGTTGCATGGAAAGTCACAATCAGTTGACGTCCTAGAGGTGTTTGTTAATGAAGTGGAAAGGCAGTTAGATAGAAAGGTAAAAGTAGTAAGGTCAGACAAGGGTGATGAATATTATGGTAGATTCAATGAAAGTGGACAATGTCCAGGTCCATTTGCGAAATACCTTGAAAGTTGAGGTATATGTGCACAGTATACAATGCTTGATACACCGCAACAAAATGGTCTGGCTGAAAGGCGAAGTCGTACACTAATAGATATGGTTAGGAGTATGTTAAGTTACAACATTGTACCTTTATCCTTATGGATGCATGCATTAAAAATTGCTGCATATTTGCTGAACAGGTTTCCTAGTAAGGCAATCCCTAAGACTCCTTATGAATTATGGACAGGTAGGAAACCCAGTATAAAGCACCTTTATGTTTGGGGTTATCCAGTAGAAATAAAGATATATAATTCACGTGAAAGAAAGCTTGATGTAAGAACCATTAGTGGTTACTTCATTGGCTATTCTGAAAAATCAAAAGGGTACAAATTTTATTATCCCAACCTCAATACAAGAATAGTTGAGTCTGGTAATGCTCGGTTCATTGAAAATGGTCAATTTAGTAGGAGTGGGGAGTCACAAAAAATGGATATTAGAGAATTTCAAGAAGAGACCCCTACACCCAGTGTTTCTACTCAGGTTGTTGTTCCTTTTGTTGCATCGCAGTTAAGCAACAAGCTGAAACGACAAGTTAATGTTCAAAACACACAAAGTAAACATATTAGAGGTGAGCCAAGCAACAATATGCAAGTCACAAATGAGAAAGTGATACCACAAGAAATGGCATTACGGAGGTTTACTAGACAGAAAAGACCAGTTATATCGAATGACTATGTGGTTTACTCACTTGAATATGAATCTAACTTAAGCATTGATAAAGATCCAGTCTCATTTAGACAAGCCATGGAATGTAGTGATTCTGAAAAGTGGTTCAATGTCATGAAGGAAGAGATGAAATCAATGGATGTAAATAAAGTTTGGGAGCTAATAGAGTTGCCTGAAGGATCAAAACGATTTGGCTGTAAATGGGTCTTTAAGACCAAGCGAGACTCAAAAGGCAACATCAAAAGATATAAAGCCAAGCTTGTTGCCAAAGGTTACACTCAGAAAGATGGTATTGATTATAAAAAGACCTTTTCTCTCCAGTTTCCAAGAAGGACTCCTTAAGAATTATTATGGCTTTGTTGGCTCATTATGACCTAGAGCTTCACCAAATGGATGTAAAGACCACCTTTTTAAATTGTGACTTAGAAGAGGAAGCGTATATGGACCAACCTAAAGGATTTATAACCATAAGACATGAAAATTTGGTGTGTAAAGAAATCGATATATGGACTAAAACAAGCTTTTCGATAATAGTATATTAAGTTTAATAATACCATTACGTTATACGGTTTTGTAGAGAACACCGTTGATCGGTGTATCTACATGAAGGTCAGTGGGAGCAAGTTTATTGTATTAGTCTTATATGTTGATGATATTCTTTTAGCTGCTAATGATATAGGTTTGTTATATAATGTAAAGAAATTTCTCTCTAAAACTTTTGAAATGAAAGATATAGGTGAGGCATCCTATGTGATAGGAATAGAGATATTTTGCAATAGATCACAAGGATTGTTAGGATTGTCTTAGAAATGCTATATCAATAAAGTATTAGAGAGATTTAGAACGGAAAATTTGCTCTACAGGAATAGTTCCAATTCAAAAAGGGAAAAGTTCAGTGAATTGCAATGTCCAAAGAATGATTTGAAACAAAAATCAATGGAATCCATTCCCTATGCATCACTGGTTGGAAGCTTGATGTATGCATAGACATGCACTCGGCCGGATATTAGTTTCGCCGTAGGAATGTTAGGTCGATATCAGAGTAATCCAGGAATAGATCATTAGAAAGCTACAAAGAAAGTACTTAGGTACTTACAAGGCACCAAGGATTATATGCTTACTTACAAAAGGTCAAGTCATCTTGAAGTAGTAGGCTACTCAGATTCAATTATGTTAGATGTGTAGACTCGAGGAAATTTATATTTGGTTACATGTTTCTGTTGGCTGGAAGAGCAGTTCATGGAAGAGTGGGAAGCAGTTTGTCATTGCTACTTCCACTATGGAGGATGAATTTTGTGGCATGCTTTGAGGCCACTATTCATGCAATGTGGTTCCGGAACTTTATCTTAAGCTTGGTTTAGTCGATAATATAGCTAGGCCATTAAGAATCTATTGTGATAATTCTGCAGCTGTTTTCTTCTCTAAGAATGATAGGTATTCTAAGGGTGTGAAACAAATGGATTTGAAATACTTGTCTATTAAAGAAGAAGTAAAAAACCAAAGAGTGTCAATTGAGCATATCGTACTGACCTGATGATAGCATCTGTTTAACTAAGGGTTTGCCATTGAAAACATTTACTGGACAGTTGAACAGATGGGCATTATAGACAGGTCCTCATTGATTTGATATTTAATGTATATATACATATGGTTGTATTGCTCGTATTGTTATGACACTTGTGAATTCAGTTAAAGTTATGGTTTTGCTTGCTCTTTTGTTATCTACATCAAGTTGTATACAGTTATTGTTTGTGAGATAACTAGTAGCATATTTGGAAATAATAATTTAAAGGTTTTAACGTTCCTCGGTTAAGTTATCATGAATTATGATGATCATGTAATACATGAAAGGAATCACATCGTTAAATGGCGTGTGATCGCCATGATTCAGTCATTTTAATTCAATTGAGAATTATGACTTGATGCATTCTAAATGGTGCACACTTAACTGTTATTGAATCATCAAGTCATAACATGGACCAAGTGAGAAATTGTTAAATTATTTAACATTAGTGTCCATGTGACTTATAATATGACTTTAATATAAAAGGTCAAATATGATGGTCATTTGAGCACAATGAATTTTGAGTCATAGGGTTTTTAAAATCCCTCCACTCCCCCTATTTAAATATGACAGTTAAAGAAAAAAAGTATCGTATCTTTTCATAAGTGTCATTTCATTTTCTTCACCTCAAAGAAAACAGGAAAGCGAAAGGGAAGAGTAGGAGAAAATCATCAAGATAAAATCAAGACAAAATCGAGACAGATTTTCTTATCTTGATTGGAAATCAAAAGGCTATGACAATAGTATGTATCAAAACCATTAATTGATTGTTGCTATCATATAAAAAAATTAGGTACTAGAAATTGGATTTACATAAAGATCCTGCATAAAAGAAAATAAAAGAATATCTTACACCTAGCGGTCTACTTATTTTAGTTGTTTTTGTAGGCTATAGCTTTAATTCCAACTAACCTATATATAAACTTGTGCTGTTATATCTAACTAATTACTTGCATAATTGAATGCTTGTTCAACCACCACCATTAAAGCCGAGGGCAACCAACAAGCCCAACACTTATCTAGAAATTTAAGTGACGATTAAATATGTTTGCTTGTGATGTTTCGACCGATCAAGGATGTCATAATTGTAAACATTAATGTTGTCATCAAATTCAAATTTAGTGTTAAGATATTTCTCAATTATTGAGTTAAGTGCACCGACAATTGAACCTCCATGCTTTTTTAATCTTCTGTCATGGAAGAAGTACCTACGGTTTTACCCTCAAAAGTTGAAAATGTTTGGGATAGTTCATTTGAGGTTACAACATTTCAAATGATTCATTTAAGGTCACAATATTTAGATAAATGGATCAATTGAGGTCATCATCAATAGGAGAAAAATTTAATTAAAAGTCAAAAGATCCACTACATTGTGACACTTGTCAATGATGATCTTAATTGACTCACTTCACTAAACGTTGTAACCTCAAATGAATTACTCGAAATGTTGTGACATCGAATAAACTTACCTCTAAATATTGTGATCTTCTAGCGTAATTTACTCATTTACAATTATGTGTTGTTAGCGTAGTAAATCTTATCAACATTGTCATAAAAAATACAATTTTTTTTAAGTCCGTCAACTTTATTGTGTGGATCTGATAATTAGGTCACATTATATATTATAGAAATAGTTTTGTAATAACACAATTGCTTTTGAATGATGTCATTAATACAAGTTTGCAACACTGGATCAATTATACCTTTTGTAACATATCGATTACCTTACATGCCTTAAAAAGTAATAGATGAACACTCGAGTTGTAGTCAATAAAAAGTATTCATGACAAATTTAAACAAATTATTGATTCATTAACATGTAAAGGGATACTCGGTATATGCAATAATGAAGGTACATAACAATTTTTTATATTCAATAGTATTGTTTAGTACATTGTATATTGAATTCTACTTATGTTAGACATCTTGTGGTTTTCTACTATGTACCTTGCACCATTTTCTCCATTCCCTATTAATGGAAAGGTGATTTGAAATATATTCTATAACTAACTTAATTAAATTAAAAGTATGCACATAGTCAAAGCTTTAGCTCTCAAATTTTATTATATTATTGATGCTTTGTCATAAATAATACATCTCACAACCTCTATTTACAAAAATAGTTATGTCATATAAATAATGGATGATTTTACTATATTTTATGGTTGATTAATTATAGTGTAAACATATATGAAAAATTTGATCCTAGTCATTATTTGACAGTAGTTTTAGGTAGTATAAAATGACGATAGCTTAAGGTAGTATAAAATCATCGTGCTTTGTTATTAAACATTTTTTATTTATCTATTTGTAACTGATATATAGTGTTATTTATGGATGGTTTTGTTTGGATTTATTTAGTTTCTTTTAGTTAATTCTTTTTTATTAATTATACTAAGATTTTTCTTTTCAATTTTAACCATTTTAATCTTAAATAATACGAGTGTGTATATATACACATGTAAATTCATAACTTTAATTGATATATTATATTGATAATATTTATTCCCAAAAACTGCAATCTTGCCTTAATTATATTATAAAATAGGGAGGAATATGAAATGTTATATAAGGGTTATAATTCTTTTGTTGTTAGATGGAAAGCTTATAAGTTTAAGAACCCAAATTTTATAATATTGTGATTATATATTTAAGTTTTGAGTTTAACATCCTTTAGTTGCATTTTATTGAGATCGAATATTTTTCATGCAGGTATATGATTGCATCAAATGTTGAAGCTATTTGAAGATATAATTATAAATACAAACATCAACATTTTAATAACTAATTTTTACAAATAGCTTTTGTATTTTTTTTCTCTTTTATCTTTCAAAAAATAAACTTCAACTTTTTTAATAATTAAGTTCTCCAAATAGCTTTGTACATGAAGCTTTTTGTTATTACACGTTTATAATTGTTTTATTGTTTAACGTAATCACCTTAGAATTGTAATTATTTTTTTCACACTTCATTCAATAAATTAATTACCAGGTCACTTAAGTGTATACATAAAAATATAATTTGATTAAACAAATTTCCTTTCTTTTTGTAGGTATATGGCAACGTCTTTGATGAAGTAAAATAATTACGATTAGGATTCATGTGTTATAATCTTGTTCATTAATATTTACAATGTATTAGAGTGTTATTTCATTAATCCTTAAATTTCTTCTTCATATAATTTTATACAATGTATGTAATGTTTTTAGTTGCTTCCTTGGTCTACCAATCTTTCATATAATTAACTTCAATTATGTAGTCTATTGTAAAAGTTCATTTTCTTATTTAATTTTTACCCCTCGTAATGCGGGTGCATCGTTTGCTAGTGTGTACACACACACACACACTCATGTTATTTAAGATTAAAATGGTTAAAATTGAAAAGAAAATCTTAATATAATGAATAAAAAAGAATTAACTAAAAGAAACTAAATAAATCCAAACACACCATCCATAAATAACATTATATATCAGTTACAAATGGATAAATAAAAAATGTTTAATAACAAAGCACGATCATTTTATACTACCTTAAGCTATCATCATTTTATACTACCAAAACTACTACCAAATAATGACTTAGATCATTTTTTTCATATGTGTTTACACTATAATTAATCAACCATCAAATATAGTAAAATCATCCATTATTTATATGACATAACTATTTTTGTAAATAGAGGTTGTGCGATGTATTGTTTATGACAAAGCATTAATAGTATAATTAAAGTTGAGATGTATTGTTTATGACAAAGCATTAATAGTATAATTAAAGTTGAGAGCTAAAGCTTTGACTATATGCATGCTTTTAATTTAATTAAAAAATATGTTTACAATTTCTTTCAATAGGAAAGGTAATACAGGCTTGTGATAATATAAAAAATGGTGAAAATGCAATATAACAATTATAACATTGCTCTTCTTTCAAATTTTTCTATTTTGAAATTGGAGAACATCAAATCTAATCTTCAATTTAAGGTATGCTTTTCATAGTACATTCTTTTATAGATTTAAAACACAACATAATATAAACAATATAATATATAATTCAGATGGAATCAAGAATGGGATAAAACCTTAAATATACAATCAGTAAGGATAAATTTTCAATATTCAGAAAAAAAAAATTTACCTCTACAATTATTTTTACAAAAACTATTTCTGCCTGATGGCAAGAAAAAAAAAACACTCTTTAATTTCTCACATTTATCTTTATTATTATCTTTGCAAAAATTCTTTTCCATCACTTCATGGGAAGGAAAGATAAAAAGCACGATCAATCTAAATAAGAAAAATTAAAAACATATCTATATAATAATTGAATAATTCAATTTAACATAAAAAAATAAACACAAACAATATAAGCTATGATCAATGTAGTAGTAATTTTATATTATTTTGGAACTACCACTTGGATATTGTCATAGCTCAACATTTAGGTAGAGATAGATAACCAATGTTTGGATAATCTTAAAACTTTACATTCATATAAAATTTTCTAAATCCACTAATTGCTCTATAAACTAAAGGTACCACAATCTTGAATCAAAACTTTGAAGCCTTTCTAAAATTCTCTGCATAAAAAAAAAAAAAAAATTAACATGCTGAGTATCTAAATCCGAACATCTCATTGAAGCCCACTCCATAAAATCTCATTTTATAATTGAAATTGTCTAATCCTTTTTTGAATATTTTCTTAGTTTGAAGATATTCATCTAATATGGTACTTATTGTTGCCTATATATTTGAGGTTGTGTTGGTGCTATCCATTTCATGGAGTGTAATAAGTCTTTATCTCCATCTGTTTTTTTCCAAATGTCGGAGCATAGGGAAATGCACGTGTCAAGAATATAGAACATACCTTTTAGTTTTAACTCATGTTTATTGTATTTTTCAACATCATTTCTTTTGATAGTTGTTGCGCTGTATGGATGAGTTTATGAGGTTGAGAGTTTCATGGTGACAGCATCATAGGTCTAGAATCTGGCCTGTTCTAAAACCTAAGTTTGAATAGTATATCATTTGCACAAGTTCGTTACGATATTTCTCATTCGTGTATTTTTAGAGCTTTGCATCTTACCTCCTATCCTCATTACATCAAGAATTTGATCTTGCGTTAGATCCATATTATACTCACTTAAGTGCTTGGACCCCAAATGCTTTATCAAGCTCCCTTAACCATTACCTTTTACCTATATGTAATTAGCAATGCAATAGTTGTAGTATGTCTTGGTCTTCCATATGTAGATGAACTAGCGAGAAAAATTTTTGAAATAGAAATTGGTAACAAAAATATTGTCTTTGAAAGTATTTTGCCAACAAAATTTCTACTTTCATAAACAAAAATTCTTGTCTTTAAAATCTTTTTTTTTTTGTAGTGGGTTACAATTTTTTTTTTTTTTGATACATTACCTTATATCAGTAGATTTTGGAAGATCTATCCCAAAATTTATCTTGTAACCTTTAAAACTAAGTTGAAGGCTACCAATCAAGTAGAACATAGGTAAGTATCTTATACTATAGAGTTACACACTTAACCCTAGCTATTCCAGTTCCAATTTACGTAGAACTAAGACCCATTGAATCAAAAACTATAAATGGTTCCATTTATAAGAACCACGTATATGTAGAAGGATAAATTTATAATTGTATTAAATGCATTATGCTTAATACAAACTCATACTAATTGTTTAGATCAATACCAAAGTCCAATTCATTTGACATATAACTTTTAAAAAATTTTAGTTTGATGGACTTGAAATAGAGATTGCTAAAGTTAGACAATCAACTCATACAAAATCATGAATTTAGTCCGACTATCTATGTACTATTAGACGTGGAGACTAAGTATCTAGATCCCACTGAAAGATTCCAACAAATGCTAGAAATATTTAGTCTTGCTATATGATGGTCAGCATGACAATTTAATGGTAGTGTTTGAGCATTAAATACCACAAATACCCTCCAATTATTTATTCTCAAGAGGTAAGACATTGCCTATAAACTCATATAAGTCAAACAAAGATTAGAAGGAGACCAATAACTCAAAGTTAACTCTTTCGAGCTCCTTTGATTGTCGCATCAACATAATGAAATTGCATGCCTTTCATCATATTAAGAAAGGGTCTGCCATGCGTAAGAAAAATGTGTCTAATGAATTCTCACATTTATAACCTTGTATACATGACTTAAGTATCATTTTACGATTTTATGAGGCATTTTCCAATCATAGTAGAATATCGAAAAAAAAAACATCAAAACTATAGAATTGGGATTATAAGGTTGATTTTACAATTCTACATAATGTATAGTTTTAATTATAATGAACCTTTTTGATCTCTTTTTACATTTTTTCCTCATAACAATAAATGCAAATCACACATTCTCCTTTTCTTACTTCGGTGTAGTACCATAAGATTTTTCCTATTCTTTTTTACTTATATTTGAGTTCTCTCCCACTAATCCCATTCAACTTTCTCCTAGAAGGCTAAACATCAATCAATGGGAATACTCGAAACGATAATATCATAAGTTCTTACATATTTGGTTATTTGTATTAATTTTATTTTATAATTAAAATTAATGATAAATAATTTTATCTTTATTATATATTTACTAGTATTGCAAGCATTTTTACAATCTTTGAAAGCTAATCAACATATATAAAAAATTCATGATTTTATGTTCTAATTTTAGGATTCAATTTTACAGATCCTTCATTGAATGTGAGTTGACAACTATGCCCAATCATTTTGTTAAGAGCATTGTTCCCACAATGTGCAAGAAAAAAAGACTAATTTGGTTTATAAATTTTCTATTTTCTCATTAAGTTAGTCTATAAATAGCTAAGAGTACTTTTAGTCTATAAATAGCTAAGAGTACTTTTAAAATTAAATCTTACATTTGTTTACTCAAGATTCATGATTTCAAATAAATACCTTTTTACATTTACCAAACATAAATGGAACCAAGTGGCAATTTACCTAATACAAGTGGCCTTATGAGTTATGGGGAATATTAAAAATGAAAATTCCCATAGACGTAGACTGTGACTCACCCCACCAACCAAGCTGAAGTTGGTCATTTAATTCGGTCCTATGTTGACCCACCACCATCCTACGGTCAGTCCCAGCGTGGTTCAGTCTCATTCAAACTGTCCTTGTCACGTACCAAAACACGCTTCACCTGGTGAATTGCTATCATACCTACACGAGTGAGGGAAAAAAAAAAAGAAGAAAATTTCAAAAGGTTTATATGATATACTTATGTTTCTGTGATTGATAAATATTAATATATTTTAAATAAGTGTATATAAGTTTTATAAAATTATTCGGAAGTAAAAGTTTTATTAATAATTATATGCCACGTATTATTTTACGTAGTATATGTCACTTACGTGGATCGTCTAGTTCGCTTGCAGAGAAAATACAAGGATGCCCGTACTAAAATATATTAATATTGATATAAATATAATAAGAATTATAGTATAAACAATAATGTAAATTATAATGTATTGAAGGTTTGATAAACATGGTAAGCAGTTCATATAACTAGAAGGCAAGCTTACTCTATTATAAACATAAATTTAATATATAGTTTTTTTTTTTTATTTTAAAATATATTATAATAATTAAGATTTTTCGAGTGGAGCAAGATCCTATCAGTCTCCTTCTAGATCCGTATCTAATGGTAGGATCGACATAAAAACATTATTAAAGAACATAATATTAAAAACAGTGAATAGATACTGATATTCCATCCACCAGTACTTAAATATATGCCACTAGTCTTACAGTTTATTGCTAAGTTTATAATCTAGACAGTAGACACCATTTTATAATTGTTTTTTTTTTTCATCTTGTTAAAGGGAAAGAAATTTTTTTTTTTCGTATATAATTTTTATTGCACACCCATTCTTAAACATGTTTCAAATCAGTGACAAATAGGTCTAGCGATACGTGTTAGTGGATTATATTTTGTGTGTACATTTAAATGGATTTATTTTTAAAAATTTCAATCGTAATACACTTGTTTGTTAGTCATATTTAAAAAACTTAAACCTCTAATTTGATTTGTTTAATCAGCACATTTTGCTCTGGGTTGAACTATTTTATCGATTAAGAAAAATTTAAAATAAGTATAATTGCTGCCATTTTCAATATCCTTTTCAATCTACATAATGCTTATAAGGAAATTACACTTAAAAACTATACTAGTACCTGAAATATATATATATTATTTATAAACAAATTGTATGGACAAGTCCAATAATAGTATAAGAGCTCGGTGATCTAACTATTGATTCAAACTTTAAATATTATGCTGCAACTTAATCCACAACACTATGTAATTAGTTTAATTATGAATTTACTAATACATTCAATTCGATTTTTATTAAAATTACCTAATGAGGTAGGGACTTAACGTACAAATGGATGCGTAAGAAAAGTGAAAATTGAAATGTATTTACCCTATGTTTGTATGTGTGTGTATGCATATGTAAAATTACGGATGCAAACGAATCATATGAATCCGAAATTCGACCCACTATCCTATAATATTTATCAAACCTGATCCTATAATCCCACGTGGGTTTTCATATTATATCAAAACCCACACTATAGGGATTGATTTAGAACCTAGAACTTTAACCCTATTATCCTTTTTTTTTTTCAATCTATTTTCAGATTTTGATAATAAATATAAGGGAAGCTGATGCTTCTGATGTAGGCTTTCTATACATTTAAAAAAGAAAATATGCTTGTGAAATTGATAGAATACGTGGCAAACCGCATTCATGATTCAACATTTAAATACATAAAAATATTATTTTTGTCACTATGTTTTATATAGCAGACTTAGACAATGATGCAACATTTTAAGAACATGGTTAAATTTAATCTCCCGAGGTTAAAACATAGTCGGCATCAAACAATATTAAAACAAAAATTACTTGAATAAATTTTAATGAAAAGTTCTAAAATTCTTAATTAATCTAATAAACATAAAAGAAAAAATATCTCTAGGAGGTACAAAATATAGTAGCTTATTTATGTCTCTTTTCCTTTTTTTTTTTTTGCTTATTTAGTAATGTTTTTATTTATTTGTTTATTTTTTAAAATTATAGTACTAGGTTGTCGAACGTCCATCGGTTTATTATATGATCCAAACCTGATTTTATAATCTGTAGGGTTTTTACTATATGTATAAATCCAATCCTAAATTCCTATAGAGTTTTTTAATAGATTAGGCGGTAAGAACTCTAAAACGGCCAGCCTGATTACATCCTAGTTAGAATATAGGAGAAGTAAAATTTTGAGACAATTGGAGAGAGAGATATGCATACATGGAAAGTACATATAGGAATAGAGTAAAAACATAGTAAAATGTAAAAATTAACAATAAATATTAAAAATTTTAGTGATAAATTGATTTGTGAATCAGATCTGACTATGTATAAAAATATGTAAGACGTTTAAATGTTAAACCTAACTCCAATTCAGGGGAAAAAAAAAACTAACTCCGAACATATCGCAGCTTAATTTAATTCTAGCATTTAATAATTAATACACTTACCCAAGAGAACAATACGCAAACAAACAACCCCACCAACCACTACTGCCACTAAAATCTTTTTAGTATTTCGACAACATTAGCCTACAGGCACACTGAAAATAACCAAAAGCTACAAATCCTAAAGGGTTGGTGGAGGAGAGAGAGAGGGAGAGAGAGGAAGAAGAAACAAGCGGGAAAACATGGCAGCAAGATGCTTGTGGGCTTCAAGGGCTGCTTCTTACCTCAGGATTTCAGTTTTCCATAGGGGGTTCTCTTCAGGTAACACAAGATCCAATCTTTATACTCATTGACAGATCCATGTTAATGTTGATTCCTCATTTCCATTGAAAATGGATGGTTTCTAGATCTTGGCTGCGTGTATTCGTTATGAGCCAGATGATCTTTTGTCTTTTACGTATAGAGCTCATTTGTCGGCAGACTAAATGTGGTTGTTTCTGTTAAGGTTGTTGCTTGCGTTGTCATGAACCTGGTAATAGGAACCAGATCAGTTATTGCTCACTCTCACAATGCAACAATCATGATTGATAGAGAAGTCTTCTGAAATTTTGTGGGCTTTTCCAATTTGTTCATGAAATACTTCATAGGGTCTCAGGAGTTGTGTGAGATCGGGCGGTTAAATTACTCCCTGTGACCTTTTGATCACAGGTTCAAGATGCATTCATCGGCCCTAGCTGAGGCATAATGCGATTATAGAGAGGAGTTCAAGAAAAGATTTAGAACTCACCTTGGGCATATTATTTAAGTTATTTGAGAAAAGAGGGATTTGATGAAATTATGTACCTATCACAAATGAAGAAATGTTGGTTTTTTTCACTTATAGTGCTGCGATCCTTGTGGCTTACCATTAAATCATGGGAAAGCTAACACTGTGCTGTAGGTAAGACTAAAACCTTAGGTTGGATCTTACAATTGGTATCCCTCGTCTTGAGATAAAAAGGTCTTTTAGAATTTGATGAATGCTTTATCTGACTAACTATAAAGTATTTACTAATTTCCTATTGCATTCGAATATCTACCTAATGTTTAATAAACACATTTACTTGGAATCATCTATATCTAGGACCTCTAATGCATTTTCAAATCTGAAGGACATGTTCTTGTGTTTTCATCTGCTCTTTCTTTTAATAGGTCCTATTTTGTAAAGCAAATGAGCTATTAAATTCAGATACTGTGGTTCAGTTCCTGTTTGCTGATACTGGGTTTGCCTCAGTTTTGAAGGATTTGAAATATGTTGACTCACACGAGTGGGTGAAAGTTGATGGTAATTCAGCAACTGTCGGTATAACTGACCATGCTCAAGACCATTTGGGGGATGTTGTATACGTAGAATTGCCGGATGTTGGGGCGTCTGTAACTCAGGGAAACAGTTTTGGAGCGGTTGAGAGTGTCAAGGCAACTAGTGACATAATTTCTCCTGTCTCAGGAAAAGTTGTTGAAGTAAATGAAGAGCTCAATAACTCTCCTGGTCTCGTGAGTCTTCGCCCTGTCTGTTGATATAACTCAAGTTTGAATGCTCAATTGATTTCCATCTACTCAAGGATTCTACAGCTCCATTTCTGAGCTTTTCATCCCCTGTATGCCTTAATTTTAACATATATATGGATTTATGTTTTGTCTAGATTAACTCAAGTCCTTATGAGGATGGATGGATTATGAAGGTTGAAATGAGTGATGTCGGCGAAGTCAACAAGTTGATGGGTCCAGATGAATACACCAAGTTCTGTGAAGAAGAGGATGCAAAGCATTGAGTCTGGCCATGTAGAAGTGATAAATAATGCAAATATCGTCTAACAGAACAGTCTCACATGAAGCTGTTCATGTGATCGTGGTTTTCAAAGAGAGAAAGAAGTTAATCTGCAATTGCAGCTTAATTGACATTACTATCAATTCATGTTTTTCTCTTTGCTGTGTTTTATCCAGCCTGTTTAGTTGCTAGTAGAGATATTAGAGGTGAATAAAGGTTTTTTTGCTTTTCATCAAACTTGCTAGCTAATTGGAGAAGATAAATGGATATAGATTTTGATGGGAGATGGAATGTGGACGTAAAACTTGCACAAAACGCAATAATTTCTCTAATATCAAAGGATTATTAACAGCGGAAGGAACATGAAATGATAGTTACCTTACGCGATCTAGTGATAAGGAAAGGAGGAATTACTAGCAAGCAAAATCCTTTAATGTCAGTTTTGGCAGTTACATGAGTGGAGGGAATGGTGCTTGCTCTTTTTTTTTTAATCAAAACTTTTATGCCATGCTTGGTATGTAAGGACAGGTTCAAGTTCCATTTCCTTTTCTACGTTTGGTTTTTTTTTAAAGTTGAAATCGCGATTCTTAGGATTCGATAAAGGGAATTTTATTTGATTCCACCCTTGCAAAGGCGGAATCATGATTCCATTTCTTCCTCGTAAATTATTTACATTAATTATTGGGATATTTTTGATAAATAATATGTCGATGTCATTCCAAGAGGTATCCAAACAAAGAAATACATTTATCATTCCCTCTCCATTCCATTCCTCTCATTTCAATACATTCAATTTCGAACTATTCATGTGTATCAAACGTGACATTATGCTAATTCGTAACACACTTCAAAGTAATTGGAAATAGATTGAAACACATTTGAGGGGGGTTATCAACGAAAGTACATTTCAAAACTATTTCATTGGATTAAAAATTCTATTACTCACGGGATGGACACTAATAGGTTCTTGTTCTAACATATTTATTGAGCAATAGCAATGTGCTTTCATTAATTCCATCATTATAACTTAATTTTAAGCAGTTCATCACTAGAGCAAGCAATTACTTGAGGATTAGAAGTTGTGGTCAACCTAAATTTGTCAGCATCATTAGAACACTGCTTAAATGGTTTTTATATGTTGGCAGAACCAAAAAGAAGAAATGAAAAAAAGAATGTGCTTTCTATAGAAAGCCATGCAAAAATTCCTCTCATCAAGGTTTTAGTTTTCCAATGTGTCAAAAATTCTATGGAGTTCATACGCAAGTAAATATTATTTGTTCTTGGGTTTGTAATTTGACTAGGATTAACTTTAGGAAAAAATTTTTGCAGGATGAAATAACTACGCATTTCATATAATATCCTAAACTGCCATAACTTGTAGGGAATGACTCAAAACAAGGATAACACCGCAGAGATGGGATTCCAACATACGCAATCATACAACAACTGTGCATGTTGCTAAGAGAAAGTCTTCTAGGGCACCAATAGCAATAGACATTTCCTCTCTTTCTGTTGATGGTACATTCGAGAGAAATGCATACAGAGATGTACCTGTATGTAAATACGGAGAAGCAAAGTAGCCCTACATTTATTATAGGAAGATACAACTGCTTGAATAGTTGAAGTCTCTAAATCAGACTAACATCATGGATTGATCTACTTCATTTCAGCGGAGATGGTGCCTGTTGCACAGGAAAGAAAAAGGGGCAAAAAACATTATGTTGGTGCCAAGAAGGCGGATATAAGCAAGTGTACAGCACAAAAGCACCATGGGAAAGACAGACCTCAGTGTTGCTTTTGTACCCTTTCGAACTTTACATCGGATGGTTGGAAGTCCAAGGCGCTGATGAGCTTCATATCGGTGGCAACCAGAGAAACCTGTGAAGGGGAAGTAGAATTTTAGTTTCTGTTCTGCTCCAATCCTCCTACAAAGCTAATTAAGATCTGGTGTTACACAACAGAGAATGGAATGTGACAGATGAAAACATACCGTAGTAGGCACCGTCCACCTCAAGCACATCAATCTGCATTGATCAGTAATTTGTAAGGTGAATGTAGCGTGTTTGAGTGAGGTTGATCTTTTTGTAGAAGAAAACAGCTACCTAAGCAGTCATTAAAACTCTTTCCATACAATATTTGTTATCTTGCTGTGCAGAAATGGGACATGCAGTGCAGTTGAATGGATGTTTGGATTATATGACATATATCATTAGTGACTATTATAATTTCAGATGCCTCCACTCTATATTTCCTTTGCAAGTGAAACTGCCTGATGGACGAAAAGATGAGAAAGTGCTTCATAGTTGCAGAATAAAAAGCTATGGCTATAATTGGTTGGTTGTGTGTGATTGCATAGACGGAAAACACTTCAGTCACTATAAATTTACAGTAACAGAGCTAAGCAAAATAAACTGGGGAATCAGAGATATCAACAAAGTACAGAAAAAAAAAAAAAAATGAGATTAAGGAGGCAAAGGAAAGACATACAGGTACTTGCAGTCCGATTTCTTGAATACTATCCATGAGTTCCTTGACTTTGTTCTGATCATTAGCTCTGGTTCTCAGTAAGGGTCTTCTTATTTGATTCAATGGAAGCTCCAGAGTTACAGGACCTTTTCCTTCTTGACTTTGGTTTTGACTTGCAGGTACAGAACCTGATCATATTACAACGTATAAGAACCGTCTTTTACTTTTCCTTTTCCTATTACAATCAAACACTTACAATCGTCAAAATATCACGACAACAATATGACTGGATTGTATATACGGACGGCTTTAACAATAAGTATGAAGTGCTGATTGAAGACAACAATAAAGGCTGACTTCAATAGTGGTAGTTAAAACCGCAGGAGACACCAACCACTATAATTTTCTCTTCATAAAAACGGTAATCATAAGAGGAACTTCTGAGCCATTCAATAATTTATAGCAAATATCGAAAAATGATAAAATACCCTAAAATGGTGTGTTGTCAACCTCAGAAATCAACTAAACAGAAGAAGAGAGAAGGGTGTAGGAATTACCATTAGAGGAAGCATAGACAGAAAAGCTTCTGAATTGTTTTGTTGGGAATTGCAGAACTAGATTTGCCATTTCTTTGTGGGAGCAAGTCACTGAAACAGAAGAGATGGCTTTGAAGCTAGTAGTTCTAGTTCAGGGCCTTCTGATTTTTTTGGTAGAATTTATATAGACCGTGGAAAAAAAGGGCATTTGAAGACTTATTTTATTTTTTTTTTATTTTTTTTTTTTTGTTCACGGGCATTTAAGACATCATGCGGCCTGTATGGCTTGTTGACTAGGATGACAAACAGGGCAAGGGGCCCAGTTTTCCTCGTTTAAAAGGTGTTTGTGTGCCGACCATCGCTAAGTTTGTAAGTAAAATTAATATATTAATATTTTTAAAACGGTAGTAAATACGAGTTTCACCGTGTTTGTCACCGACCCATAATATTAAACTTATTGAAATCCGTAGTTTAATTTAAAAAATCAGTCTGTAAATGTTTCGTATACTTTTTATGGTTATAAAAAAAAATAAAACTGCACTTTAAAACTTTAGAAGATTTAAGTGAATATGAAAATTTGAATTGTCTGATTTTTATTTACATTGGATATGTATTGGTTACTTATTGGTATTGGATCAATATTGGTTCGGTTTGTCAATTTATAAGTAAAACTATCAATTTTTCATTAATATTAATTAGTATTGGCTTGGTTTGAAAACAAAATTAAAATAATATCCAACTTGATATCAAAACAGTAATGCTTTGTAGCTAGCAGCATCATTTTCGGTCTCTCAAGTGAAAGATATTAAGTTTGATTTTTTTTCCTGTTATAATGACAAAAATGAAAAATTATGATGTTCATCCTCTCTCCTGACTTGAAGAACAAGCTTTCTCACTCGAAAGAAAATTTTGGGACTTTTTACTTATAAAACTTATAAGAAATTGAATAAAGCACATTTAATGTTAAGGCATTTTATCTTCTAAATATGATCACTTTGAAATATGATTTTAGCAGTACCCTAAAACACCTTTATTTGCTTTATATTCTTACTATATGTTCATATATTAATTCGCTTTCATGTGATGTAATAAAATATGAAATTGCCAATATAACCTTATAACTTAATAAATTAACATTAGTTTCTTAAGTGGCATGAATTATATTTGAATCCACCTTCTCGTTATAATAAAAATAATGATAAAATAATGAAGCCTATCACCTAAAAGCAGACCAAGATTAATTAATTTCTGGCCCATCCAATATTATAGGGCACATTTGGTTTGCAAAGCCATATTAGCTATAAAGTTGTAATTTTTAATAGATAGAGTAGAGAAGTCTTTCATAAAAAATGCATTGAGAAAGAGTAAGAGTTATTATATTATTTGTAGTATTTAAAATAGTATAAATTATTGGATTAGGAATGTATAAAATGATACTAATATATCATTATTCTAGTTCTTAACTTGGTTAGATATCCTTAAGATAAAATAAAAAATAAATTTCTTTAAGCCTATGAAAAAGCTGCAATTCTTTATTCTACAGTAATATGAATTCTATAGAATAGTTAAATCACAAACTAATACCATAAGAGTTTAGTAAAATGGATATTGGATAGACAGCTGTTCAATTTCAACTTATAAAAATTAACTAAAGGTGCCATGAAAAGAGAGTGAAATACACAAAAGGAAAGATAAAATAATAACACTTAGGTACAATGATTTTCCCACAACCGAGTATCGACAGATGAAAACGTTTATCACATGTGCGAGTACCAACTGGTCGTGAGTCGTCTATGGAAAGGTTCTCTCACAAAAAGCTAGGGGAATAATATGAACAGTTTTTCCGAATTAAAATTTCTTTTAAGAGTATACAGGGTACAACTTTCTTCAAGCAAACTTTAAACATATCTATACTAATCTTTCAGTCAATCACCTTATTATTAAAATTAATATAATAATTGATATATTAAATATATTAATAATACAATCACAATTAAGTGTGCATCAAACCATTAAATAACCGATAAAATCAATTACGTTAAAAAGATAGATGACACCATAAATCATAAAAATAAGATATGATGGAATAAAATTTCAGAACATGTCATCCTAACCCTAGGACTCTTTTATTACATTGGGCAAAATTATAAAAAAGGTATTCACGCATTGAGCAAATAGAAAAAGAAGAAAAATACAAATGTACTCAAAATTTAATTCAATATGATAATCAAAGAATAAAAGAAAGGATCTTTAGTTGCATCTTATAAAAATTTCTTGACATGGATGATCTATGATTATAAGATCTGTAAGAATACACTTGTATCTCCATACTGCCCATCCTACTTCTTCTTGTCCCTTTACCCCCAAGATAACACTTGCTACGGAATGCATCCTTATTACGTGTGCCAAAATTAAAAGATCATGCAAAATAATCGCACCATCATTAATCACATCATTATGCCATACACTAGATTTTGGAAAGGCTTTATAAATTTTAAAAATTATGTAATTAAGTAATATTACGTATAAGACACCACTTGCTGCATGAACTTGATGTTCAGTGCTGCATATCTCATCATACCAGATAACACATTCTACCAGAATTAACAGAGTATTGAAAGGACACCCTACTAAGTAACTGAGAAGCACAATATCATCATGTCCAGATAAGATTGTATAACTTGGCCAAAGACGATGAAGAAGAAGAATTGTTCATCTCACATATAATGAAGAAATGGGCCAAAAAGGCTGCCCGAGGGAGGAGGAGGAGGAGGGAGGGGGGAGCGGTGGGTGGGGTGAAGCAACAGAAGCTGAAAATGATTTTCTCAGTAATTGTACTATGTAATGTACAAACGAATCAAACTATTATAATGAATCACTATGGCATATTTAGTTGACTCCCCTACTCTTTATTGTACATGAAAGAAGGGATTCAATGTATCTCCCTGTGTGATACCTTAATACAACTACAAATACAACTATAACAGTGTTGTAAGTCAAAAAATGACCTTCCAAAATGGAATTGTATAATGTTAGGAGGCCTTCTTCAAGTTCATAATGTACACTACCTAATGAAAAAAATCTTTAGATAAAAGTTGCCCACCACCAACCAAGCGGATGTGTCAAACAGGGCCACAGAATAAACACCAATGCATCATAGGCTAGTCCGGATCCCAGTCTGATTTGAACAGATACACGAACAGTCTGGTTGATTTAAGTCCCTCTTCACAACACGTTTATCACGGTTAATCATCAATTTAATCAAAGGCAGCTTCTGAGAAATCTGCCTCCAGATTTCATTGACTGTTCCTTCTTCATATTCAAAATAAGGCTTCACCTGAATCAAAAAAAAAAAAAAAAAACTTACATTATAAATTTTCTTTTTATGTTGATAGTCATTAAAAGAAATAGAAAGCAAAAGTTCCCTGCAGCCTATATTTTGAATTTATGCAGCCCGCACAACATGTGTTACAGGATCGGGTTAATATTAAGTTTTTGGTCTCTTTGGAGCAAAATCAGATCTGATCTTGTTTTCAGGAATTTTTGTTCCCTATTTACCTATTTTGCGATAGTAATTTTGGACTCAGTTAAGAGAAATCCTAACTCACTCTTTACCAAAGCTCGATTTTAGAAAAAAGTGCAAGATCCCCTTAAACTCTAAAAATCAGAAATTTTCTGAAAAAATAACATTTAATTTCCTCCATTACGATGGCAATTTTCTCCCACTAACTGCTGCTCTTGTTATTCCTCTTATGGAACCACCTATATAGCTAAAGACATAACTGACTTTTAATTCAAATACAGCATACACTTCATATTCGGCAAGGACACAATACACTACATCACATTACACTAAACACAACAAAACACACGTGACTGCACCACTACACACACACACAGCTAAATTACCAGCATGCTTTAAAGTTCCGGCAGTCTTGTGAAGGATACAGCAAGACTCATTAATCATATGTCTCTGAATAGAAAAGTTCTCAATTCCCCTTAACAAAACCCTATGCTACCACCTACTGGCTGATGGTCTAAGGTACAGCCAATAATGGGAGCAGACAATGAGATATATATCCATGTGTTGATTGCATTGCATGCCATACAACTACTAGGTCGAAATTGTATTTTATCAAATAAAAAAGTGCATCATGGAAATTGGAACAGACCAAACCATGGTCTGTAGCATGCTATTGAGATCTTGCATGGACTTGAGCATCATTAATTCAATAAAATCATATTGTCTAAGCTTATCAAGTGGGAGCAAAGTGGCAATAGACTTCTAAATTGGAACAGACCAAACAAGTACTGCTTTCAAATTAAAATTGTCCTTTTATGGTGATGATGTCAAGAATACAAGCTTTGAAGCTTCAGTTACTACCTCTCGCAATCTTCAAGATTATAATATATCATCATCAATTTTTTTGGATGAATAATATATTACCATCATTCCTCTTACTGCTTCTCAAAAATCTACAATAACACCCCAGAAATCAGAAACATAAGATACCAACCTTTTTCAGTTCTTTCTGATATCCCAGAATTCTCTCAGGGTGCACTTTTCTCAGCATTGAGACCAAAAATCCCCGCTTCAGAGCAGAGGCTGTGTCCACAAATATTGCAATTTTTCTATAATCTATAGCATCTTCAAAGGGCAGCTCTATATTGTCACTGACAATGACAGGGACGCACAAGCTGACTATAGAATCAAATAGACGGCAAGCTGATGGTGTATCGCCTGCAGGGTTTAAGCAAAACTTAGACGTATGCATTCCCTGTGAAGCTGCACGTCGACTCTCTCTTGATTGTGCTCCATGCTTCATTATGACATCCCTTTCATTTTCAAGTATCTGAAAGAGTAAATCACGGATCTTCCCTCCCTATGAAAACCAAAGATTGTATGTAAGAACAGAGCATTCATTTTGCAACTTGATAGATGAAAAACATGGTATAATAAGCTGTTAAGGAACACAGCCCCCCAGATTCACAACAAAAAAGATCCATGGAGACAAAGCTTGATTTACTAGCATTCAAATGAAAATAACTAAAGATGAAAGCTGACAATCAAAACACTCCTACTAAACAAATGGAGATGAACATTTAGCAAATTTTTTGATGCCATGACCCCAGATTTAAATTCTCTTGCTTGCTCAAACTTGATGACTCATCAAATTTAAGTATGTGTAGCAGTAGCAACCCAATAGAAATCTTATGGCCAATTCACAAACCAACTATCACTTTCACTGCTCAAACTGTCTTCACATCTATACAGACACATAATCAACTAGATCGGATTTGAAGTTTCCCAAGACATAGTTTTCATATATCATCCAACAATCATTGCGCGAATGCTCGAAGCAAAATTGCATCATTGGTGACAATAACAGCTCTAAGTGTGCCGGAATTTTCCAACATCCATCATCATGATTCATTTGCAACCTTCAAATGACTACCCCTCTAAACAAGGAACTCCAGAATTAAAAACATAAAACAATAAAGTATTTAGCTTTTCAAATTTATTACCCCCTAAACAAGTTCCTGTTTGAAAAATTATACGATATTGAGTAATAAAACTGAAGAAAAAGAAGTTACAATGTACCTCTTTCCGGTACCGATTTCCCATAAAGAACAACAAAGTATTTCTCCTCTCAATCCCCACTTCCCCTTTGTAACTATTAATGCGATGCGAATAAGGCAAGATCACATCTTTGACCAACGAGGCCTGATCCGGTCTCAACCGCCCAAAATCAGATACCAATAGAACTGCATTCTTAACCCGATCAATAACCCGATAAAACGCATTCGGGTCCTGAGCAATCAGAACATGATCCCAGCCATTATTCCTCTTCCAATACACCTGATCCTCCAACCAATTCACAAGCTCCTCCTGCGTCTCCTCATCACTATAAACCGGCTCCAAGCCTGCAGGCCGTGCCGTGTTCACAATCAAGCTAAGAGAGGAGAAAAACGGCACGTAAAACAATTCGGCTTCTTCAGGATCGGATACCCTAACAACAGGGGAGCCAACACGTTCGGAATCGGGACGGTTGAGGTCCCAAAACAAGTACCACTCCGCCATGTGCTGGTGGCCAGGATATTTTAAGGATTTAAGGTCGGAACTTGGAGTGGTACCACGCGCGCGGGCGTGGTTTTGGATGACTCCGTAGGTGAATTTAGTGGGTAGATCGTACATGTAGATTTTAATAGGGTTAGAGTTAGGGTTAGCGCTAGGGTTTTGGTAAGAGAAGTGTGAGATGAAATTGGGGTCGAGAGGAGGAGAGAGAAAAGAGGAAGAGAAGAGGTAGAGAGCGAAAAGGAGGAGGAAGAGTGTGATTAGAACTTTTTTGAGAAAAATGGATGATTTTCGCGCCATAATGAAGAATGGGATTGATGAAGGAGAGGAGGAGGAAGAAGAAGAAGTGGCTTTGGGGGGTTGGGATTTTCTTGATGGTTTGGCAGCGGAAGACGATAATGAAACGGATCGTTGGTCGCTCATTGCGATTGAAAATTCGATTTCGAGGTCAATTTCAACTAGATGATAAATAACATTGGATTAGGGTTTCGATTGAAATCACCATTACATGACGATGGCGATGGAGAGGCTGGTTGATGCATGCAATGTGGAAAAAGACAAGACAGACAATAAGAAAGCTAAAAGCTGTGAAGAACCAATCAATAGTGGAGGAGAAGGAACTTCAGGACAAGAAAAGGATCTGTTACAGTTAACAGTCAGCAGATGCACCTAGCCTCTATTGGAAGAGAATCATCTTTTTTTTTTTCTTTTCCCCAACACTATGTTTGGTAATTATTTTCAGCTCAAGGGAAATGCGCGAAATCCAGTAACAAGTACACTACGCAAAAACACCGGTCGAAAACCAAATCGAACCAAAATTTTGAATTTTTTTTTTTTAAGTTGATTCATATTACGGTTTGATTTGTAACCCTAAGCCGAACCACACCTATAGAAAAAAAAAAAAAAAAAAAAGAAACCTTAGCTTCCCTTTATCAATTATTATATAAAATGTCCTAGCCCACACAAATTTAGGATAGTCCTTAGCTTATTAGGTCTGATTTTCCTTCTAAAATACTTTCTCTTCCCTTTTCATCTTTTCTCTACCACGCACCCTCTGACCCTTGCCCCTCTCCTCTTGACTCTCATTGTCTCTCCACCTCTCCCTCACTGTTTCTACATCTTCAGCCACTACACATGGTCCATCTTCGATGATCAGTTGTGCTTGTGTTGGTGTGACTTGTAAGTTTGTTTTGACTTCATGTTTTTTTAAGCATTAAAATTAAGCAATTTGCAATACTTTATTAATTTTAAGTCTTTCATTTTAATTAATCATACATTATTAGTCCAACAATTTTTAACAACTTGCATACATTATCATATTGGAAAAGAACTCCGGATGATGAGGCATGTAGGGGTGGTGCTTTTTTTAATTCGAGAACTCCATGATCTGGTGCATTTGTGTTGTGTTAAAGTTGTATTTCCTCTTCATGTGTGTTGTTGTTTAAGGTTTATAGTAGAGGGGTTTCATTTCTGGTATATCTAAAGATTGTGAGAAGGTAAGTAAAAACACTCTATTCTATTCCTTGATCTTTATTTTTAAAACCCTAATTGTAATTTGAAACTTCTAATTGTAGATTGAAAACCCTAATTGTAATTTGAATGTATTGTCATTTTTTTGTTCTATTTCCCTTTTATGTAGAGATTTATTTTGTCTTACAAGTAATATCTATTAATGTATATTAATTTGAAATATATGAATATAAAAATGTCTATACTTGTTCTATGATTTCATATTTTGGATGGCTATTAGATTTTGTTTGATAAATCCTAATTATATTAAAACCCCAATTATAAAGTTTTATGAATCTTGTTCTTTGTGTGATGAGTGCAGATTTTGTTTTTCACAAAATGTCAAACCTTCAAAAGTCATTTATGTTCGTAATGTCAGCTATGAAATTTAGAGGTACATTATAGCTTTTAGTCTCTTTTGTATGCTTGATTTTAAGTTATGTTTTATAAGTCATGACTAAATGGATTATGTAATTTATGATATCCTACAGTTGTTTCATTTTTTGTCTAGTTCATTATTGTTGAATTGTGATATGATATTTCATCTTCGGTAAGTACTGGATTCGGCTTCTAATGTGTTTGACCATTAAAAAAATAGAATGGAATATGAAGATAGTATAAATGACTAGTTTCCTTGTAAGTGGTCTTATGTTTTTGTCAAAGAAATTTTCAAGTGATACCTTAATGAACCATTTTCTTCATAAGGATCTGACTGGTAATTGGGTTTTTATCTATTTCTAATTTGGATAGAATTGATATAGTTCTAGTCTCCTAAAATTCTAATATGTGATTATTTTATATTTGATTGAAAAATTGCATTGTTTTGCATAAAATTGCAAACTCACAAATTTCTTGTAGTAATCTTACACAAATACTTGGATATATATATGAAATACTAAAACCTTTTTACAATGGTCATGACACGCCTTTGACATGTATTGTATTGATATTTATATGAAATATCATATGGAAAATACCATATACGAATATTTGTACATTAGCTAAGTGGAGATGAATGTTCAGGTTAAGGAAATATAAAAATATTATTTAAAAAAATTACAAAATAGGGCCATTTGGAATAAAAATAAGAAAATAAGGTACGTACAATTGTATATGGAAATTTAATCACGGATTAAGTGTGCACAGTGGTTTATTTTTTTCATTCTAACCTAAGATCTCTTGTGGAACCTTGGTTGCAAACTCATGGATTTTATCGATTTCCACCCCAAAAAAGCTTGTACAACCTAAGCCATAATTCACATTTTAAGTTGTGTAAATACGTAATCCTCTTTCTTTTATAAAATTTAGAAAATTTTGAACAGTTTTGATGATTTCAAAGTAGAATTTCATGTGAATGGATTTTTTTTTTTTTTTTGCGATTTAGTTTGTTGGAATTTTTGTTAACTTTTGGAGTTAATTGACATCTCTTTCTTGCTCATAACAAAGCAACGATTTTGATGTAGTCGAATGCTATTAGTAGTTAAATTGGGCTACCCGCTTTTGTTACCACTTCATCTTTACCATCATAATGTCATATTGATTTTTAAATGCATTGCTATGTGATGGTTCAAATTTAAAAAATACCATCAATACTTAGGTTTGATTTGACTTGGCATCAAAGAGTCCATAGCCCAAGAGTCCCCTAAATCTACCCGTAATCATCTCTATGTGTGACTCCACACATAGACAACGTCATACAAAAATCATCAGGATACTGCATTAGCATCACCTGTATTCCCAATCCACTAACTATAGCTAAGCACTTGCAACACACAAACTTTATGACTGAATACCCAATTAGTCATTTTTTAAGATTCTAATTCAACAAGTACAAGTAATAAATGAGGTATACATGTACTGGATTGCTGACTCAACTTACCCTAACTGCTAAAACGGATCACAACACATAAAAAGTATTTAGATTCATGCATACTTCCCAACTCATTCCTAGATAACATTCCCTACAATCTTCACTCTCATTCTACTATTAATGGGATATTTGCATACATAATTCATAGGTATAAATTATAATAAAATAAGAAAAATAGTAATTAACTTGATAATAACAAGGCCAAAAGTTTTTTAAGTAGTAATAAATTTAAAGAAGTAAGTTAAACAAGTTTCAAGTGTCTTTAAGAAGGATAAATCGAGTTTTGAAAAAGCTATGTTGTACATAAGTTTCACTACAAGCGGTGTACAAGGTTATGCATAAAGCTGATAGGAGGCAGAATAAATTTATCATTGTACACAACCTTCAACATAAGCTATATAGGAAGTTGTGTTGAATACATACGTAGAGTAACTTGCAAAAATTCATAAATTCCAAATCTTTACACAATTATAAACGTCCAACACATAATTTAAACTTAGACATAACTATTTTATATACTCGTTCCCCCTTCGCAACCAATCTTAAAATCAAAAGGTCATAACTTGCATGATGAATTCACATTACCTTATTTCAATTCAGTTGATTATTCGCAATCCCCTTTCTTAAATCTTTTTTCCATCAAAGATTCCTTAAGAACTCCTCCCATCAAATCTTGATGTCAACGCTTTGAAACCATATATTTAAACATTTGTTTTGTTGAGAATAGATAAGAAAGAGAAGGAATTTCACTTATTGTAATTTTCTTGCAGAAATCCTTAAGAGTCCTCTCTATTGTTTAGCGATAAGAGAAAGATCTTTTACAGGATATGTTGGAAGGAGGGTAGAAAATTGAGAGGTGTTACTTTCTTTGGTTTTTATATGTTGGGTAACCACCATTTTATTTAAAGTTTTAAACAATTGGACAACTTTACCCTTATTAAAAATTAAAATTTACTTCCTTACTCCTAATTTTAATTTATTTATTTTAGGGTAGTTCATTCACTCCCCCCTAAAAGAACTTTCGTCTTTGAAAGTTACCTAAGTTACTATAAAAACATTTTACTTTGTTGCTATTTGTTCTTCCAATTCCATATATTGAATTTCCTTGACATCTTCATTGACAAGTATTTTGCATGTGAATTTAGTTCAGTGGTAAAGATGCTTATTATACCTAATCAATGATCACCCAAATTATTGTTGAACTCTTCGCTATAGCAAGATCTCCAATCTTAAACTTGCAAAAGCTGTCTCTTTTTATTCATTTGATTCTCCTAAGAATTTTAAATTAGCTACATTCATCATCACATCAATTGGATCCAATTGATATCACCTACACCAATTGTAATTACAACATTTTCCTACCATTTATTTCATCTTAAAGCATCCAGTTTCTCACTATACTACTTTCAACATACCTTCTCAACTTTCAAGGTCTTTCGACCAGCCATCACTTCAAGGATGAAATAAATGGTAGTTGACATCTATAGCCTAGGATAAATCTTTTAAAATTACTAGAATGACTTGTAATTCTTACTTTTATATTATTGCCTTTAGCATTACAATATGGTTTTAGAATTTTCTCAATATTCAACTTTCCAAGTATATTTTGTTTCTGTAACCATTACTTTATAACTCCATTCATGTTCTCAATAATATCTGATTGTTAGCCACCAGGGTTTTGTATTTTTATGCTCTTCTTCAAATAGTTTCATAGTAAAAGATCTTCTTTTGTTTGTATACTCGCATCTCTTTAACTAATAAACCAACCAGCACATTAATAAGTATTTTAAGACCCTTAATAATTATGCCTTATTAATAATATTTTATATGATATTTTGTTGATCTACTAGAGAAAATGATAATTATTGAATGAATTATTCATTTCAAGGCTAAGTGAGGAGTAATTAAACTTTTTAAAGGATTGATGATGAAACGGGTGAAAATTTGATGAAGTTTGGAGCTTTTATTGTAAAGTCATAAGTACATTAAGGAGTACACGACCAGTGTATAATTATTAGAGCACAAGGTGAGGAAAAATTGTATTTCCAGGGTGCATGACCCAAGTACCCGAGTAGTGTACGTCGAGGTCTTGTATGATTAATAAGCGAAGAATTTTCGCATTGTTATAGTGTACACAACTCATGTACATGGGTCATGTGTGAGGATCGTGTACATTTGATAGACTATAATTAATGTTTTGTTTTCTTTATTTGGAGGTCGAATAATCTGTATTCGATTCCTAAGCCCTAAAGGACATATCTATGAAAAATATTTTATGCCTATATACTAAAAATATTAACATTAAAAATATTTGCATTAAAAACATCAAAGGAGGTGGTATTATTTTAATAATATAGATTATCAATCAGTCCGAGAGAATAAAAACTATAATAAAAGTTGATTTCTTGCAATTTCTTTTGTCATGATGCTGGAATTTATAGTAACTTATGGGCATGGAAAATTGTTACTATAAGAGGACAGTGGTTTTTTGTGGAAGTTGGTCAATTATTCATTTTATCAACGGTCAATATACCCTTATAAAATTAATTGATCATTAACATAAGTAGTTGGTAGCAACGGTACAAAAGTTTTACATAATAGGATTAGATGCAATATTAATAACAAGGGTGTTCCTATGATACCGAACCATCACCATCTAATTATTAAAATAAATATAATAATTAAAATATTAATTATTGTAATAGTTTGATCACAGTTGAATATGGTACAAGTCATTGGATAGTGATGGAATCGATCTCGTCAAATTTAATGACAAACCATAAAATTTCCATAATAACAAAGGGCAACTGGGACATGGACATCAAACCCATTTTGGGGCTTAAATAATATATAAGATATACCTGCAGATCTGTATCTGCATTGAGATTATAAAAATAAAATAAAATCATATTATAAACAAAGCCACGACTTTGTCAATTATGCATAAATAGAGAAATTACATGACGTGTGAGGAACAGAGGAAGTCTGGTTACAATTCATAAGGGGGAAAAAGTTAACATAGAAGAGAGAGAGAGAGATAACTTCTCTCAATAAAAGCTAGTCCATATAATATTTCTCACCCATATGACATATATCTATGTGTTATTTTGCAAAAATACCTGGGCCATAGCAAGAACAAAACACATCAGCCAGTAAAGGGAACTGCAAAACAGCCAATAAGGTAGCTGGGATGCAAGCAACCAGTGCAATAGGGACAACAATCCATGCTTTTTGGTATCCCAGTACTATGAAAAAGGTAGCACCGAAAGCAACAAGCATAAATACGATGGAAAGAAACAGAGTTGTAAGACCAACCATCAGCCTTTTAGGCAAGGATTCCGGGAAATCTTCCTGAGCAAAGCGCGAAGTGAGAATGGATGAGAACACGATGATGGACGCAACTGAAGAGAAGAGCGCGAATGCATCTGACACTGCAAAGATTATGAAGGCAGTTGAGTTTAGGAAAATTGGAGTGCCCTTAGTATTGTCATTCCCCCCTGGCACTGTAAAGATTGCAGCAGACATCATGGTTGCTACAACGGTGGCAATGAGCATGCACGAGGAAGCACTACTTTGCATCCCTTCCTTCCCTCTTTAGCCAATTCTCTATGTTCTTCATTGAATAGCATTCTAGGAGTCCTGTCAAATTTATCCTTCATATCCTTTGCTGATGGATCAAGTGTCTTCTCCACTTCCTAAAAGGCAAAAAATAAAAACAATAATAAAACCCTCATTCAAGTTGAGCGTTTGGACGTCAATGTTGAATAATACCTTGAACCAGAGTAACTCCCTTTGCATCTGAAAAGCTGCTCCTGACACATTTCTGAGATGTTCAAGTGAAAGTTTTCCAGCCAAGTGCAACAGGTTTTGCCCATTCTCATCTTTGTGAGTAATAATCCTATCCTTATCTTGAGCCATGATACCGTGGATAAGATTGAAAATATTTTCTTGGCGATACAGGACTGAGATTTCGAAAACTCTTTGATTTTTCTCGTCTGCTTTCCATATTATATCGGGATGCAAATTCATGATTTCATCTACCACCTCAGCTATTCCACATTTTGCAGCAACAAGTAATGGATGCGTTGGGGTTGTTAACAGATCACATATTTTGGAGTCATCTTCCGAATTTGTGAGCTGCTTAGAGAGCATCTTAAGTAATTCTAAGGCCTGCACGTGCATCGACTTCATCGCATGAACTACCTCGGCTCCTGGTACTGGAAATGGACATCAAATTCTTTAAGCGAACTCACGCTTCCAGAATAAAGTAGAAACATAATTCTTTGAATAACCTACCTATGATTGCTGCGGCATGCCAAGGCTTTTGCCGTAAGTTTGAAGATGCTGCAGAAATTCCATAGTGCATGTTTATTAGAGTCGAAATCTTTGAGAATGTGCTAATTGTAGGGTTGATGTTCAAAATTTATCACATTGCTTTCTGTGTTCTTCCTCCGTTTAACATGTCGATATGTGCTTGTTTGGCTTTGAGGTGATAAGTAATAAAATCAAAGTTCTCGGTAACTCTATAAGCTTATGTCACGTTTGGTATGTAGGAATCATTTGGAATGGAATGGATTGGAATGAGAGAAATGGAATGAGAGGTGGAATAATAAATCCATTCATTTGTTTGGATACGTCTTGGAATTGAATAGAATTGACATGTTATTTGTGAAAAATATCTTTAACAATTAATGTAAATGATAAATAAGTAAGAGGATAAAAAGACAATTTAATGTTAATTATTTATGAAGAGGGAATGAAATCGCGATTTCACCTTCTCAAGGGTGAAATCAAATTCCTCCTCAAAGCTGGAATTGATGATTTCTAGGAATCGTGATTCCGGCTTTGAGGGGGATTCTCAGGAATCACGATTCTAGATTTTGAAATTGCAACCAAACGTAGGAATGGAACCCAAAATCATGATTCTATTCCGGATTCATTCCTGCATACCAAACATGATATTAAAGTTTGAGATCAGCTGGCTACAAAGTTAATTCAGTCTGATATTAGTTTAGGAGGTCTAAAGTTTAAATCCCGCATCCTCATTGATCCCTTAGTGATTATGAGGTTTTGCAACAAGTTTTAGATCACAAAACAGGGGAAGTATTGAAAAATAAATTTTTAAGGCTCGTACTATATTTACAATTTTAAACTTTTAGATATATTGATCATGTAGCTATTTAACATGAGGAAGTAGGAATTGGAAAAGACAGAGAAAAACCTTGGCAATTGTTGCTGTTTTGGCTTGCGTGATGGCCTGGAAGGCAGTGGACTTGAGATGGTTCCTCCACATGAATCACTGATAGACATGTTTGAGATAAAACAAACTCAAATTATTGGATGAAAGGCATCTGAATATTTTTGACAGGGGTACAACGCACCAACAGTAAATACCCACATTGATAAAGTATCTTCTGCCAAGGAGTTAAGATACTTGCGCTCAGAAATGCTGACGACTTCTCAGCTAGAATATGCAGTGCGGTCCTCCCATTGAGATCTCGACTGGTGGCTAGTTCAGGTTCGTGGTGAAGAATACTAAGTGCTATATCTATAAGTAAAAGCATGATTTTAAACTTAGGCTTCATATAAAGTCTGAAAAGAAACAAAATAAGTCGAGAAAGAATCGTTAATGTCGCAAATACATCAAGCTTATAGTTATTCAAGTTTAAATTATTTGCTCAAATGGTTGTGGAGATAAAACTAAATATAGTATCACACCAGAAGATCGTGAATTCAAATTCCTAAATCTTCACTCACTCCAAAGTCCCATCTCACACACAAAAGGGAAACTTTTGTTTTGATTCTAAAACCGCAAAATGTACATACTTGTATAATAGTTATAATAGCCCATGCCATAGTTATAATCTTAAACATTTAGATTAGTTAATTGTAGTACACTAAATATGATATTAGAGCAGAGGATATTGAGTTCAAAAAATTGTCCAATCATTTCAACCCCTATTTAACAAAAGTTGCCCACTTTATGAGTCTCTGTTAAAATGTCTGACTCATAAATGAAGAGAGTGTTATATAATGATAAATATATTAGGTTTAAGTTTTTAGATCAGTGATTATGGTATTAATCTAATCATATACAAGCTTAAGCTTTTCCATCAAATGCATGTCAATATAAGCTCAGCAAGAATCAAATTTACTTACCAAACAAATCTGATTCTGTGGCAGCGGTAAGGAGAGCAACATAGTCATCTCTTTTCTGATCCTTAACGCTCATCACTTTGTATAGATACCAAAACATTTCCCTGCGTCCAGACAATGCAGCAACATGTAGGGGTGTGAAGCCCTTATCATTTCTTGCCCCCGCCAAATTTCTATTCTTTTGTACCATTACTTCTGCAATCCTGGTGACCCCAGATGATGCAGCATGAAAAAGGGCAGTGTCACCGCTGTCATTTCTCAGTTCTAAATCTTCAGGTTCAATGAATCTGACAAGTTCCTCAACAAACTTGATCTGTCTCGCCCTTGCAGCAATGTGAAGCACCGTGTCCATTTCCTCTGTGATTCTAGCTTTTGAAGCTCCTGGGTGCGATCTTAAGAATTTCTCAGCATTTTCCCAATCGCCTTTCCTTGCAGCCTGGTATAAAGGTGCATATAAGCTCCTTCTGTTTGAAGAATTCTCTGTCATTAAAGTCTCATCTGTCAAAAGAAGTTACATGTGCAAGCCAAAACATGAGACGAGGAAAATGACCAATCAAAATTGAATTTTTCGCTACATGTTTTGGAAAAGAGGACAAAGGGTAAAATTAATATTAATGATGTTATATAATAAATATAACAATCTAGGACATATTAAACGGGGTGAATTACGAAATGAGTGCCTAGGAATTTGAACTAATGACCTATCTATTATATAACAAATGTAAGGGCCACAACCTTGGTTCAAAATAATTAAATGAAAAAATTGAAGCAATCTTAGCCTGGCAAGAGATAAGAAACCATGTACAAAGTCCTGGAAGCATCATCTCGACATGTGAAACTGCCATACTCAAAAGTTAGCTTAGCACCAAGGTTTAACATGAACTATCAGTTCACTAGCTCATCTCTCAAAAAAGAAAACTCTTTGTCATCCCCCCGTTAGAACAGGACAGTTGTAGACAACAAGTGACTTGAAAATCGGAATAAACATGGACAAAAGAAAATGACCAAAATTTTCAGTTCCTAGTACCTAACTGACATGATCTCAAGAGACGGGTGGATCAGTTTCCATCTTCTATATGACTGAACTTACAGAGTCGGTTACTTTGTCATGACATGGAGTCACAGATTTCACACGTCTAGGTCAGTATGGCACTACCACATCTAGAATACAAATTATGAGATGAAGTATGCTGGTTTTGTAACTGAACTCACAGTCTATGACACTATATCGCCACAAGTGGTCACGACTAGCTATTAAAAGCTTAAGTATGAATATATGGTTAGGAAAAAACTCTATATGCTTAATAAGACAGAAATTATAGACGTCCGACTGTTGATATAAAAATGGAGATGATCCTGGCAAAGGAACAGCCATTTTACCTGTAATTGGGATGGTAACACTAGATGGAGTTGGAGCTGAACTAGAAGCAGGAAGTGAGGAGGGTGCCTTTGCATTTGCAGTTGCAGGATTTCGATGGTGCATATACAGGTTTCTATCTGGAAAGCAAGACATGTTGATTTTCTTCTCTTCTTGTGATTCAGGGGACATGCAAGTCGCCATGGAAAGGTATATAAGTCTATGTAATGTAACAAAGGAATGTGCCACCACGCATATATTTGTATTTCCATGTCACGAAGGACCTGATGGCGACAGGGATTGAAAGTCTGTATTTGGTAGCTTGTTTTCTAGTGACCGCCTTTGTATTTGTTAGCTTGTCTTTTTTTTTTTTCCCCTAACAGAATAACAGGTTTTACTTTAGTTTATAAAGAAACAGAGCATATAATGGTTTGAATCAACAAATATCGAATAAAAGTTACATTTTTTTGAAAGTGGTGTACTTGCTTTTGATGAATATTTTTTATATTATTATATATATATATATATATATTATTGTGTTTCAATGTCTCGCGGGACCCTGATGGCGACAGGGTTTGACAGGGTTTGAAAGTTTATGTAATGTGAAAAAGGAATGAGCACGCACATATTTGTGTTTCATTGCCACAAAGGACCCTGATGGCGACAGGGTTTGAAAGTCTATGTAATGTAACCGTGATGAGCTATTATGTCCGAAATTGGACACTAGCGGGATAACTATGATGAGCTACTCATGTCCAAAAATGCAAGTAGCCGTGGAAGGGTATATAAGTCTATGTAATGTAACAAAGGAATGTGGCACCACGCAAATATTTGTGTTTCAATGTCACGAAGGACCCTGATGGCGACAGGGCTCGGAAGTCTATGTAATGTAACTATGATGAGCTGCTCATGTGGGATAATTTTGGACGCTAGCGGGTTTTCTAATGATCGACTTTGTATTTCTTAGCTTGTTTTTTTTTTTTTTACCCCTAACCGAATAACAGGTTTTACTTTAGTTTATAAAGAAACAGAGCATATAATGGTTTGAATCAACAAATATCGAATAAAAGTTACATTTTTTTGAAAGTGGTGTACTTGCTTTTGATGAATATTATTATATATATATATATATATTAAATTAGTATAATGCCCGTTTATGTTGTGATTCCACCAATAATATACCGGTGTGAGGTATTTAAGAGACCCATTATAATTTCAATAAAGTAGTGTGAGACAATAGGCCTATACTTTTTCCTGAAAAAAATATTTTATTTTATTTAGTGTTGAATGTAGCATCTTCAACACAAATTATTACTAAGATATTTTATAGTTAATCTCCTTCTTCTTCTGCAATTTTACCTAGTCCCGCATAATGTTTTATGTCAATATAAATATTTTATTTATCTTAAAATTTTTGCTTTCATTATCCGACATTAACAAGTGCGTTTTTTCTTTGGTCCGCGTCAACAACGTAAGCAACCGAAAAAAAAAAAAGCAGCGAGCCAAAGTCAACTCAATATGGCCAAGGTTGCTAATACCTCAATTTAACTCAGAATCAGAAGAAACTTTATAATCAATTAATAGAAATATAAGTATTACAATCTATATAAACTAGTTTTCAAAACTATAGATATAATTACATTAGTCATGATAAACTTGAAATATATGGAGATTAAAGAAACGAGAAACTATGTTTTTGTTCCATGTAAAAGAGAAAAAGGTCTAAAATGCATAAATGAAGATGCATTATTATAACATTGAACTGGACCAAATCAAACTAATCAATGAAGAAACCAAACCAACCCGAACACTAATATTAGGTTAAAGCAGTGACAAGGGTCATATTCGTAGGAAAATTGCAAAACGAAGGTAATGAGATCAGTGAAAATAAGCGCTTGTTGATAGAGTCAAGCTAACAAAAAATGGATTTTAGTTTGCGAAAATAATCGAACATGGTTTTATCGTGTAGTGAAAGGATGAAAGCAGTAATTTCTGTTTCATTTTTCTAGCCATGGAATTCTCAATGTATCTTCGTCTGAGGGCAGAACCGATATGATTATTTCAGTAGAGATTGGTTTGGAACATGTGATTAATTTAGAGTTGTTGATTTTATTTCTGATAGGGGATCGGTTGGACTAGTAGGAAATATGGTCAAATATGGGATCACTTTTGAAGTTAATCATCCAGTAGGAAATAGCAACCAAATTTAGGATAGCATTTTGGAATCTTCCAACGATTTTGCCTTTGTTTTTATCTTTTTATTTCTTTATCGACTTTGTATTTGTTTTTTTTTTTTTTGACCTAATAACAGGTTTTATTTTAGTTTATAAAGAGACAGAGCATATTATGGTTTGAACACTACTAGAAAATTGGCTTTTAGGAATTTTTTTGTCTCTAAAGACTGAATTAGCAACAGATTTAGGAAAGATTTGTAATGACATTAATTATGTATAATTTTATAATTTTTATATACTTTTGCGATGGAATTTGCGGTGGATTACAAATTGATTTGCAATGAAACTTTTTCGTTGCAAATTTGTCTTTGATTTAGTAAGAAACAAATTATTTTAGTGCCAATTTCTATTTTTTCAAATTCTATTATAAATCTATCTCTAAACTAAATTATTATTATTATTATTATTATATTATATTATATATATTATAAACAATTTTGCTTAAAATATATTTTTATTATATAATAAATATAATATGTATAATTATATGTCATCTACAACTAATACTACATGTTACATTTATAATATATTTATTAATATATTACATATTTATATATTATAGAGTATAAATAATAAATAGTACTTAAAATACGTTTGCTATAAACATTTATACATTTCATAAGTTACCATTTACATCTATTATATATTCTTTTACATAATAACTTCTTATATAAAAATATTAAAATATACAACTGATAAAATAACGTATAACAATAATATAATATGTTATACATAATTATTATCATAAAATTCTGCTTGAAAATAAAGTATATTTTAATAATAAAATAACTACTATAAAATGTAAACTTAGTATAGATAAACATATAAATTTATAAATATTTTATTTTATTTCAATAATATATAATAAAAACGTATAATCATATCGTTTATAATTATTTATCAAATATATTTATTATAATTATTCATATATTATGGAATATAAAAAAAATTGTTATATATATCTTACATATTTATATTTACATACTATATATTATTTAAAATATAATAATATATTTGCCAAAAAAATATTATAGTATGTAAAAATATAGCATATTTAGATAATAAAATGCATAATATAAAATAATTAGTTAAATCTAAATATATTTAAATTGTTATTATATATTATTTTATTAATATATTAATGAAAAATAGATTTTCATATTGTTTATAGAATATTTATTATATATATCTAATAAAATTTATATATTTATAAGTTTTATGTAATTTATTAAGTATAATAAAAAATGATATAAAAATAAACATATTAATTAAAATATATAATTTATTAAGTTAATATAAAATGTAAATAAGTAATGTAAAAAGTATAATTATTATATATATCATTAAATATATATAAAAAATTATATATAAAATATTATTTGTATATACATACAATATAATATTTTTAATAATAATATCATATTTGGAAAAAAATTATAATATACCACTAAAAATATTATATATTTATAATAAATATATAATTTAAAATAATTATTATAAAATGTAAAATTAATTATATATATATAAATATTATATATTATTTTCATAAAATATTAATGACAAATCCTTAAAAATAAGGCAAAGTGAAATTATAAAATAAAAATTAATTATAAAAGATAAGTAAAATGTTTTATAGTTATAATATTGTAAATATTGATGTCTCTTAAATAAACAGTAGTGGAACTTTATTCATGAAGATATAAATTGGTTCATATCTGCACAATATCCTCATCTTCCACGGGTATGTCTGTCTTTTCTCCTTTCTCCTCTCTAACCCAAGCATCTTCTATCGGCACAATATCCTCATCTTCCATCATTAGCTCAAAAGAGCTTAACCCAAAATCCCTTCGTACCGTGGTTTCCCGAGGAAGTTTACTCTCTCCTTCCTATGGTCGTTAAAACTTATCATTTTTCGTTGACAATCCACAATGGCTTTAACCTTACTCAGCCAATTCATTCCGAGGATAACGTCATACTTGCTCATCTCCAAAACTATCAGATCGCTTGTTGAGTCATGTCCTTAAATAATATTGATGTCTCTTAAATAAACAGGCAGAAGAGTTGGGCTGATATGAAAAGAAGAAAACTTGAATTCCGAGTAGGCGATCATGTCTATCTGAAGATAAACCCGATCAAGAGCATAAAGAGGATGCGGACTTAAGGGAAATTGAGCCCAAGGTATATTGACCCTTTGAGATTTTGGAGAGTGGGAGATTTAGCCTATCGGCTAGCTTTACCGCCAAACTTGTCAGGAGTACACAATGTGTTCCACGTGTCGGTACTAAGAAAGTATGTGCCTGACCCTGAACGGATATTGGAATTGGAACCCTTTTGACTAAAAGAGAATCTCACATATGAAGAGCATCCCGTAAAAATCTTGGATAAAAAAACTCAGAAGCTTCGAAATAAAGAGAACCGACATGTCAAAGTATTGTGGAGAAACCACGCTTCTGAGGAAGCAACTTGGGAAGATGAGGAGGAGATTCGAAGGAAATACCCTGAGTTGTTTGAGGAACAAGGTACGTCAATTCAGTTTTGAGGACAAAACTCTTTTTAAGGTGGGTAGGTTGTAAACCCCGGTTTTTCTAGTAACCAAGATAACTCGAGAACCGAAAACCAAAACCTAAACTGAAATAGCTTAAGACTGGAGTGAGAACTAGGAACCCTAAATCCGGCTTTTCCTAGGTTTCCAATTAAGAAATTTTTATAAGAAAATTTAATCTTGAATATAGTTCTTGAATATATTTCAAACCAAGAAAAGATCAGATTTTGAGAAAATTTCAATTCCGGGTCTTCCCGAGACCCATTACAGAAAAGCGTGCCCCAGAACTTGAATTTCAAAAATTTACTTGTGAATGCTCATTTGAATCAAAATTAAATAAGGATTTCAAAAATATAAATTTCATAATTTTTCGGTTTATGAAAAATACAGTTATAGTCTTCTTATTCGTATTTTTCTTACTACCGGTAATCAAATTGTCTTGATTACTATTCATTACTATTCACAAGTACAACCTACTACTACTCACAAGTACACCCTACTCTTACATCCTTACAACCACTCAATTTCATTTTCTTTTCCAAGGATTATTTGTCTCTAAATAATTACTACAAGTTATGACACTTAATGTACAATCTATCAAAACAAATTAAATCAAAGATCAAATCTCCACCCCCCCCCCCCACCATAAGTGGCCGGCGTGATCCTCCCAATTTTCCCCCCAATTTGTGCAATTTTTTAAAATTTATTTTATCTCATTTAACCTAATTTCACTTTATATATAAACCACATTTCTCTCTCTCACTTCATTCTTCTCATTTCAAAACTTTACAAAAGGTAAAAAGCTCTCAATTTCTCTCCCTCTTCCCCCCTATTGCCGTGAGCCCCTATGGCTCCCACACACACACACACACATGCAACTTTCTTTTTTCTCCATTTGTCTCCTATTTTTACTCTTAAGTAAAAGAACTTTGCTTCTTTATCTTTAGATCCTTGTAATGGCAAGGATATTCTTGAATGTTTCCATTCAAAGGTCCCCATGATCTCTTGTTAGGGACAATGAAATATCAATACAAGAATACCAAACCATCACAAAGTAGATCTTGTATCTAAACAAGCTTTCATGCCATGAGCTTCATGATCATTCATCTAAAAATGTTTTGAACAAAAGATCTTTCATAAAAATGTAGTTTTTATGTTTTCAAAACCTATTTAAGCACTTAAGATAGTAGATCTATCATTTTACCACTAATATTCATGTAGGCATTTAAGATCTCATCTTTATTTTGAGTTTCTGTGCATTAATGGTCATCAAGACCTTTGTCCTTAGTAAATAATCTTACTAGTATATAGATCTATAGGTAGATGAGTTAATGAAACCAAAAAGGAAAACTCTTTTCAAGAAATAAACTAGTGTAAATTCGGATGACATGAGAAACCTAGTTTAAAAACCCTTTTATCAACTTCAAAATATGTATTTTACAAGAAAAATGAAGCCTATAGGTGATAGATGATGTTTGATGATATTTTTTAATGAGTTTAAATGAGTTTTTACCAAAGGAAATATTTAAAACAAGAGATGAAGTCTAATAGAAGTTTTGAGTTGAAAGTCTTGTAAGTAAAATTCGTAATAATGAATAGATGGTTAGAAAACACTAGTTTTTCAACTTCAAAAATGGTATTTTCTTGAATAAATGGAGTCCTTAGGGTATAGGTAAAATAAATACCTAAAGTTCTAAGTATAAAATGCATTTTTCTTAAGAGAACCAACTTAAAAATAAATTTTACTAAATTCGGATTTTTGGAATCACCTTAATATAAGACCCACATAAAAGTTTACAAATTAAGATTTAATTCAAGAAATAAAGGCCTTAGGATATAGTTAATGTAAGGGTCAAAATTTCTTTAAAGAAAGTAGAGTTTTTCTAAGGAAAATCCTTAGAATAAGTAAAGGTGACCAAGTGTAGCAAAGTTATTTGTTAAACTATAGCATGAAATAGTTTCCTAAGATGAAGGTTATTTAAATTCTTTAAATCTAAAAATTTATGAGAGCTTAGGCACATAAGAGTTCATATCACGACATTTATGATAGGGAAATTCATTACCATAGTAATTATTTTCATTTTTCACTTAGGAATCTCAAGAGCATTCATGAAAATCACATTTTCGGAATCAACATAGCCGCTGGACAGAACTGATCCTTCATTTCTGAGGCTTAAATATTTTCAAAACTTGATTTAAACTTCATATTTAGAAAGCTCTTTTGAAGTAGATAGAAATCGATATAAAATTTGCGAAATTCCAAGTTAAAACGACCAAGTTATGGCCATTTTAAATCGGGACTTCGGAAATGACGCGAATTTCGATTTCACTAAGTTGTTTTAGAGTTTTAGTATACTTAGATGATAGAATACTTATTAGGATATTTCTTTTGTGATTAGGCGAACCCGAGGACGTCGAATCCTTACCTCCGGACTATTACTATTAAAAGACCGACGAACCCATGGCTGAGTGAGTTTCTCTTCCCAATTCATTTATTGTATGTGCTTGGTAAATTAGTGCACTAGAATGTAGGCCAAATGAATTGAATATGTATGATGGGGAATAATGGGAAATTGTATGTTGATGATGATATAAGAACTCAAAATAAGAATATCGAAACCGGGTGATAAATTTTGGTTTTGTAGTTAGTTATGATGTATTGTTTGAGAAATTGTTTGATCGCCTGAATAAAATGACTTAATCAACTATTCGGACTAATCCCAAAATTTGACATATGCATATCATAATGGGAAGGAGCATTAGTATTTGTTCGGTTAATCATGATCCATAAACGAGATTAATTGTTCGGTTAATCGTGATCCACAAACGAGAATTAATTGTTCGGTTAATCGTGATCTAGAAACGATATAATTGTAGGTTAACCGTGAACCATAAACGGCATAAAGTTAGTACCGCAGTATTCGTTAATCTGCCAACCCGGGATGGAGGGCGCAAGTCCATCCACATATGATTTCCGGATAGTCATATGTATGTTGTTCTCATGTGTTTGGTTTATTCACTTGCTTGTTTAATCACTTGTTTGAATTGTTATGACATGAATGTTATTGTGGAAGATTTCACTCACTAAGCTAGTTAGCTTACGTTCCTACAGTTTCTTCCTTTTGCAGCTACCAAATTTATGGCTTAGGCAGCATGACCCGACTGTGCAGGTACAGGAGCTAGGAGTTTCCCCTAGATGTTGAAATTCTGTTTAGACTTCCATAGGAAACTTTTAAGACTTTGGATGACTGTATAAGGCCATTAAATATTCTTTTGCGGGGGAATGCCCCTTAGTAAATGTAATGTTTAATTATGTTTCATGAGTTATATCCTACTGCTAATGTATGCCAAGTTAAGCTTTTATCTCCATTTGGACTTGTATTCTATTGTCGTAAAGGTACGCCTTACATCTATATGAGACCCCCGAAGGACTAAGGCGGTAATTCGGGAATCTTATATGGCATGTGGCAGACTGTTACGTATAGGGTACCTTATGGGGTGTGACAACACCTAATGACATCAGTTGTTTCACACTATGTGCACAATAGATGTGAAGGTTTGTGACTTGATTGTTGATAGTGGAAGCTATGAAAACATTATTAGCAGAAGGATTGTAGATCAATTGTAGCTACCTGTGGAGAAACATCCAAACACATACACTATAGGGTGGATTAAAACATATGAGAAGATTGATGTAAAGGAGAGGTGTAAAGCACCATTCTCAATAGGTAAATACAAGGATGAAATTTATTATGATGTAATAGACATGGATGCTTGTCACTCGTTATTTGGGAGATCTTAGTAGTATCATGTGAATGCCTAATATGTGGGAAAACAGAATGTGTACATGTGAGAGAAAGGAGGTGTGAAGTATACTTTGCTGCCCTTAAAGATGACAACTTGTTCTAAACCTGTCAAAGTTGACGAGTGCTCTTTTTGGACTATCATTCAATTAGAAAATGAGATGGAGGATGCTATTAGGAAGCCTAGAGTTATGCATGCTCTCATAATGAAACAAAAATCAAGGGTGCAGAACAAAGTAGCTAATGCTAAGAGGAAGAAGAAAAAGAAGAAGAAGAAGCAGAAGTATCCAAATGAGAACTCGGGGTCGAGTTCTTTATAGGTGCCTAAGTCGCCAGCTCAGAAGTCCAAGGCCACTAGCATTGAAGGATAGGCTGTCGCCCTTACACCAGTGTGACAATTTTGCTGAGAGCATCACATCTTCAAGGCTGGCTCCAAAGCTGCCCATGCATGACTAGCATACATTATAGGCCGTTGGTGTATAGTGTTAAAAGCTGACAGCTTTGAGGCAGCGATGAATCCGCCCAATTTTAATTTATTTATATTTTATTTTCCATTTATTGACACCATAAATAGCCTTTTAGGGTTTTGGTAAAGACATATGATATTTGATACATTTTGAAACCTATTTGAGAGAGTTTTCTCTTGGAGATTGCTGGTTGCAATCATTGTTTGTTCTTTAGAAATCATCTAGTGAGATTGATTTTTATTCTAGCGCTTTCACACCACTAATGTAGTCCAACAAAATGTTTTATATCAATATACATATTTTATTTATCTTAAAACTTTTTCTTTCATTATCCGACATTAACAAGTTATTTTTCTTCTTCCGGCATAAAAAATGTAAATAACCAGACAAAAAGGTAACAAGTCAAAATCAACTCATTATGGCCAAGGCTACTAATATCACAATTTAACTTAGAATTATAAGAGACTTTTATAATCAATTAATAGAAATATAAGTATTACAATGTAAATTAGTTTGCAAAATTATAGGTATAATTACATGAGTCATGGTAAATTTGAAATATATTATAGAAATCAAAGAAATGAGAAACTGTGTTCTTGTTCCATATAAAAAAAAGTCTAAATTCATAATGTGATATGCATAAATGAAACTACATTATTATAGAATTGAGCTGGAACAAATCAAACTAATCAATAAAGAAACAAAACCAAACCGAATACTAACACTAGGTTAAAGCAGTGATAAGGGTAACATTCACAGGGAAATTGCAAAATGAAGATAATGAGATTAGTCAAAATAAGTGCTTGTTGATAGAGTCAAGCCAACAAAAAAAAAAAAAGGATTTTAGTATGTGAGAATAATTGAATATGATTTTATCATATAATTAAAGGCTAAAAGCAGTCATTTTGGTTTCATTTCTCTAGCCATGAAATTTTCAATGTATCTCCATCTGAGGGCATAACCAATATTATCATTTTCAGTAGAGATTGTGTGGAACATTTGATCAATTTAGAGTTGTTGATTTTAGTCTGGACCGGGGGAGGGGTAAACACTAGCAGGTAGTAGAATTTTCAAGGTCAGTGTAAGAACTATACCATCAAATTATTTGTACATATCTTGAAAATAAGGAAGAGGTTAAGGACCATAATTGATCATTTTCATCAAGAGAATTTAGTTTAATAGTGATCATTAAAGGGTATGAAAGAGGGTAAAGTGGATAGGTTTTGCTCTTGTCAGAGGCAAGAGAGTAAGAAGTAGGTTATAGTATAGAAATAGTATGGATTTAAAAAAGAAAAATAAAAAATAGGGTCATCTCAAAGTTTATTTCTAATATAGGTATGTAAGGAGCATAATGTTGTTTTTTAATCTCACATCACAACATTGAACATACTCACCAAACACAATTAATGTACTTGAAATCTTCAACTCTCTCCTTTCTTTCACTCCTACCCTCAAACCTTCACTACTTTATATCTAAATCAACATCTCAATGCTTAATCTCTCTTTCTAGTTGCTCTCTTAGGTAATCTTACTTCACTTTTCCTTTTTTTGCCATTTTACTTTATCCACTCTCACTTGTTGTGGAAATCGTAGAAATTGCAATATGTGAATTGTTTGTGTTCTTGTTAAAGCTAAAATAATCTATGCAATAGCATGAGTGTGAGAGAATGTAATGATTTGCTTGGTTTCATTATAAAGTATTATTGTTTTTCTTTTTTGAAATCTCAACATTGCATACCATGTTTTTAATGAAATGTCTAAAAAAGGTTTGGGCATACTTTATATATGAAAAACATGGAATGAAGGATAGTAAATTTTTGTAACTAAGTTGTGGAACTCGCAATGCATATTGATTAGCCTATGAGTGTTATGATCTGATGTTTATGGTGTGATGTTGATAAGTTTAAAATGGTTGATTTTGTTCAATTTATCATCTACAACCATAGAAATATCATGGATAGTAAGTACATGCCATAATATGATAAGGCTCCAATTGGGAAGGTAAAAGTTAGGATAGATGTTAACTATCATCAATTCATAAGAAAAAACATGTTCAAGTATTGGAGTAGATATTATTGTTGGCCATGTTGAAATAATGCACATACATCATCATTATATGTCACATAGATAACCTATATATTAATGCCCATTGTGAATGATGACGACATTGAGAAACTCAATTCATAAGCTAAAGAATTAGGTGCTAGGTTGATTCAAGAGCGATATGTGTAGATAAGAACTCCTCAAGAGATCCAGTTAACATAACTAAACCCCTCACCTCATCTTTCTTTAGATGCCCAATTGAATGCCTCCAGCTATCTTACTTTGGATATTGATTAAGGTACCTAAATGCATCAAACACCACATTTTGAAGTGAGGACATTCACTCATGCCACTCCATAAGAACAATGTTTAATGTGCTCTTTACTAATGTAGTATGGGGAGTATGATCCCATGCCGTGAATGCACCAATGTTTGATTTTGAAAACAAATTTCAAGAAGTGACCCTTGTGCTTGACATTGGAGTTGAAGATGATGACATGGGTGGTTATTACTATGATTGAATGCTAGTGGATTATAAAGTAAGTTGTGATGTAGATGATGACATTTCAAAAGAGATTTAGGAAACCGACGAGCATTTCACAAGTGATTTATGCACAATACATCCTTCATGCTCCATGTGAGCTCCCATACAAGTCAAGTCAATTCAAATGGTCGTTAGAAATTGAATTTTGTAATTCAATTTAGGTAGGGGTGACATATATGTTACTTTTGAGGAAGACATAAATGCAACTGTAATAAATTATGCGAATGTGAGGATCTAGTTAGGCGATTGATGTTCAATACAAAAAAGGATCTCATCTACTCTATGAAGATTTCATATGAGAAAGCATTGCAACTTTTGTGTTGATGAATCAAAGAAGACTAAGTGGTCGAAACATTACATGAAAAGGAATGAGGTGTACATGGAGTTTGAGGGCATGTAAGAAAAAGTTGCTGTGAGTCTTCATCATTATCACACTAGAAGGCATCCATACATGCACTAATTCGATGATGGATCAAAACTATTCATAGACAGACTTAAATGTCTCGATCCAAGAGTTTCTCAATCATGTAAGGAGAAATGCAAATGCAAAGTTTTTAGACCTTCAATCCCATGCTACTAACATCTTTGTTTACACGATTATGAGCAAACAAACATGGGAAAGTAGAGAAAAAATGATCACCATTATAACTAAAATAAATCATTCAATAATTTCCAAAGTTTTTAAGTGCTTTCAAAGCCATGAACCCTGGTATGTGGGTTGGATGGGGCTACACAAGATCGCATAACTCCAATGAGTCGTACTTTAAATGGGTTTTTTCAACATTCAGTCCTTGTGTCAAGGGATTTAAGTACAACAGGCTACTTATTTATAGCATGCAGTGTCGATAAGGACAATTGGATTGTACCACATTTCACATGAAGGAATCTAAAGAAGCTTGGGGTTGTGATAGAAGGCGTAACCAAAGAATTAAAAGAGCACCAATGTGGATTGAAGATTTCATTGTACAATAGATACATAGAAACATCATGTAATAGTTACTTAGTATTACAGATCTAACTATAATAGAATAGATTTAACAGATTAATAACATGATGTAATTGCGAAAACAACAACATATAAATAATAGAAGTAAAAAACGGAAGAATGCAAGATATTTCGTTCTTCTTGTCGTTCTTCTTGGAGTTCAACCAGCTCGAAGTGGTCATTCATCTCGCACAACACAATAAACACAAATTAGTAGTCAATCATAGTTGCATAATCTAACAATAGTAAGTAAGAGTAGAGTTAGGGTTTCATATCTTCAGTGGAGAGCCAGAGTAGTGGAGGGAGGCTAGGGTTTCACATTTGAGAAGCCTTTTATATCCTTAGGAATACGTTGCCGTTTAACGATAGTAACGAATTGGTGCTCTCATTGAATAGGCCATGGCTTCTCAACCTTAAGACAAACATAATCAATAGGCTATTTAGGAGAGTCTTGAATTTCTCAAGACAAAATTGATATCAATTCAAGATAATCTTGGTGCTATTAATATATGAATAGACAAATTAAAGTTGAATCATAATCACATTTCTCAATCATCTTGGCAAAATCATAATAGTGGTTTAACATATTCATTAAAACCATGCAATCATGGTGAAGAATTGATCAAAGGGATGAAGTGGGAGGTGCCAAAGTTCGATGTCGATGACCTACTTGGTTAGATTTTTTCATCAATTTCTTGTTGCAATTGGTACAAAAGATGTCCATTCACAGATATAAACCTTTCACAAATATCATTGCACAATTCTTCTGAAGATTGAGCGTAAATGAATATTTCAAATAAATCCTTGCTTAAAGCAAGCCTAATTAACTTCTCTGTACGAAAAAATTCAATGCATTGAAGATCACATTCGTAATGACATTAGTAGGACTATTAGAAGGTGAAAAGAATAAAGGATCGTTAAAATTAGAATTATTTTTCATCGCATCAAAATTCATTACGAATACTCGAACAGTAATGACAAGCAAAAGATATAAAGACTATCAATCACTCAACAAGATGAATAAGTAATCTAAGCCTGCTCTGATACCATGAAAAAATCGAAGAAGCATACTTATTTGATTATAGTAGAAGAATTCCTCTAGTAGAAGTTTGGGTTTTAAGAAGAAGATAATAGAGCATGGAGTTGGTTTGTTATGATGAGTGTGTAATTTTGTTATCTATTTGTAAAAGTACAACAAAAAGTTATATATATACAAAAGAACTAAAAGTTATTACAAACAGCTGCACGTGTGCAAATTACTACACATGTCTAAGTAACTAGATGACTATATGTGATGATAAATAAATATTCAACAATGAATATTTCATTTATCTTAAAATTTTTGCTTTCATTATCTAACATTAATAATTTCTTTTTCTTTATCTAGCATCAACAAAGTAAATAACAAAAAAAAAAAAAATGCAAATATGTTGAGGAAAACTTAAAAAAAAAATACAAAAATTCAAAGTCAACTCAATATGGTCAAGATTGCTAAGATCACGATTTAACTTAGAATTATAAGATACTTTATAGAATTGGAACATAAAAATCAATTATTATAAATGTTAGTTTTTACCATCTATATAAATTAGTTTTCAAAATTCTACATGTACTTACATTATTTGATAAGCTTGAAATATATTATGGCAATTAAGGAAAAGGAGAAACCATGTTCTTGTTCCATTAAAAAAAAAAAAAATCTAAATCCGTAATGTGATATGCATAAATGAAGATACGTTATTATAAAATTGAAATGGACTAAATGAATCCGATCAATCAAGAAACCAAACCAAATTGAATACTAACCTCAGGTTAAAGCAGTGATAAGAGTCACATTCATAGGGAGATTGCAAAATGTAGGTAATTTGATTAGTGAGAATAAGAGCATGTTGATAGAGGCAAGCTAATAACAAATGGATTTTAGTTTGTGGAAATAAATAAATATGGTTTTATCATGTAGTCAAAGGTTAAAAGCAGTTGTTTCAGTTACATTTCTCTAGCCATGAAATTTTCAATGCATCTTCATGTGAGGGTAAAACTGATATCATCATTTCAGTGGAGATTGTGTCGAGTATGTGATTAATTTGAAGTTATTGATTTTAGTTTGGAGTGGGGTTGGGGTAAACACTAATAGGTAATAGAAATTTGAAGGCTGGTGAAAGAGCTATACCATCAAATTATTTGTACATATCTTGAAAATAAGGAAAGAGTTCAATGACCATAGTTCATCATTTTCATCAAGAGCGTTTAGTTTAATAGTAAACATCAGAGGCTGTGAGAGAAGGTAAATTGGATGGGTTTTCCTGTTGTGAGAGGCAAGAGAGGAAGAACTAGGTTTTTGTACAGAAATGGTACATATTAAAAAAATAAAAAACAAAAATAGGCCATCTCAAAACTTATTTCCAACATAGTTATCGAAGGAGTATAATATTATTTTTTAATCTCACATCATAACATCAAACACACTCGCCAAACATAATTAATGTATTTGAAACCTTGATTCTCTCTTTTCTTTCACTCCTACTCTCAAACCCTAACTACTTTACACCTAAATCAACATCTCTCAACATCTCACATGCTCAATCTCTCTTTCTTGTTGCTCTCATAGGTAATCTTACTTTACTCTTCCATTGTTTCCCTCTTACTTTATCCATTCTTGCTTGTTATGAAAACCATAAAAATTATAATGTGTGAAATGTTTATGTGTTCTTGTTGAAGCTAAATTAATCTATGGAAGTGCATGTGTGTGAGAGAATGTAATGATTTGTTTGGTTGCATTATTATTATTATTATTATTTGAATTCTTAATATTGCATACCATGTGTTCAATGAAATGAAATGCATGAAATGAAGGATAGTAAATTTTCATAACTAAGTTACCAGACTCGCAATGCATATCGTTTAGCACGTAAGTGCAATGATCTATTGTTTAAGGTGTGATGTTGATAGGTTTGAAATGGTTGATTTTGTTCAATTTATCATCTTCGCTCATATAAATATTGTGGATGGTAAGTATAAGTCATAGTATGATAAAGTTCCAATTGGGAAGGTAGAAGTGTTAAGCCTGAATTTTTCATTTCTAGTTTTATTTTTTTTAATTTGATCCGTATTAAATCGATCCCACTTAATATGAATCATCAACCAGGAATTAAAAGAAATTTATTTTTTTGGAAAACATTTTTGAGTTGCCACCTGATTGAAATCGGGAAAAATTTATAAGTTAAGATTAATGGGTTGGTTGATATTAACTTAGCTACTAATTTGTGAAAAATTTGATCTAAAACCAAATTTAATGAACTAGAAATTTTTGGATTTGGAGTTATCCTATTAAAACCATATGGTTACCACTTGAAATTTATAAATTAGAATTTTATCATTTCAATGCTAAAAAATATACTAACATATAAGCTATGATATTTACAATTTATCATTAAAATTTACAATAAATAATAAATCAATTCAATATTTACAAAAATAAAAAAGGTTTTTTCATTTTTTATGTCGCCCCGAAAGTGTTTACGTACCCGCTAATCGGGATTAGGCAACACGTAATGCTTTTTATAAAAATTTTAGTGTGTTAGTTATTTTTTAGATTTTGAACTATGTTTAATGTAAGTTCATTAAATTTTCAATTTTTATGAAAATGAATTTTTTATGTGAGACCCTATGAACTATTGAGTTGATTTTTTTTTTTAGATGTCATAAAGGTTTTTTTTCCTATATCTATATATATATATATTAATACATTCACACTAATTATCATCATCATCATCATCATCATCATCATTATACATATTTTTTGAGATTTTATCATTTTTAACGAATTCATAAAGAAAACTGGTCTCATCGTATTTTTATCTATTTGTGGTTTTTTATTTTCATTTTTATCATTTTTGTTTCATTTTAATCATTTAACTAAAATAAAAAATAATAAATAATAAAACTCACCTGGATAGGCGCAGGTCGGATTTGGGTAGGATTTCGGGTCGGACCTTGGATCTTCGAGGTGAAGCAACTACAGGTGGTTGATGGAACTTTGAACCACCGATCTAGTGGTTTTGAGTGGCACCGAAGTTGTCAGAAAGGGACAAGGGGAGTTGCTGAAAAATCCAATGGCTTTAGTTTCACTCAAGAATGCCTTGGCGGGTGGTTTCAAGCTTCAACAAGTGGCGATCATCGGTGGTTCTTCGTCGAGATGGTTACCAAACTTCTTGGATCAAATCAAGCTATCAATTGATAGCTTATCTTATCTGGAAGCTTCCTCTAACAGCCAAAAAACTTGAATTTGCCCATAATGCTCCAAAATCGAAGCTTTGTTTTCAAAACTAATTTTTTTTAAGAATGTCAGATTTGGGTTTTTGAAGTAATTCTTGTATAATTAATTGTTTATGATGGAATTGTTGAAGGACTCGACCTATATTTATACTGATTATAGGTCAAGTTAGGTAGGATATGGCCAAAACTTCATGCGTGAACTCGAGGTTCACAAGCTTGATTGAATGCGTTTTCACAATTTTCGAGCTTAATGGACATTGGGAAGGTAGAGAACGTGTTTAGATTGACTTAAACATGTGCTTCTGAAGGCTATATCGAGGATGAAATTTGAAATTCTAAAATTTGTTTCGCATGCGAAAATAGATTTTTTGCGAACTTTGGTTCAAAAAACGAATGTCAAATCATAAGTTTTAAGACTAGTTTTTTATCTGAATTTGTAGTATCCCATGTTTTCTTCAAATCCCCACCATCAATTTAGCGAAAATCGAAGCACAAATGGCTGAAAAATGAGCTTGAAATGGCTGCATCGCATGGGGAAAATTGGTCATTTTGCTTGAGGAAGACAATGTGTGTTGTACACGCGCATCATAGAGCGGCTACACGCGGGCATGTGTACCACATGCTCTTCACTGAAAAAATTCTTTTTTGTCTCCCTTATGTAGATTCGAACCCTGGTCACCTTTGTGTATATGCATATGTTTTATCATCAGGCCATTGACCTATGCCTCAATCATAATTTGCACAAAACTTATACTTAATGCTTCTAAAATGGACCTAATTAAATGAACCAATTCACATAGGCCATTTAATTGGGTCCATAAAAATTTATAATTAAAATTAGTACTATATCAAGCCTATATTACTTTTATTTGTTATTTTTTCTATATTTTTTACTTTTATATTATTTTTTCTATTATATATCTAATTATTTTATTATTATTTTTATTGTAATTTATGGGCTTAATATGATATTAATTTTTACTATAAATTGAAGTATTAAATGGACAAAAATTGAGTGTCTACAGAAAGCGAGAGTAGATGTGAACTGTTATCAATTCATAAGAACTAATATGTTCAAGTATTGTAGTAGATATTATTATTGGCTACGCCGAAATAATACACAAACATCATCATTACATGTCACACGAGCCATCCTATATGTTAATGCCCATTATGAATGACTAATGCAAATAGTGCTTTATTCAATCTTTTGCACATTTTTAACCATTATGCAATTTCTCTAATTATTAGGGGTTGCGTTAAATCGCTTTGATTATCAAATTCATGTTCACTTTCATGGTAGATTTGTGTCGTTCCATTACTTATTTAATGTAGGTGCTTACATTTAAAATCTATTAAAGTGGCATCTTTTGGTACATACATCACTTTTGGGTTCTAATTGAGTTTAAATTCACATAAGTGATTGCTCTTTTGTACAATGAATCCTCTCTATACCATAGAAGTGGTAGTGATGGCCCTCTTGTTCTTGGTTGGGAGCCAGATGGCTGTTTTGTTGGTGAGCCAGGTGGTCGTCTCCCCTTCTTTGGACAAGATCTCTTAGTTCTCATTCTTGGAAAGAAAGCTTAACATATGTAAGGGCAATAATAATCGAATAGCAACCACAAAGTAGTGCATGCTAAAATCAAGAGCGAAACCATGCTTAAAATCAATCATTATATAAGATATATGCTGTGAAAAATCATGAAACAAACATCATAAAGCATCAAAGCCAAATGGATTCATGAAATATTTTTGTACTACCTGGGCAGCTTGGGCGTGCAGGGGGTAGGGATGAAGGCAAAACATGTGTAACTCAAATTTATGTACGGGCACAAGAAGCAAGTCATGGTATAGACTGGGAACAAATTCTTGACAACAATTTGGGATATAAACACTAGTTCAACACACCAAAATCCTTCAAAACATGGAAAAATCTGAAAACCCCACAAATCACGATTTTGAACCCTAAATCATTATTTTGGACAATGTAACCACAAATCTTTGAAGCAAATTACATTACAAAGCATTAGAAGTGTGGAATTGCATGAATCAAGCAAAAGCCCTAAATTTCATAACCATTAAAAATTTGACTTGAACCTTAGGCATGAACAGACATAATATGTCATGTTGTTTTAGAGCACATCACTATGAATCCACTCACATATGTGAAAGTCCATTTAAGCTCAAGAAGGAATGTACAAGAAAGAACTAAGAAATGAAAGAGAAAGGATAAGGAGACTTACTTGTTAAGGATGATGATGGGAGCAAGAATCTTGAGATGCAAAATTGTGTGAGTGTTGGTGTGTGCAAAAATCAGTGAAAGCAAGTGTGTTTTGAAAGTGGGAGTGAGTGTTTTGAAAAGAAAATAAAGCTGCTATTAGGACTTAAAATGTGTGTGGGTTCTATTCTTTTCTTTTTAATATGTGACCTATAGATTCATCCTGTCCTTCTATATTGGGGGGATCAGGGGGATTATGGAGCAATCGGAAGCGATTGCTAGAGCATTAAGGCCTCAACAATACCTAGGCTTTTGCCTGGGTGGGGTCAAGGGGCGGGAAGGAGAAGAACAACGAGCTTCAGCACTTGGTGATTGCCATTAATTTTTTTTTCATTATGATCATTTTTTTAAATATATGTGTGTGTGTGGCTAACCGAAGTCAGCTTGGTCTTCTCCATGGGTGGGCAGGTGATGGGGATGGAATCAGAAGGCGCTCCCAGGTGAGCCCTACTAGCTGCATGGGTGAGGAATGAGGTGGGGATGAGATAAGTAGCTACTCCCAGGTGAGCCCTGCTAATTGCTGGGTAAGGAAGGAGGCAAGGATGAAATCAGCAAATTCCTAAAAGTGTGCCCCACCTTCTATCCGACCATGCTTAAGGCCTGGATGATTCTAAAACCAAAATTTTTTTCTTTGACAAACGTGAAAACCACAAGAATACACTATCCTAAGCAAGGGTGAGCTTAAAACCAATATTGTAAACAATAAGTTCAAAGCTAAACATGAATTCTTTAAGCACAAATGATTAAATGTGCTTAAATTTACCCAATTTGCAGCAGAAAATATTCAAGTTTTCATCATAAATTCAACATGTAATTTGCACAAAATTTTTAGAACTTGAATGAAAACTTACCCCACTTTCTTTTAAAGATTAAATTCATACCAATTTATGTTTTTCCTCCACTTGAAATTTACTCTCATCACCTCTTGATTGTGTAGAACACTCAACAGCTGCAATTTTTTAACAGAAAATGGACTTAGGATAGTAAAAAACTAAGAAAACAAAAAGAACTAAACTTATCAAAATTAAACATGGGTTGCCTCCTATGAAATGAACTTTTTATAGTCATTGGCTTGATATTCTTCGAATTTTACTATTCAAGGTGAATCAAATTGAAAGTTCTTGGAGCTATCCACCTTAAACTCTAATTTGTTAATAGCATTTACGTTGACTTTCTTGACCCATCTTCCACATTTCTCACAAGTGGTAGCCCACAGTTAGGCTGGTCCCATCATGGTTGCAAAATTTTTAGCTTTATTCTTCTTTTTCTTACTTTTGGACTTTAGAAATCATGGATTCCATGATGTTTTTGCACTTGGCTTCGACTGGTGGTGTATATCTGGTGGTTTAACATCATCTTCTAAATATCAGTTGGTGCTCACATTCTTTTCTTGATCTCCCAAATTCGAACTTTTCAGAACTTTACTCTTAGATTTCAATGCTACTTCATGTGGTGACCAAGACTTGCAAGAAGTATTTACACTTAAGCTTAAGTTTTGATTCATATAATGTAGTTCATCAATAGTCCATAAGTGAAGGTTAATGCTATAATTCGTTACTTAACCAAGTACAACTTTCTCTTAAAACTTACTATTGACTTCTTAATAACCATTTCTTTATTTCCAACTTGAAGTACTAAATTTCCTCCTTCCACATCAATTAAAACCCTGGCTGTAGCAAGGAAAGGTCTATCTAAAATTAAAGGCACATCCCTATCCTCATCCATATCTAGGATCACAAAATCAATCGAATAGATGAAATTTCCAACTTTTACTAAGACATCCTCAATGATTCCCTTAGGAATTTTCAAAGATTGGTTAACAAGTTATAAACTCATCCTAGTAGGCTTTGGTTCCACAAGTCCCAACTTCTTGAAGAAAGAATGAGGCATCAAATTTACACTCGCTCCCAAGTTTGCTATGGCTTTATCAACAATGATTTCACTAACAATACAAGGAATTGTGAAACTCCTTGGATCCTTAAGCTTTGGAGGAAGCTTATTTTGAATGATTGATGAACAATTAGCTTCAACTTCCATAGTACAAACATCCTCCAATCTTTGTATGTTGGGCAAGAGTTCTTTTAAGAACTTAAAATACTTTGGCATTTGTGAAGGTGCTTCAACAAAAGGAATGTTAATGTGCAATTGTTTGAAAAGATCAATAAATTTACTGAATTACTCCTTGTCCTTGGTTTGATTGAGGCGATAGGGATATGGAATCCGTGGTTTATACTCTTTTAAAACTGGTAATGGTAATTTCTTTGCAGGTTCTGTTTCTTTTTTTCTCTAATTTTGCTAGTTTAGACCTTGGACTTTCTTCTTTTTCTTGCTTCTTTGGTTTTTCAGCTGGCAAATCCTTTCCACTTCTTATGATGATGGCATTCACGTGTTCTCTTAGATTAGGCTCAGTGTCACTAGGAAGAGAGCCTCATTTCCTCTTAGACAACATCTTAGCCAATTAGTCAATTTGTTTCTCAAGATTGTGGATAGAAGCTTCTTGATTTCTATGTCTTGCCTCAGAGCTTTGAATAAATTGAGTCACAAGATCTTCCAAGTTTAACTTCTTTTCCAATTGTGGTAAAGCTAAAAGTTGAGGTATAGGTTGATGTGGAGGATACTGTGATCTTTGAAATCCTGGAGGTGGATAATTGGCTCTTTGAGTGCTTGCATTTCCACAGCTGAAATTGGGGTGATTGCGCCAACCCGGATTTTATGTGTTGCTATAAGAATTGCTTTATTGTTTATTTTGGTTTCCTAAATAATCAACATGCTCTTGATGTTCAAAGAAATTACCATGATCTTCAGATGGATCTCCAAATTGGATCATTAGTGTTGATGCATTCTTGATGCTAGCAACTTGCTTGCTCAAAGCATCCATTTTAGCAACAATGGTGGTCATGAGATCTACCTCATATAATCCAGCTGTTCTTTGCTTGCGTTGATTATTCCCCCATTGATAATTATTCTTAGCCATGTCTTTAAAAAGATTTAGAGACTCCTTTGGTGTCTTAGAATTCAATGTTCCACCGGTTGAGGCATCCACCAATTGTCTAGTAGTGGTGTCGAGACCATTATAAAAGGTTTGCACTTGCATCCATGATAGTAATTGGTGATGTGGACATCACCTCAACAATTCTTTCCACCTTTTCCATGCATCATATAAAGTTTTAGTATCATTTTGGACAAAGGAAGAGATATCATTCCTTAACTTGGTGGTCTTGCATGGAGGAAAATAATTGTCCAAAAATTGTTTTACCATATCCTTCCAAGTGGTAATAGCTCCAGCTCTTGAGGAAGTCAACCAATTCTTAGCTTTTCATCTCAACAAAAAAGGGAATAGTCTTAGGCATATCACATCATCAGCTACTCTATTATTTTTGAAGGTCTCACATATTTCCAAAAAATTTTGAATAGGTACATGTGGATCCTCATCTGGTAGCCCATCAAATTGACAATATTGTTGCAAGAGTTGAATGACAATATCTTTAATTTTAAAGTTGTTAGCCCCAGTGGGAGGCTTCACAATGGCTGGACCGGTGCCATCAAGAGTCGGCCTTGCATTCTTTAGCCCTGATTTGCTTTTCCTCTTTACTTTGCTCAGATGATCGTGATCTATTATAAAAAAATCCTTTAAATAATTTTTCTTTCACTGCTGTCTTTCCTCTCAACTCAAATGATTGTCCTTTACTTGTTGATTGCTCAAAAAATTCAGTAACCATGTTCTTGCAGGTTTTACGAACCGTCTGCTCGATTTCAGGGTTTAAATCGAGAGTATTTTAGGGAAGGCTTCTTGTCATACATCTAGAACAAGAAACAAAACAGATAAGGATTATTCAAAATAGAGGAAAGAGGTGAAAATAAAAGAAAAATGACTAAAGTAGTAGATAATAAGGCTTTTCTAATATTGCTTTTTGAAGTCCCCAACAACAATGCTAAGAAACTTGATGCACGTTTACCGACTATATCATTTCTAAAATTTATAAACCCGATGAAATCTGCCATCTGAGTTAGGCAAGCGTACTTATTTAATGTAGCATAGATATTAGGGAGTCATCCTCAGGGATTTTGAAAACAAGTACTAGTATTACCGATTCTCTGCTATTTAGCTTAAGTTTTGAAGTGAAATCTACAATTAAACTACTAAACAAAAGATAAAGTAAGCCCTAAGATCAACTAAGTATGCTTTCAAAGATGAATTCAATCACAAGACATACTCTCCACTTTAATCCACCCTAAATTTTAAAATTCTTATGATAATGGATTGATTAATGAATCATTCATGATTTGCACTGCAAGATCTCAACAATTAAATCAATTACTCCCTTGAGTTAATCAATTTTTAACCCTACATGAGATAGTGGAAACCTCTCCTTCACTAATCATCACATAAGATTGCATGAAAGAACATGATCCTTATAATAAGAATAAAATCCTTGTAGTAGAAAATAGTAATTTCCCTACCTCTTGGTGAAATAAGCAATTTCTCTATTCTTGAAGACCTATCTAATTGAATGAAACCTTTTTCAACCCAATAAGAATGAATCATGCGATTAATTTGTGCACAAACCAATCACAAGATAATTAAATCATATGAATAGATACAAATGCATGAACAATCATTACTAAAAAATCAATTCAATTTGCATGGTTAAGGCTTCACAAGATGAACAATATAAGAATCTACTCCTCCATAGGATTTACAATAAGAATAATAGATCTAGAGGATATAGAAAGAATTACGATAAAAAGAATAAACGTTAATAATATCTTGTGATCTTCGAATGATGCTCCAGCAAGTTCTTCGTGTTTTCCTTTGTATTTTCTCTCCCAGGGCTTAGAGAAATGATCTAAAACTCCTAAAATAAGAAAAAAAGGGCGCTATTTATAGTTTTCTCATAACCTAGGTCAGCATGGGCTACTGCGTGGGTAGGATCTGGGCAGGGATGAAGTCAGAATGCTTAATTTTTGCCTCTGATGCTTGCTGTTTTCATCCTTGGTGTTCTTCCTTGGAAATATTGGATGTGAGGTTGAAAAACTTAATTATCTCTGATGCTTCTGATCTCACCCTTAGCGTTCAGCATGGCCATGCTGAAGGTGGGGATGAAAGAAGAACATTATTCCTCTTGCTAAACTTGATCCAAACTTTTTTAATTTGCTTCGATTTCTCTTGGATCATAATGAAATCTTCTAAATGAGCTTTGTAAACCCTGAGATGAATTTTTATAAAATAAGTATCCTTTTCTCCAACAAATAAGAAAAACTACATTACAAACATATCCAAATAAGCACTACGAATAAAGGTCTAATGACACTTATCACTTCTAGGGTCATTTAACGTCCTAGGCTCCTAAGCCATTAAGAATTATAACTATTCTAAGTCTAGATATACCTTACTACTTAGATTTAGGTGTACTGGATATTAAGCTAAGAGTTTAGATGTTTAGAAAGGTCAAAACAATGGTTAAAAGAAGGTTACATCAAATCCTTGTTGATCATGCCTATGGTGGAGGATGTGATAGGCTCTGGAGAAGAAAAACATGTCAAAAAAGCCTGTTACGGAGGGCATGATGGGTGACGACCATCACAGACGACCATCACAGCCTCTGTCATGGTCGTGATTGGTTAGAACTTGCTACTCCCGAGGATATCACGACCCATGTCATGACCGTGACCCATGTTCGTACCCCTGTTCACTCCAAAACATGAGAAAAGCTTCTAACCGTCCTTTTTCTTGATCTTATACCATACAAAACTCTAAAAACGAATTGGAAAACATTTAAACACTTTTATAAATCATATTACCTGCAAACAAATGACCTTCCCTTATTCTTTCGCAAACAACAACCACCACCAGAATAAAGATTAAGGTTTTTCTCCTAACTTTTCCCCTAACGCAATACATTGATATTGGAAAAGCAGATTAGGGAACAAAACCTTGCAAGTTTGATAAATGAGAAGAAAGAAAACAACTTATCTTAATTTCATAGCCTCTTGATGGTACTTCACAGGAGGTTCTATCAAGAGAGACTTCTAGGGCTTAAGGATTGTATACAACGTCTATAGAAGAAAGGCACATAGAATATGAATGAGCATTAATTATTGTATATTTTTATTACAAAAGACTATTTTGCCCTCTTATAAAGTAGCTTATGACATTTCCTTGCCCTGCTTTATAAATTATTTTATTTTTTGAATTGCATTTTTCATTTTATAATTGCTTAAATTATAAAGAGAATGATCCTAATAATGATGATATGTTTACATTCTCACCCATTTGTTATTTCTGTAGGTCAATGTGGACTTTAATTATTTAATCCATGCTTTCCATATATTCATTTCATTATAATCTTATTGACACATAGGTAATTTGAGGTATATGTATTATGAATGTGTCGTATGTGATCATTTTTTATTACCCATAGATTCATGTTGTAAGAAGCTTGATATTGTAACTATTAATTATTATTAATATGTTAATATCATAGGATGAACATTTTTTTGTTGATGAGGTCGGAGGAGGAGGAGCCTTTATATTATTAGTAGATGCCAATATATTGATTTTTTTTTTTTTATTGTGGTTCTATGTTTAGAAGCAAAGTTGGATTCTAGGTTGATGTCAATAAGACATTATTTTGTCTAACTCAAGTACACACAGCGGAAGAAAAAAAATAAAAATAAGAGAGAGAGAGAGAGAGATGAAGAGCTTCAAGAAGACAATCTCATATTTGGTACATATTTTTATGTCACAGGATTCTGCTTTTATAGGTATTATAATACAAATTTAGAAAAACTCATTTGTGAAAAACACGTAAGACAAGGATTGCAAATTATCTATAAATTTCATATGTGTGGCTAAGAATTAACATAGCCAACAATAGAAGTTTGTTTGTTTGTTTGTTTGTTTTTTTTTTTTTTTTTTTTTTTTTTTTTTTTTTTTGCAAATATAGCTTTGTATAGCTTGATTTAAATTCTTTAACCAACATTGCCTCCCTTAAATCAAGCTTGTATCATTCCAAGCATTTTCTTCAACTTATAAAATAATTCCTTTTTAAAGGCTTTGTAAAAATATCTGCAATCTGATCTTCAGTATGGCAATAATTAATCTCTACTTCCTTGTCAACAACCAACTCTCAGATCTTATGAAATAGGATATCAATGTGCTTGGACCGTCCATGAAAAACTGGATTTTTACATAGAGCAATAGCAGACTTATTATCACAAAATATTTCTGTGGGAGTTTCCTGCTTCTGATGCATCACTTTAAGTACTCTTCTCAGCCATACTGGTTAAGTTGCACAACTAGCTGCCGCTATATATTCTGCTTCAGCTGTAGAGAGCGCGACAATTGGTTGTTTCTTTAATGACCATGATATTGCACCACTCCTAAATGAAATGCGTATCCTATTGTGCTTTTTTCTATATCTCTTGCCCAATCACTATCTGTATAGCCAACAAGTTTTACATCATTATCATTGGCATAAAAAAATCCCTCTATCAAAATACCTTTAATATATTTGAGAATTCTTTTAGCTCCTTGCAGATGATAAATATATGGCTCTTCCATAAATTTGCTAAGCAATCCAACTCCAAAAACCATATCTAGTCTTGTTGTAGTCAAATATCTCAAACTTCCAATCAAACTTTTGTAGTGGGTCGAATCTATCTTCTTGCCACTATTTTTTCTTGTCAACTTTAATTTTTCTTTGACTGGAGTGGAGACTGGCTTTGAATTCTCCATCTTGAATTTCTTCAAAATTTCACCAGCATATTTCTTCTGAGAAATGTAAATGCCACCATTCTGTTGAACAACCTCAATGCCAAGAAATAAGACATTAGGCCTAGATCTGTCATTTCAAAGTAGCTTATCATAGTGTCCCTGAATTCTTCAATCATCCTTGAATTGTTGCCAGTAAAAATTAAGACATCAACATAAAGACACACAATAAGAATATCTCTAGTCTCAACCAATTGAATATATAAAGTATGCTCAAACGGGCATCTTTGAAAGCCATGCTACACAAAATATGAATCAATCTTCTTGTACCATGCTCTTGGCGCCTACTTTAACCCATACAGAGATTTCTTCAGTTTGTAGACTTTATCTTCTTTTCCTTCAATCACATAACCTGCAGGCTGCTTAACATACACTTCTTCTTCTAACGTTTTATTTAGAAAAGCAGATTTAACATTCATTTGATATATTCTCCAATTATTTTGAGCTGAAAGAGAAATAATCATACGGATTGTATCTAGCCTTGCAATTAGAGTAAATACCTCAAAATAATCAATACCAGGCTTTTGCTTATATCCTTTAGCCACCAACCTTGCTTTAAATCGATCTATCCCTCCACCAGGCTTAAATTTTGTTTTATAGACCCACTTCACTCCAATTGGCCTTTTATCTATAGGCAAATTTATTAGCTCCCATGTTTTGTTCTTCTCAATAGCATAAATCTCATTCATCTATGGCCTTCCTCCAATTTGGGTCTCCTAAAGCTTCATCAAATGTCACTGGTTCACAATCTGCAAACAAAGCAAAATTTATAATTTCTTCATCAAAATGATCATTATCATCACCAACAACATAATCCTCCAATCTGGCTGGTAATCGGCGTTGTCTTCATGGTCTATTAGATGATTCTGCCACATCTTGAGTTGGACCTTGTTGCCCTTCATCTTCTCCATTATTATCAAGAATTACTACCGCCTCTTTCTGGGATTTTGAAGACCAGTCCCATATTCCTTCTTCATCAAATGTCACATCCCTACTAATGATCACCTTCTTTGTCTCTAGATTGTACAACTTGTATGCCTTTAAGTTTGAGCTATAGCTAATGAAAATGCATTTTTCTTCTTTATCATCCAATTTCTTCCTAAGTTGATCTGGTACATGGGCATATGCAATACACCCAAAAACTCTAAGATGCCGGATTGAGGGCTTCCTTACACTCCAAGCTTCTTCAGGTGTCTTATCACGGATACTCTTAGTTGGGCATCTATTCAAAATATAAACAGTAGTGGCAACTTCTTCTGCCAGAATTCTCTGGGCAATTGTTTAGCCTTTAGCATGCATCTTACCATGTCCATGATTGTTCTGTTCTTTCTTTCGGCAACTACATTCTGTTGAGGTATGTATCTGGTTGTTAATTGGAGTAGAATCTCATGTTGCTCAAAGAAGTCTGCACAAATAAGATATTCTTGACCTCTATCTATTCTTAGTGCTTTGATTTTGCAGCCAGTTTGTTTCTCCACTAATGCCTTGAATGACTTAAAGGCATCACAAGCTTCTGACTTTTGCTTTAAAAAATACACCCACGTCTTTCTGCTGAAATCATCAATAAAAGTAATAAAATACCTGCTACTACCATGCGTCGGCACCTCAACCATACATAAGTTTGAATGGACAATCTCTGGCAACTTTCTCCCCCTCAAAGACTTTCCAATTGGGAATGAGTCTTTGTGCTTCTTCCCTAGTTGACAAGTTTCACATACACCCTCGGGAATATTCACAACAGGCAAACCAGAAACATATTCTTTTCGTGATAGATAATTCAAACCAGAAAAGTGAAAATGTCCAAAACGCATATGCCACAACCAATCATCATTTGGAATAATAAAACTTAAATAAGAAAATTTTCCATGTTGAATTTTCAAAGGGAATAGGCGATTTAGTGTCATTAATACTTTAGCTACAAACCTTCCATGCTTATCAATCAATGTGCAATAACCTTGATAAATTTGCATATTGTATCCTTTATCTGACAGTTGTCCCATACTCAATAGATTGTGATGAAGACCAGGAGCATAGAAAACATTAGAGATAAAGTTCTGAGATCCATTCTTCAATCTAATAGTAACTTGGCCTTTTCCCAATATCGGAATATTTGTATTATTTCTTAATTTCATGGTAGATTTTACCGTTTCATCCAGAGAAGAAAATAACTCCTTTTTACTACACATATGATTACTAAATCTAGTATCTAAATACCAAATATCTCCATCTTCTGCAAAATTATTAGCTGCCAAAAATAAACTTTGTGGGTTTTTCAGAATTCGTACCAATATTTTGGTACTCATTTTCTGCCATGTTTGCTTGTTGTCTAAATTTGCAGTCTATAGCTTTGTGTCTGAACTTCCCACAGTGAAAACAATTAACATTTGTTCTTCCTTGATAATTATTGCTTCTTCCTCTTCCTCGATTGGCAATCCAGAAATTATTTCCGCTTCTTCCTTGACTAGATGGTCTAAAATTGTTATTTCTTCCTTGGTTGAAACTACCACGTCCTCTTCCTTTGAAATTCCTCGACCTCTACCTTTGTAATTTCCTCTTCCTCCACTATTAAAACCATGATCTCTACCTTTTGCATTTTGACTAGTTTCAAATTTATTGTTGAGGTTCACGTGAATCTTCAAGGCTTCTTCATTCACTTTCTCTGTCTTCTCCAAAATTCTGCTCACATGACTTTCAATGCTTCCCTACAATTCTGCAACCATCATGGTATCTGTATTGTGTGACTCTATTATTGTAGTCACCACATGATCAAACTTGATTTGCATGGTCCGAAGAATTTTCTCTACCACCTTGCTTTCAGCAATGTCTTCTCCATACACCCTCATCTTATTGACAAGATCAGTAACACGGGAAAAATATTGTTCAATACTTTATGAGTTGGTCATCTCATATCTTTCGTATTCTCTATGAAGGGATTGTAACTTGGATTTTTGAGCTTTCTCCACTCCTTTATATGACAACTTCAAAATGTCCCATGCTTCTTTAGCTGTTTTGGCATTTGCTATTTTGCCAAAAAATGAGTAATCTACACCTTGGTGAATTTGTGATAATGCCAACTGGTCCTTCCTTCAAGTGCCATCATCAGCTCCTTGTTGTAAACCCGGTTCAATAAAGCTCCAAATATTGTGAGCTTTTAAATAAATAGACATCAAAAGTTCCTAATAATTGTAATCAAGTTTTCCATCTAGCTTGGGACTTGACCACACAATATTATAATTGGTTGATATATCACACTCTCTAATAAATCTTTTTTTAAATAACTGCGAGAACCCTCTTGTTCCTCACAAACTCTGAAAACCAAGAGAATAGTGCATTGTTCCCCATTTATATTTTGACTATGATCGCACCACCATTAGTGCCTTATACAATTATGAAGCTGTGCTATGCCGCTTCAAAAAAAAAAAAAAAATTGAAGAGCATTCACTATAGTGTAAAGAGGATTGATGGAAGAGCAATATGTTCATTTCATTCCTAAGATCGAGGATGTTGAGCCTAGTACTTTGATGACAGCAATAGAATTAAAATCATGCCAAGAAACATTAGCTTCTTTACGAGAAAAAACAGAGAAGGTTTGTTGGAGAAACAAGTCAATGGTTTGGAACTGAGGTTTCCTCTCAAAATGCTCTCATTGCACAGTTAAGAGCAGAAACTGACGATCGTCATGCACAGATCCAAATGTTGAAAAATGAGAAAGCAAGTCTAGCTAAAGGCTCTGATACTAATTTGATGTCAATAAGACATTATTTTGTCTAACTCACGTACACATAGCGGAAGAAAAAAAATAAAAATAAAGAGAGAGAGAGAGATGAAGAGCTTCAAGAAGACAATCTCATATTTGTACATATTTTTATGTCACAGGATTCTGTCTTTTATAGGCATTACAATACAAATTTAGAAAAACTCATTTGTGAAAAACACATAAAACAAGGATTACAAATTGTTTATAAATTTCATATGTGTGGCTAAGAATTAACGTAGCCAACAATAGAAGTTTGTTTTTATTTTATTTTATTTTTTATTTTGCAAATACAGTTTTATACAGCTTGATTTAAATTCTTTAACCAATATAGGTTATGATGCCAATATATTGATTTTGTTTTTTTCTTTTTTCTTTGGTGGTTCTATGTTTAGTAGCAGAGTTGGATTCTAGGTTATGTTGCACATTGTTAGTAATCACGGTTTCGGCAATCTCTGTGTGCCTCGGATTTTAGGACCATTTGCAAGGATTATGAAAACTGCATTATAATATTTTGGTTTTAGACATTGCATTGTTCCCATGACCTGTTTTTGTAAAAGTCTAAAAGTTGTATGTTTTTTCCGTAAAAATCAAACCTTATTTCGCGGAAATAATTAGGTCAAGTCGAGTGTGGATAGTTTCTTATATTTGTACCAGGTTAGTCTATTTGTGTATTTATTCTATGTGTGACTTAACCTAATACTGATCCTTATTTCAATACGTCTGCACATTTCGTCGCTTTAGTCATATCCGATTTGCATAAAAAAAATGATTTTCTCGCTTGAAGAAGGCTTTTCATGATTCATGAATAGAAATCTTTAATGGGCATTTTTAAAATTTAGGATGCGCATTTAGATTTTTTAAAATTATACCTGCAAAATAGGCATCTTAGGAATTTTTTATGAATAAAAATTAATTTTATAGAAAAAAAACCATAAACCCAATAATTTTTTTGAAGATTAAAATCTATCCAACACAGTAAAGTTTTTATAAAGTCAAAATGAACTATGAGGGTTTGATTATAATATAGCAGATACATAGGCACCCGCGGAGCAACCACAAAAATGTAAAAAACCTATTTTTCATATCATTGTATTTTATGCATTTTTAGCATATTCCATATATTACTATCATCTGGTATGATTATTTTATATATTTAATATTATTTATTATTCTCTAATAATCTTTACTAACTTTATCTATTTTTTGCTTCTTATAGGAAATTTGTAACATTTTACTAATCTCATAAATTTTAGGCTTTTAGGAATATTGTGGATCTCTGGTTATTCCTATTCTTTATATTTTTTAGTGTAATTATATACAAAAGATTATTAAGGCGTGTTTAATTTTTAAAAGCTGCTAAGTGATAACCCTTTTAGATTTAATAGGTTAGCTTGAGTCTAGAATTTTTAGGCAAATATCTTTTTGAAAAATTATTTTTAGAAAAGTCCATGGACCATTTGCTAAATGAGAGTTGGCCTACCTAGCTAGCTTTAATTTTATTATTTGTTCCAACTTATGTTGGTGGCGGCTTTGAGTCAATTTTTAGTGATTTTTTAGGGAGATTTTTCTTTTTAAAAAATGGGTACAAAACTTTTTTTTTTTTTAATTATGTCAAGTATCCATATTAATTGGGTCAGACTTGATGTGGATCTAATTAAAGAAAAAGGAAAATTTCAAGCTCGACAATATGCAAACCTAGTAATAACCAATATCTTATTATCTTTGTTTTAATTCTGACAACCAAAATAGGGATAACTCAGTATCCCACCACAAATAAATATAAGGGTCAATGACAAGTCTGTTTGCTGAGAAACATATCAAGCACAAATTAGATATAAATCAGATACAGATACAAATGATAAACAGATAATTTTACTTAGAAAATGATTAAATAGATTAGACACAGATTAGATACAAATGAAAAATAAATACATATAAAGAAATAGACGAAAAATAGATCATCCAAACGGACCCTACATCAAAAGGTATCAACATTTGGAGGTAAGCTCATTTAAAACTATTAACATTTCAAGTAGTTAAATAGAGGAATCAATATTTAGGAGCAAAATTCATTTAAGATATCAATGTTTCGAATGCTTAAAAAGAGGTATCAAATATAGCATTCGATACTTTATTCCGCGGCTTGTATGGAGGGATTTGCCAAGCCATAGAGTTCTTACAGAGAGTGCCATGCCTTGGGGTTTATCTAACATAAATTTTGTTTGTTATTGTTATTAGTTTTGGTTAGTGATTGACTATTTTACCTTTTGACTTAAGTTGTGGGTATAAAAGGGGCTTCATTATGTTAAACAAGATTATCATTAGTTTGAATAAAATTCATTCTTTCTTGAGAGTTCTTACTCTTAACCTTAACTCTTATCAATCAAGTTTCTTGATTATGGTGTGCACAAAAACGGTGAGTGGTTATGAATAATATCAATTATTTATAAGTGTTTATCCTTTCTTTGCTTTTCTTGATGCGTAATATCTATGGTAAGTAAAGACTTTTACTTGCTATAAATGAAATTCGAATTCTTGTATTAGTATTAGGGATTCTTCAGGGTTAATTAGTATTAGTATTAATCCCCGGATTACCTAATAATAAAACAGATATCTCAGTAACTTCAATAATATAGATACTAATTATAGATATTGAAATTACTTTACCATGAAAAATTTATTTTACCATTAAAAGTATGATTTTTTTTTTTTGTATGTAAAATTTGTTAATTGAAAAATTATGATGTTTGATTTTTTAATTAGCCATGAACAATAACATCAATATGATATCTACTGACAAAAAAAAAATCGAATAATGTAATATTTACTTTTATCGTGACATTTGCACTCAATTTTTTTTCTTTTTCCAATATAAAAGGCCATCAGTATTGAATTATACATTACTTACATAACTTAACTATACAAATCATGAGATGTCAAGAGAAGTAAAGGAGAGAAAAAAATAAAAATTCTAAGGAATCTTAGTAAAAGAACAACGCAAGTCAATAAATAACATTTGGTAAATGATTTTTATTGGTTCATATTATGATTTTATCAAATTAGCAACATAAATAAAAAGCTCCAATTATACAACATGTTTGTTAGAAATGTGTATTATTAAAATGTTCATTAATTTTACTAAATAAAAATAAAAAAAATATTTTTATATTACATCTGTAATTAATGCTTTATGTTAAAAAAATTATATCATATATAAGGAGGTTCTTATTAAATGTTTATGCAATTGAAACTATGTCTAATTTTTTTCCTATCAATAATTATCCCACAAATTAATATTATCAATCAGTCCGCGAGAATAAAAACTAAAATAAAAGTTGATTTCTTGCAATTTCCTTTGTCATGATATTAGAAGTTATAGTAACTTATGGTCAGGAAAATAGTTACTATGAGAGGACACGTATATGATAGTGGTTTTTGTGGAAGTTGGTCAATTTTATTCATTTTATGAATGGTCAGATATACTCTTATAAAATTAATTGATAATTAACATAAGTAGTTGGTAAAAAAGGTACAAAAATTTTACATAATGGAATTAGGTGGCAATATTTATAACAATGAAATTTCTATAGTCCCATCGACGGGATCATTCAGTCAACTATCTAACTATTAAAATAAATATAGTATTTAAATATTAATTATTTTAATAGTTCGATTATGATTGGTTATAGTATGAGCCGTTGGACGGTGATAGAACTGAACCCATCAAAATTACTGATGAACCATAAAATTTTCCTAATAACAAAGGGCAGTAGAGATATGGACATCAAACCTCATTTTTTAGGTTAAATGATATAGATAAGATATAAGATATCCTAGCAGATGTGTATTGAATTGTGATTGAGAAAATAAAATAAAATTATACATAAACAAAGCCAGTACTTTGTCAATTATGCATAAATAGAAAAATTACATGACGTGTGAGGAACAGAGGAAGTCTGGTTATAATTTAGAAGAGAGAGAGAGAGGCAAAAGACCTCCCTCAGTAAAAGCCAGTCCATATAAAATTTCTCACCAATAGAACATATATCTATGTTTTATTTTGCAAAAATACCTGGGCCATAGCAAGAACGACACACATCAGCCAGTGAAGGGAGCTGCGAAACAGCCAATAAGGTAGCTGGGATGCAAGCAACCAATGCAATAGGGGCAACAATCCATTCTTTTTGGTATCCCAGTACTAAGAAAAAGGTAGCACCTAAAGCAACAAGCATGGATACGATGGAAAGAAACAGAGTTGTAAGACCAACCATCAGCCTTTTAGGCAAGGATTCCAGGAAATCTTCCTGAGCAAAGCGCGAAGTGAGAATGGATAAGAACACGGTGATGGACGCAACTGAAGAGAAGAGCGCGAATGCATCTGACATTGCAAAGATTATGAAGGCAGTTGAGTTTAGGAAAATTGGGGTGCCCTTAGTATTGTCATTCCCCCCCGGCACTGTCAAGATTGCAGCAGACGTCATGGTTGCTACAACGGTGGCAATGAGCATGCACGAGGAAGCACTACTTTTCATCTCTTCCTTCCCCTCTTTAGCCAATTCTCTATGTTCTTCATTGAATAGCATTCTAGGAGTCCTGCCAAATTTGTCCTTCATCTGCTTTGCTGATGGATGAACTGTCTTCTCCACTTCCTACAAGGCAAAATTAATAAAAAATAAATAGAAAAAAAATCACTCAAATAATAGATGGGGCCCTATGGAAAGCTCCACTTCGTCTAACTAATGCATGCTTCACGTGCTGGTGAAAATTAGTCCTGATTTACTAAGACAGGACAATGATCTGCATATATGAAAGCTGACATGATCTGAACTTTCCTCTGTTGCTACCGGATCTCTCCATTTTGTAATACGAATTTTAGTATATTGTTGTAGTAAAATTGGAGCGTTTCGACATCAATATCGAATAATACCTTGAACCAGAGTAACTCCCTTTGCATCTGAAAAGCTGCTCCTGACACATTTCTGAGATGTTCAAGTGAAAGTTTTCCAGCTAAGTGCAACAGGTTTTGCCCATTCTCATCTATGTAAGTAATAATCCTATCCTTATGTTGTGCCATGATTTCGTGGAGAAGATTGAAAATCTTTTCTTGGCGATACATGACTGAGATACGGAAAACCGTTTGCCTTTCCTTGTCCTCGTCTATTTTCCATACTATATCGGGATACAAATACATGAGTTTATCCACCACCTCAGCTATTCCACATTTTGCAGCAACAAGTAATGGACGCGTTGGGGTTGTTAACAGATCACATATTTCGGAGTCTTCCAATGATGAGAACCGCTTACAGAGTTTCTCAAGTAATTGTAAGGCCTGCATGTGCGTTGACTTCATCTCATGAACGACCGCGGCTCCTGGTACTGGAAATGGATATCACATTCTTTAAGCGAACGCATGCTTCCAGCATAAAGTAGAAACATAATTCTTTGAATGACCTACCTATGAATGCTGCGGCATGCCAAAGCTTTTGCAGTAAGTTTGAAGATGCTGCAGAAATTCCATAGTGCATGTTTATTAGTGTTAAAATCTTTAAGAATGTGCTAATTGTGGGGTTGATGTTAAAAATTCATCTCATTGCTCTTTGTGTTCTTCCACCGTTTAACATGTCGATATGTGCTTGTGTAGCTTTGAGGTGACAGAGTTAATTCTGTATGATATTAGTGTAGGAGGTCTATAGTTTAAATCCTGCATCCTCATTGACCCCCTATTCAATTAAGTGGCCCACTTAATCAGGTTTTGCCAACAAGTTTTAGATCACAAAAGAGGGGAAGTACTGAAATAATTTTTCAGGCTCGCATTATATTTACAATTTTAAACTTTTAGATATATTAGCCATGTATTATTTAACATGAGGAAGTAGGAATTGGAAAAGACAAACAGAAAAACCTTGGCACTTGCTGTTTTGGCTTGCGCTATGGCCTGGAAGGCAGTGAACTTGAGATGGTTTCTCCACATGAATCACTGAAAGACATGTTTGAGATAAAACAAACTCAAATTATTTGATGAAAGGCATGTGAATATTTTTGACAGGGGTACAACGCACCAACAGTAAATACCCACATTGATAAAGTATCCTCTGCCAAGAAGTTAAGATACTTGTGCTAGGAAATGCTGACAGCTTCTGAGCTAGAATATGCAGTGCAGTCATCCCATTGAGATCTCGACTGGTGGCTAGTTCAGGGTGGTCGTGAAGAATATAAAGTGCTATATCTACAAGTAAAAGCATGATTTTAAACTTAGGCTTCATATGAAGTATGAAAAGAAACGTAATAAGTCGAGAAAGATTTGTTAATGTCATAAATACCTCAAGCTTATAGTTATTCAAGTTTAAATTTTTTGGTCAAATGATTGCGGAGATAAAACTAAATATAGTATCACACTAGAAGATCGTGAATTTAAATTCCTAAATCTTCTCTCACTCCAAAGTCCTAGCTCACACATAAAAGAGAAACTTTTATTTTGATTCTACAAGTGCAAAATGTACATACTTGTATAATAGATAGTATAGCCCATGTCATATCTATAAGTTTAAATATTTAAATTAGTTAATTTTACTAGACTCAAAATGATATTAAAGCAAGAGACATTGAGTTCAAAAACTTGTCCAATCATTTCAACCCTTATTTAGCAAAAGTTGCCTATTTGATGAGTCTTAGTTAAAAAATCTTGCTCATAAATATAGGGAGTGTTATATAATAAATATATCAGGTTTAAGTTTTTAGATTAGTTGATTGTGGTATTAATGTAAACATATACAAGCTTAAGCTTTTCCATCAAATGGATGTCGATGTAAGCTCAGCAAGAGTCAAATTTACTTACCAAACAAATCTGATTCTGTGGCGGCACTAAGGAAAGCAACATAGTCATCTCTTTCCAGATCCTCAACGTCCCTCACTTTGTATAGATACCAAAACATTTCCCTGCGTCCAGACAATGCGGCAACATGTAGAGGTGTGAAGCCCTTATTATTTCTTGCCCCTGCCAAATTTGTATTCTTTTTTACCATTAATTCAGCAATCCTGGTGACCCCAGATGACGCAGCATCAAAAAGGGCAGTGTCACCGCCGTTATTTCGCAGTTCTAAATCTTCGGTTTTCATGGATTCGACAAGTTTCTCAACAAACTTGACCTGTCCCGCCCTTGCAGCAATGTGAAGCACCGTGTCCATTTCCTCTGTGATTCTAGCATTTAGAGCTACTGTATGCGATCTTAAGAACTCCTGATCACCTTTCCTTGCAGCCTGGTATAAAGGCGCATATGAACTCCTTCCGTTTGAAGAATTCTCTGTCATTAAAGTCTCATGTGTCAAAAGGAGTTACATGTGCAAGCCAAAACATGAGACGAGGAAAATGGCCAATCAAAATTGAACTTTTCACTACATGTTTTGGAAAAGAGGACAAAGGGTAAAATTAATATCAATGATGTTATATGATAAATATAACAATCTACAACATATTAAACGGGAAAAATTACGAAACGAGTGCCTAGGAATTTGCACTAATGACCAATCTATTATATAACAAATGTAAGGGCCACAACCTTGGTTCAAAATAATTAAATGAAAAAATTGAAGCAATCTTAGCCTGGCAAGAGATAAGAAACCATATACAAATTCCTGGAAGCATCCATCTCGACATCTGAAACTTCCATACTCAAAAGTTAGTTCTGCACCAAGGTTTAACATGAGCTATCAGCTCACTAGCTCATCTCTCAAAAAGAAAACACCTTTTGATCCCCCGTTAGAACAGGACAGTTGCAGACAACGAGTGACATGAAAAAATGAAGTAAACGTGGACAAAAAAGAGACCAAACTTTTCAATTTGTGTTACCAAACTGATATGATCTAAAGAGACGTGGATCGGTTCCATCTTCTATATAACTGATTCTACAAAGTCGGTGACTTTGTCATGACACAGAGACACAGATTTCACACGCCTAGATTAGTATGGCACTACCACCTCTGGAATACAAATTATGAGTTAAAAGTATGCTGGTTTTGTAACTGAACTCACAGTCTATGACACTATATCAACCATATCGCCACAAGTGGTCACAACTAGCTATTAAAAGCTTAAGCATGAATACATGGTTATAAAAAAACTCTAGAACATACAAACGTCCTGACTATTGATAGAAAAATGGAGATGATCCTGGAAAAGGAACAGCCATTTTACCTGTAATTGGGATGGTAATATTAGATGGAGTTGAAGCTGAGCTTGAAGCAGGATGTGATAAGCGCGTCTTTGCATTTGCAGTTGACTTAAACTGGGTAAACATGATTTCCTTCTCTTCTTGTGATTCAGGGGAAATGCAAGGCTGCGTGGAAATGTTCATGCTGCTAAGAGCTGGGATGGTATATTTTTGTCTTGTGAGAGACGTAGATATGCATGGTCGTTGGTTTTCTTTTTGGGCTCTCTCTTGGGACCTTTCTGTCTCTTAGTCTCGTTGGTTACTTTCTGATGGATCCCCAGGGGGGTAGCGTTCACATCACTTTCTCTCTCCTACTCCGTTTTTTTTGGACATATTCTCTCTCAGGCTTGTTGGGTACTTTCTCTAGTCTTTTTGGGTCCTACCTCTCTCATCCGTGTTTGGTTAGTTTTTTGAAATTGAAAATGGAAGGAAATCAAAGGAAAGAAATGATGGGAAATGAAAATCACGAGAAATGAAAATAAGTAAAATGTTCATTTTATATTTAGTAAATAATAAAAGAAATGAAAAGAAAAGAAGAGAAAAAGAGTTAATGATTGATAAAATTATCCTTATATTATTTTTATAAAATATTAATTAAAAAAGATAAATAAGGATGTTTAAGTCATTTTACTCACTTTCTTGATTTTTCTTGGTTTCATGTCATTTTTTAAGAGAAATATACACATCTCATTTTTCTCTTGATTTCTCTTTAAATCCCTTTATTTCTCACTTACTAAACATATCCAAACACACACTTTTCTCTCATTTCTCTTTATATCTTTCTCTTTCCCATCTTTCATGCTCACCAAACGCAGCCTTAGTTTTGTGGTTGGGTACTTTCTCTCTCTTAGTCTTTCTGGGTACATTCTAATAGGATCGTGGGGGGTGGGCGTGTCGGGTTCCACGGCTATGAAAGGTTTGAAAAGTTTTCAAGCTGTGCCTGCTGTGATTGTAACTTGCAACTTGTAGTCTTTAGGAATCTTACACGTTTTTACTTTTATTTTTATCTTTTTATTTCTTTATCAACTTTGTATTTGTTTTTTTTTTCCTATTATTTTAGTTTATAAAGAGACAGAGCATATAATGCTTTGATTCAACAAATATTAAATAAAAATTACATTTTTTTGAAATTGGTGTACTGGCTTTTGATGAATATTAATTTTTTAAATTTGTATAATGCCCGTTTATGTTGTGATTCCGCCAATAATATATTGGTGTGAGGTATTTAAGAAACCCATCATAATTTCAATCAAGTAGTGTGAAACAATAGGCCTATACTTGTTTTATTCAATGGTGAATCTGGCATATTCAACACAAATTATTACTAAGATATTTTCTAGTTAATCTCCTTGTTCTTCTGCAATTTTTATGCAGTCCCGCATAATGTTTTATGTCAATATAAATATTTTATTTATCTTAAAATTTTTGCTTTCATTATCCAACACTAGCAAGTTCTTTTTCTTCGCCCGGCATCAACAACGTAAATAACCAAAAAAAAAAAAAATAAAGTCAACTCAATATGACCAAGGTTTCAAATATCACAATTTAACTTAGAATTATAAGAGACTTTTAATCAATTAATAGAAATATAAGTATTACAATCTATATAAATTAGTTTTCAAAATTATAGATATAATTACATTAATCATGATAAACTTGACATATATTATGGAAATTAAAGAAATGAGAAACTATGTTCTTGTTCCATGTAAAAAAAAAAAAATATATATATATATAAATTCATAACGTGATATGCATAAATGAAGTTGCATAATTATAAAATTGAATTGGATCAAATCAAACCAATCAATAAAGAAACCAAACCAAACTGGATCTAGCATTAGGTTAAAACAATGATAAAGGTCACATTCGCAGGGACCTTGCACAATGAAGGTAATGAGATCAGTAAAAATAAACGCTTGTTGATAGAGTCGAGCTAACAAAAAATGGATTTTATTTTGTGAAAATAATCGAATATGGTTTTGTCGTGCAGTTAAAGGCTAAAAACAGTTGTTTCAATTTTATTTCTCTAGCCATGAAAATTTCAATGTATCTTCGTCTAAGGGCAAAACTGGTATCATTATTTCAATAGAGATTATGTGGAACATGTGATTAATATGAAGTTCTTGATTTTAGTTTGAAGTGGGGGAGGGGTAAACACTAGCGGTAATAGAATTTTCAAGGCCAATGTATGAACTATACCATCAAATTATTTGTACATATCCTAAAAATAAGGAAAGAGGTCAATGACCATAATTGATCATTTTTGTCAAGAGAGTTTAGTTTAATAGTGACCATTAAAGGGTGTGAGAGAGGTAAAGTGAGTAAGTTTTGCTGCTGGAAAAGACAAGAGAGTAAGAAGTAGGTTTTTGTATAGAAAATGTATTGATTTGAAAAAATAAAATAAAAAATAGGGTCATCTCAAAACTTATTTCTATCATAGGTATCGAAAGAGCATAATGTTTTTTTTTTTTTTTTAATCTCACATCACAACATTGAACACACTCACTAAACATAATTAATGCACTTGAAATCTTCGACTCTATCCTTTCTTTCACTCCCACTCTCAAATCCTCACTACCTTACACCCAAATCAACATATCTCAACATCGCAGTGCTTTGTCTCTCTTTCTTGTTGTTATCTTAGGTAATCTTACTTCACTCTTCCTTTATTTTTTTTCCCTTTACTTTATCTACTCTCACTTGTTGTGGAAATTGTAGAAATTACAATATGTAAATTGTTTATGTGTTCTTGTTGAAGCTAGAATAATCTATGGAATAACATGTGTGAGAGAGAATGTAGTGATTTGTTTGGTCTCATTGTAAAGTTTTTTTTTTTGAAATCTCAACATTGCATACCATGTGTTTAATGAAATGTCTAAAAGAGTTTTAGGCATACTTTATATATGAAAAGCAAGGAATGAAGGGCAATAACTTGTTTTCACTTTTCACAACTCATGATGGTTTGAATCCACAAATCGAATCAACAAATCTTGAATAAAGAATGCACTTCTTTTGGGGCGGAGTTACTGTTTGAAGATCCTTTTAGCTCTTGGTTTTCAGCTGTCTGGTCTGAATAAAGTTTCGTGTTAGTTTAGTGGGACCGTGGCTTTGGAATTTTGAGGGTGCTCGAGACAAGCAATTTTTATGTAGTCCCGCATGGTGTTTTTTACATTAACAAGTTCTTTTTCTTTATCCGGCATCAACAAAGTAAATAACCAAAAAAAAATATAATAATAATAAATAAAATAAAAAAGCAACGAGTCGAGATCAACTCAATATGGCCAAGGTTACTAACATCACAATTAACTTAGAGTTATAGGAGACTTTATAATCAATGAATAGAAATATAAGTATTATAATCTATGTAAATTAGTTTTCAAAATTATACATATAATTACACTAGTCATGATAAACTTGAAATATATTATGGAAACTAAAGAAAAGAGAAACTATGCTCTTGTTCCATGTAATAAAAAAAAAAAAATCTAAATTCATAATGTGATATGCATAAATGAAGTTGCATTATTATAAAATTGAATTAGACCAAATCAAACCAATCAATAAAGAAACCAAACCTAACCTAACCGAATACTAACACTAGGTTAAAGAAGTGATAAAGGTCACATTTGCAGGGAAATTGCAAAATGAAGGTATTGGGATTAGTCAAAATAAGCACTTGTTTATAGAGCCAAGCTAAACAAAAAATGGATTTTAGTTTGTGAAAAGAATAGAATATGGTTTTATCGTGTAGTCAAAGGTTAAAAGCAATCGTTTCAGTTTCATTTCTCTAGCCATGAAGTTTTCAATATATCTTCGTCTGAGCGTAGAACCGATATCATCATCTTGTAGAGATTGTGTGGAACATGTGATTAATTTAGAGTTATTAATTTTAGTCTAAAGTGGGGGAGGGGTAAACATTAGAAGGTAATAGAATTTTCAAGGCTGGTGTAAGAACTATTCCATCAAATTATTTGTACATATCTTGAAAATAAGGAAAGAGGCCAAGGACCAAAATTGATCATTTTCATCAAGAGAGTTTACTTTAATAGTGACCATTAGAGGGCATGGGAGAGGGTAAGTGGATGGGTTTTGCTACTGTGAGAGGCAAAATAGTAAGAAGTAGGTTTTTGTATAGAAATGGTACGGATTAAAAATAAAAAAAAATAAAAAATAGGGTCATCTCAAAACTTATTTCTAATATAGGTATCAAAGGAGCTTAATGTTGTTTTTTAATCTCACATCATAACATTGAACACACTGATCAAACATAATTAATGTACTCTTCTACTCTCTCCTTTCTTTCACTTTCACTCTCAAACCCTTACTACTTTACACCCAAATCAACATCTGAACTTCTTAATGCTTAGTCTCTCTTTCTTGTTGCTCTCTTAGGTAATTTTACCTCACTCTTTTTTTCTTTTTCCTTTTACCTTTATCCACTCCCACTTATTAGGGAACCATAGAAATTGCAATATGTGAATTGTTTATGTGCTCTTGTTGAAGCTAAACAATCTATGGAATAGCATGTGTGTGAGAGAATGTAATGATTTGTTTGGTTTCACTATAAAGTATTAATTTTTTTTTAAATCTCAACACTGCATACCATGTGTTCAATGAAATATCAAAAAGAGGATTAGGCATACTTTATAAATGAAAAGCATGAAATGAAGGATAGTAAATTTTTGTAACTAAGTTGCGAAACTCGCAATGCATATTGTTTAGCATGTAGGTGTTATGTCATGATGTTTATGGTGTGATGTTGATAGGTTTGCAATGGTTGATTTTGGTCAATTTATCATCTACACCTGTAGAAATATTGTAGATGGTAAGTACATATCATAATATGATAAGGCCTCAATTGGAAGGCAAAAGCAAGGATGGATGTGAACTATCGTCAATTCGTAAGAAAAAATATATTCAAGTATTAGAGAAAATATTATTGTTGGCCATGTTGAAATAATGCATAGATATCATTATCATATGTCACACTCTATATGTTTATGCCAATTGTGAATGACAATGAAATTAAGAATCTCATTTCATAGGCTATGGAATTAGGTGCTTGGTTGATTCAAAAGCGATATGTTTAGATAAGCACTCCTCAAGAGATCCATTCAACACAACCAAACCCCTCACCTCATCTTTCTTCAGATGTACAAGTGAACACCTCCGGCTATCTTACTTTGGATATTGGTTAAACTACCCAAATGCATCAAACACCACATTTTGAAGTTGGGATGTTCACTCATGCCACTCTACAAGAACAAAGTCCAATGTGCTTTTCACTAATGCAAGATGAGGAGTATGGCCCATGTTTTTAATGCATCAATGTTTGATTTTGAAAACAAAGTTCAAGAAGAAGTGGCCCTTGTGCTTAACACTGGGGTTGAAGATGATGACATGGGTGATTATTACTAGGATGGAAAGTTAGTAAATTATAACTTAAGTTTTGATGTAAATGATAACGTTTCCAAAGAGGGTTAGGAGACCCATGAGAATGTTGCAAGTGATTTATGCACAACAAATCCTTCATGCACCATGCGAACTCCCATATAAGCCGAGCTAGCTCAAATGGTCATTAGAGATGTAATTCTGTAATTCAATTTAAGTAGGGGTAGCGGATACACTACTTTTGAGGAAGACACAAACATAACTATAGTAAACTATGCGAATGTGAGGATCTAGTTAAGGTATTGATGTTAAAAAAAAAAAAAAAAGGACCTCATCTACGTTGTGAAGACATTTCATATAAGAAAGCATTACAACTTTTGTGTTGATGAATCAAAGAAGTCTTTGTGGTCGACACATTGCGTGAAAAGGAACAAGGTGTACATAGAGGCTAAGGAAATGCAAGAAAAATTTGTAACGACTCTTCATCACTACCAAACTAGAAGTCATCCATACATGCACTAATTCGATGATGGATCAAAAGTATTCATAGAGAGACTCAAATGTCTCGGTCCAAGAGTTTCTCAATCATGTAAGGAAGAATCCTAATGCAAAGTTTGTAGACCTTCAATCCCATATGCTTCCAGCATCTTTGGTTACACGATGACGAGCAAATAGGCATAGGAAAGTAGGGAAAAAGCAATCACCCTTGTAACTAAAATAAATCATTCAATTAATTTCCAAAGTTTTTCAATGTTATTAAAGCCACAAACCCCAGTACATGGGTTATATGGGACTAGACAAGGTCGCTTAACTCTAATGAGTCGTACTTTAAATAGGTTTTTTCAACATTCGGTCCTTGTGTCAATGGTTTTAAGTACAATGTGCTACTTGTTTGTATTGAAGAGACATTTCTGTATGAGAAGTACAAGAATATCTTATTTACAGCATGCAGTGTTGATAGGGACAATCGGATTGTAAATATTTCACATCACATCGAAGGAATCTAAAGTAGCATGGGGTTGGTTTCTAAGGAAACAAAAGCTTCATGTTATTGGGCATCATAGAGGAGAGACCATATGCCATTTTCTTGACAGGGGTGCCGACAAGGTTATCAAACTCACAATATTATGTAGAATCATTGTAGAGTCTATAGAATCAAAACTTAGATTTGAAATGAGGAGACATTAGTTCTACAATTGATACAAAAATACTTTAAAAGACTATAGATATACTTACAAGTAGTTGTACAAACTTTAAATACATAATTAAAATAAAAAATATAAGAAATTAAGCTCTCTTTTCATAGTAGTTCTTAATCCATAACATAACATACATAGAAGAAGGACAAGTGAAGTTGAAATCAAGTTCTTTTTTGTTATTTTGTTTACAAAAATTTACATATTGAAGGAAAATAAAATTATCAAATTATGTTAAATTCTTAGCTATATAAATGAAATAAAAAAGCTCTTTTATGAGCTTTGTGATGAAGTACTTGAACTTTGAAATTAATCAATTTAGTGCCTAAAAGAACTTTTTGTGTATATTGATGGTACCCCCGTCAAGTTCTTTTAGGTACTGAATTGATCAATTTTAAAATTTAGGTACCCAGATAATCAATTTTAAAGTTCAAGTACTTAAATATATATTTTGTCAAAGTTTGAGTACCATTTGTGTCGTTGTCTCATATGTAAACATAATTGGAATATGATGAGAAAGATGTAGCACTTTCGCAATTGATGGGCTTAAGTAGTGTTTCATTTTTTATATTTTAACCTATTCAATTTAAATATGCAGTTACCATAAACTTAGTTGAAAATGTATTATTCTACATAATTTATGCGTAGATTTTGTTATGTTGGTTCCAAAAGTAAGTAACCAAGAGGACAGAGGGATTGGTTACCTTAAAATTCTTTCAAAAATTTTTTAGCTTAGATTATGAAATAAAACTTTAGTTTCTAAAATAATTTTATGAAAACAAACTTTGTTTTATTATTAAAGTAAATTATGTTTGATTCTAAAAACTACTTTATTTAGGTTATGAATACAACTTCTAATCCCTTTTTATTGCTTAATTAAGTTATGGTTCGAGAAGCTGTACTTCTATCTCTTACAACATATTAAGTATTCAGGTTCAAAAAATATTAGACAGTTAAATTAGAGTATATAAAATGTGGAAATTAAAAAGAGATGGAGTAAGACAAATTATACCCAAGCACATATAGTGATTCACCTTTTGTGTCAGTCTACTTTTCTAGCACCATACCATGGTACCAATTGCGTTTATTGGTTGTTCCATCAATAAATTCAAAACCTTGAACAAGGTATAAAGAGTCTTGCTTTCCTAAGCAATTGAACCAACTGCACTGTCTCTCTAGCTTAACCTATGCTAATCATGTAGAATGTATTTAGTAGAGTGTCATTAACATACAAGAATGCCACATTTTTTGTCATTCATGCATTACTACGTTGGAAATGATAGGAAAGAGGAGATAAAACTTTTACTTATGGTTGAATTTCCTTGGAATTCTTTAAGAATTGGAAATGATGATTGAGAGAGAGCGAGGGAAGTTTATGTAATTTAAGGGAAATAAAGGAAGAATACAATTACTCTAGAGTTTAAATATGTTACTCACCAACATATGTATTAAAATATTTGGTAATTGGACATAATTGCCCCTCTTTTTACTAATAAAGTTACTATTCTCCTCTTCTTTTATTCTAATTATTATAAGTTATTTCACTCTCCCCACCTTTTAGAAACTTTCATCCTCAAAAGTTACCTGGTTCATTAAAAAGTTATGGATATTTTGCCCTTATTTCATTTTTGAGTGCCCAAGTAGCCTCTTGCTTCATTTGATTGATCCACTATACTTTAATGTATTTGATCACACATCTTCTTAACATCTATTCCTTTGTGTCCCTTACTGAAATTAGTCACCAAACTGAAGTGAGATTTAACCGTACCTTCAACGGCTAAAAAATGGTCACTTGGCCTGGGTTTAGCACAAACTTCCTTAACATAGAAAAGTAGAATACATTATGTACTCTAGCTAAACTTGGGGGTAATGCCACTTTATAAGTGTTAGGATCTAGAGTATACCTTCAATGGGGAGCTTTGTGAATGATTGCACAAATGGGCTTTTGACACCATTTATAACCCAAAACCTTAAGGCAATGGCTTAATGGGTCTTCTCTCTTATAAACTCTTCACACAAGTCCCATATTTCCTATGTGTGATTCTTACAGTTGCACCCCAACAATCTCCCCCTCAAGTGTGAGTCTCCACAATAGGGTAGGCTATACTCCTCCTCAATAAGAGTTTGTCAAACTGACTCTACTAAACCCACTTTATGAGTGGTCCACCTACTCACCATGGGTTTCACAGATAAGTCATACTACCAAGCTCTTCTTTCCACATGGTGGGCCAACCATAGGAGATTTGCAGCCGAACTATCGGCTCTGATACTAATTGTTAGGATCTGGAGTATGTCTTCAATGGGGAGAAATCCAATAGGCTTTGTGAAGGATTGCATAAATGGGCTTTTGACACCATCTATAACTCAAAACCTTAAAGCAATGGGTTAATGGGTTTTCTCTCTTATAAACTCTTCACACAAGTCTCATATTTCCCATGTGGAATTCTCACACTCGCACCCCAACAATAAGCTACATCTCCAATCTGTTCTAAGATTTCAAAGGGTTCGATATATCTAGAGTTATTTACAATCTGTCACATATCTTGATTTAATGAAAACACATTATGGCTTAGAACTTACCTACTAATAACCATAATAAATACATATAATATCATTGACTCCAACTCACATATATAGGTTAGGTATCACTACATATTTAGATAAATATAACCTGCATAAAATACCACACTAACACTGCATTAGAGCATTCATCTTGTAATAACCAAATTTATACAATTTGAATATGAAAATCATTAAGTGAATAATGTAAAGTTTTTGGAAATATTTTAAAAGAAATCATAAAAAAAAAATCACCCCAAATTTTTTCTCGTTTTAAAAAATATTAAAATACAAAAAATCTAATTATTAATTAAGAATTGGATTATTATCAATAAAATTTTAAGATACAAATTTTCATAGTTTTTCGCAATCAATAACCGATAATAACTCAATAACATAATAAGATAACCTAATTTCAACTTTAATAAAATAATGGTAATTTGGACAAAAATGCAAAGAGCAAAAATGAGACATCTTGGTTTTAAAATTGTCAAGATGATCACGTTAATAAAAATTATAAAAACATAATATCTCTAATGACTAAAAGAATATGAGCATGGAATATTTTATATGCACATTGTCATATATATTTAGATAAGAATAAAAAGCAAGTCTGCAACCATCATTTGTTGAGTTTGTTATGTTGAGTGAGTCAAGTCATGTGTTGTCTCAAGTCTAGAGCAAGTTGAGTTAAGTCTGGTCAGTTTGTTAGTCAGTTGCTATCGTTACCTTGTTTTATTCTTCTTAAAAAAATGAGTAATGAAGGTTGAAATTGCTAAATTAATTCTTATTTTTTTCATATGTGCAATGTTGTATAGAATATCAGTTGTGTAAAGTTAAAGAAACATTTAAACTCCTAAAAGTATGAAATATCAAATAAATGTGATAGAAGACTAAAACAATATAATCATACTAACTGTAATTTATAAACTTAATAAATATGAAGGTTTAACAAAGAAATTGAAATTTCTTTGAGAAATGAAAAATAATAGCAAAAACTTGAATTAACTTTAATTTTGAAATTGAACATAGATAATCTAATTAGGCCAAGTAGAATGATTAATAAGATAAAATTAAATAGATTGATATAACCAAATTAATAAGTAATTAATTGATATTTGAGATTTCAAATGTTCCCTTTATTTAACCAATTTGCTTTAACTAACCTTTTCAATAAATTAAATTTTACTATCTTTTATGAATTTCAAGCTAAACTTCTTTTCTTTTTATTTTAAATCTCTAAACCCTTAGAAAAATTCAATTTCAATCGCTTAGTAAATTTGTAAACTCAAAATTTTAGTATATTTCACAAATTGATTTATTCAATTCCTTATAATTAACAAATTAGACCCTTTTTCTTTTATTTACAAATGATCCCAAGTTTCTCGAGTTCATTTAACTAAATGTATAAAATGTTCTCAATTAGCCATTTTAACTTGAATTCTATTTTCATAATCCCCATAAATTTTGAGTTCAACTACTTGTTTAAAAATATCAATTTTAAAGCTGAACTCAAATTAAATACCAATTTCTTACCAAAATTAAATTTCTACACTAGATTCTAATTCAAGATATTGATTTTGCTTCTATATACTCTAAATTTAGTTCCCAATCGTTTTTAATACTTAAGATAATGATCTTGAGGGTTTAAATCAAAACCTTTAACCATAAATATCTTTAATTATTTTATCTTTTTCCTATTTATTCCCTTTTCTTTTCTCTTTTACTACCATATTTTTCTTCCCTTTCTTTTCCTCTCTTCTTCTTTTCTTTCTTTTTTCTTTCTTACGTTTATTTTCTTCTTCTTCTCCTACAAAACCCTAAAAATTTAAATTTCAAATCTAACAAGAATTTGGAAGAAAATGAAGATAGAAAACAAGATTAAAGATGGAGATAATGCATAAAATGGCTTCAAGAACTTAAGAGGAATAGTGATAAAGAAATCAAGAAGTTTGAATTATCTACCAAGATAAGTTTTGTTACTTCCTTTATTTTAGTTATTGTTTATGTATGCATATGATGTGTTAGTATTAGATATAAGTTTAGGTTGTGATAAAACTTACAATCAAGGGAGAATGAGCGTAAAAGCTAAAAGCTAAAACCTAAGTTGTATGTGCATTTGTAAAGAGGGTTTGATGAAGTAGGTTTGATGATGTGATTGGAGATGTTAGATGAAGTAAAAGAGTGTTTAGAAGCGTTGTTTAAACTTGAAATAAATTTGTAGTGTTTGTATAATGTTTTAAATGAAGTATGATATAGTTTTGGCCAAAATAAAAAAAAAGTATGATATAGTTATGAAGTTAGATTTTAAAGAAAAGAATAAGGAAAAACGTGAAAAACAAAGATAAGGCACTCATTAAGGGCTTGATGGACCCCGTGACGGTCTCGACTTCTTAAAAAATTTGACAAACAAGTAATCATGGGCATGATCAAGAGCATGATAGCCTCTGACCATGCCATTTCTCTCTATCATGGGTATGATAGAGGGCGTGATGGGCCATCACGGGCGTGACAAGACTCCTAGTAGTGCGATAGTGTTTTCATATTTTAATCATAACTTTTTCGTCTGAACTCGGATCAAGGTGTTCAAAATGATACGGAAAGCTTAAAAACAGATCTATAACTTTTATGTTTTAAGTTTTTGGAATATTTAAAAGTATCAAGGCCTAAATTTTAATTGTTTCCAATTGCTACATATCCAAACAAAGTTGTAAACTTGTGTTTGCTAGTAATTGTATGTAATTAAGTATAAATGAACTTAGGTAATAAACCGAAGTTCAACTTGACTACATAAACTTGAATGAGTTAAAATGAATTAGATTGATTAATTTTGTTCAACTTGGCTAAGATTAAGTTAACATAGACTTAAGTTAATATGGATCTTAGATATAAAATGAGTTAGTTAATAAATTTAAGCTCAACTTGACCTAATGCACTTTGATAAGCTAAAATGATTTGGATTGATTAAGTTTAATCATTGATTTAGTGATTGAATTAAATGATTAACTCTAATCAATTTAGCTAGGATTATGTTAAAATAGGCTAATAGCTAATAATTAGCTTAGGTTGATGTGTTAGGCTAAACCATAAATAATATGGGGAATATGTTATGTCAGATGTGTATATGCTTTTGAAATAAGTATTTTTGAATATGAATGATGTGATGATGTTTTTGTAATAAATGGTTATAAATAAAGAGAAAAGAAATACTTTGACAGACAATGAAGAACTGTTTGTATCTTATCGGGGTGATCTTTGCAGTTATGAGAGGGTTCTTACTTATTTTTGATTAAATGGAATTTAAAAATGAGTTGATATAAATGAGCAATTAATTTAATTACTTATATGAGTTTAATTTCATGAATAAATGTTTGCTTTGGATATATTCTCTGAAAGAGCCACTAGCCAACCTTCTATTTCTATTTGGATTTCAATATGAAGGATAATGATGATTTGATGTTGATGATGGGGATGATTTTGATTTCCTAAAAGATTTTTATGACTTATCTTGGATGATAGGTGGGTAACATTAACCGTACCACATTGTTTGGGTTTGATTTAGTTGCATTTGTACTACTATAAATGTAATTAGCTATGTATGGAGAATTGGTTATTCATGTGTTGCTTGGTAATTGTTATCTTTGACAACTCACTAATTTAAAAGAGATCACACATTATTTGTAATCACCGAGTTGTAATTTTTTATGATTGTTTTTTAATTGATTAGTTACTATAATAAATGGACTTAATATTAACTAACTAACTAAATTAAAAAATCATGCATTGCATTAGCATTTATGAAGTATGCACATCACATATTATTATTCTTATTATGTGGTAATGCTTAGTGATATCCAGTGAATCTAGGGAAGGTTACCATAGGCTTGCTAGTTCTATAGGAACTAAGTAGGCTTGAAGGAAGTCGCCTGATGAGGACTAGCATGGAATGATAATACTTAGGGAGTTTCTGAGGTTCTAAGGTGAAGTTGTTAATGTGTTAATAGTATGTGTATATGAGAACAAATGAGTTTAAAAAAGAAATCCTCCCTCCTTAAGAAGAAGTTTGAGGTTATGTTAATAATAAGTAAATAAGTGACAATGAATTTGAGAAAAGAAATCCCCCTTCCTTAGTTCTTAGACTCTTCTAGGCGTGATACTAGAGCTGGTCCCCCCAAGAGGAGGCATAAATCTTCATTAGTTTGGATTTCAATCATCCAAACTGTACATGTCATATGATTAAGTATTGCATTGCATATGTTTGTTAATAAAACTTATTTGAAATTTTTTTATTGTATGGTTTAGTTATGTTATTCACTAAGCTGTGGATTAGCTCATACTCCCATAGTTTTGTGCAGGTATATCTTAGGCTAAGGGTGAGCTGAGAAAGTGCGAAGTCCTTGAAGACATGAAAATTAGCTTAGAAAGTAATTTATATGTTTGGCATTTAAGTTTAAGTTGTGTAATGTATAGACTTAGAAGAAGAATTAGAGCTTTTGTGTAATAGTTTGAGATTTTGAAAAATGTATATGTTCTATTCTATTTTACTGTTTGGTGGAGGATACCGACTCTCTGCAGTTCTGGAAGACTGTAAGAATCTATATTTCCTTAGCTATCAAATTATTTTTATAAAAGTAAAAGTTAGTAAACATTAAGTCGAGTCTTGAAAAACTTTGACTTGCAAAATGGTTCTTATATGTTGGATGCATATTTGATATGATTACTTCATGTTGATCCTTCTAAGACTCTTTTTTGGGGTGTGACACATCTACCTTCACTTAACTAGAGACAACTCATAAGGAAGTCCATCTGGCATACTACAACCCATAAACACATAAGGAAATTGGGTTTATTCCCTAAACTAGAAACCTAATATAGAAATATTAATAGCATAATAAAGTAAACATAAGGTTATGCAAACAAGCCTATTCATTGATAGGATAATCATCTCCATTAGTTCCATTGCCATAACTCACCACTATATCATAACTAGAAAGATAAAATACAATAGAAGTGTCACCTGAACCTGAAAAAGAGGAGAAGAGTAAGCCGAAACCTAGCATGGCATTACCTCAAGCATAAGCGCATAAACAAGCATAAATATATTCACATGTTACCATATACCTCATGCAACAATCATCCATTTATTATCTTTGTTTTATTTTTTTAAGTGCATTGGATAGCATGGGGATAACTCAATATCCTAATAACACACACAAGTATAATACTTACATATATGATGTTTGGTACTTCCCAACTTCCATGAGTTAAAAGCCTAGATCTATCTATAATCAACTCCAAATACGATTCCATATAGTGGTACCATCACCCAAGGATAATTGGGGTGCTACATTGACACCAATGGTAGTCTTAGTTCACCAATTACAACCAAGCATACCTAACACACAAATTTTTATAGCGATATATTCCGTTAGTCAAATTATAGTTCTATCCTAACAAGAACAAGCATCAAACGAGGTAATACCCATACCTAGAAAATTGGATCGTCCCAAACACTAGAGTCCTCTAACTTGAATTGCATCATAATTGAGATATTTAGAAATTACAATATCTCTAATCTCAACTATAGTCCACACTTTTAGAATTTTCTCTTTTTACCCCATTATTTTCTAGGTTTCAAGATCTTAAGTCAAACTTTAATCATAGAGGAAGGAGCCAAACAAATTTCAATTTCTTTTAAGAAGTAGAAAGATGAATAAGAAGAGGTTGCAATGTGCAAAGGTTAGTGCACCATTGTGTCGAAGGTCCTATAACTCATGTTTGAATCATATGTGTCACAGAAAGATACACAGTTTGGTGCATTGATTTGTGCACAAGCCATGAATAAGCTCATGTACTAGTCATGCACTTTTAGGAATAAAGTTCCAAGCTAAAGATTGGTACATGGCTTGATGCATAGGCTTGTATATAGGTTGTGCACTTCTAAAGTTGTTTTTTAGTTGTACCACAAAAAGGTACATGCCCTCATGCAAAAACTCACATAGTGGTTGTGCACTCCTAAAGATGCTTTATTCGAATTTTTTCGTGACTTTAAGGGTTTACACAACCTATACAGGGATTGTGCATTTAATCATACAATTTCTCCTTGTTTCCACTCGAAACATTTTTACACCTTTTTTTATTTACATTTAACACTTCCATGCCAAAAATATACAAATATTTACCCATGTTTCAACATAGCGACACTCTAAAAGATTGAAAAACTTTTCAAGTTGTCTTTCCTTCTCACAATTCTTTAGTATCTTTTTCTACTATAATTACTTCAACCTTCACCTTTTGAAATTCCTTCATAAATCTCTCTTAAATTTGTTGTCTTTTGTAGAGTATCACTAACACATAATAATGCAACTTTTTTGTCACTCATAAGTTTACGATATTGGAAATGATAAGAAAGAAAAGAGAAAACTTTCACTTCTCATTTAATTTTCTTGGAATTCTTTGAGAATTGTAAAAGATGATTGAGAGGGAGAGAGAGAAGCTTTTATAACATAAGGGAATATAAAGAAGAATGTAGTTACTCTAGGGTTTGAATATGTTATTCAACCAACATAGGTTCTAAAATATTTAGTGGTTAGACAAAATTAGCTCTTCTTTACTAATAGAGTTACTGTTTTTGCCCTCTTTGTATTTTAAGTTATTTCAAGTTACATTCTTAATTCCTATCATAATTCTTTTTTTTTTTTGTACACTATATATGACCCTTTGTGAAATACCCCAACTTTCTGTGTTTTGTTAATTAGATATTATCAGATGATTAGTATGAAAATACAGGTAATTTTTAATCTTAATTTAAATTTTATTTAGGATTAATTTTAAAAGATTTAGCTAGTTGAATTATGCAAACTATAGGATATAATTAGATAGTCTAGTATAATAGAACTAGTAAATGGATTTAATTGAAAATAGATATTCTAATATTGTAAATACCCAATCTAACCTATAAAACCACTTCAATTACCTAATTTAACAAATTTGAATTATTCAATACTTTCGAACTATCACCTGGAATTTGATTCGTTACGTTCAATCGCGTAAACCCCTAAACCTTTAACTAAGCCAATTAAGCTTAAATTCCGAATCATCTTAGAAAATTAAAACCGAATGTTTTCTTTCAAATATCAATTCCTAAGCCCCTAAAACCCTAAATTCAAATGAGATATTAATTTTGCTTCAATTAAGGTTACCTAAATTCAATTTCTAATGCCATTAGCAAATTTTCTATTCTTATTCCTTAAGTCTAATTTCAAATGCCCAAAAGCCCATAACCTATAGTCTATTCCAACACATGAAAGTCCAAGCCCATAATTAGGAGGCCTATTAACATGAAATCAAACCCTTGAATCATGTCCATAAACCCATTAATTCAAGCCCATAAGAACATACATTACCATACTTCATCACACACCATATAATGCCATAAATTCTAGAGAACTCCAATATGTGAAAGACTAAAATGACCTTAGCTAATTCTAGAGAATTCTACACTTAAAAGGACCAAAATGCCCCTAAGGTATTTAAGCAAAGTGACTAAAATTCCCTTAATTCAAAAGGAAATTACTAGACATGAAATAGTATAAATAAGAATCTTAGAAATCCCTAATTATCCCTTTCATTTTTAGTAGCCCTTAACCCCTAAATTCTCTCCAAAAACCCCCTTTAAAACACACAAAAAATTCTACAACAATCCCTCATCAAGACAAGTCTTCAATAGGTAAGAAAATCCATCCTATTTCCATAATCTAATTACTCAAATTCTCTCCAAAAAGCTAATGTCTATTTCAATAAATTCCTAGGTGGTTTTGAAGGCTAAAAGAAAGGTTGGAGCTAGGAAAATTAACTTGAAGAAGCTTTATCGACACAAGGGATAGTAGTAGAGAGGAATCTAGGTTGTTTTGTTAAATCAAGTAAGTAATGTAATTAATATGTTTAGGATATGTTAATGACATTTAAATTCATGTAAAATACTAAAAATATACTTAGATTTAAGTAATGATTCATATATGTGTATGTATGCATGAAAACCAAAATGAGCATGTATATATATATTTATATTATGATAGTTGTTAATTTGGTGAAGTTATTATGTGTGTGTGTGTGTGCATTGGAATATGTACATATATGTATGATTATGCTAGATTGATATGTTTTATTGAAGTGAAATTATCAAACAAGAATCTTGAAGTATATGCATGTATATATGTTTTGATATGTGCTGGAAATTAGATAAACTGTTTTGATGATGATGATGATTTGAGCAGTGATTTCTGATTTAATTTGTAAAATATAAATCTAAGTATGAACTAGATGAAACAACATAGAATAAAGATTTTAGATGATTAAAATAAGTTAGGAGTCGAATTAAAAAAAGAAAACTTCAAAAATCACAAATTGTCTCGAATTAGTGTTTGATGTCGTTTGGAGGTGTCAATGTCGAAGGTTGAGTTGACGCCCAAACGGCTACCGTTGGTTGCAATACATTATCGAAACAATAGATCCACATGTCTACTTTATAAATCTGTGATGACCGACCAAGAACTAGTTGTCTTGATGGTCAAAATTGAGTCAAACGATTAGTCAATGCAGTAAATCCTTTGTTTTAGACAATTTAATTTTAATTGAAATTAAAACCCTAATTAACTAATTATTTTATACCAATTGAGCTTATGAACATGTAAAACAATGTGTTGGGAACTTTACATAAAAATATGAGTTAAAAAATCCATGTTTAAAGTAGTAAACCGATTGATTAAAGTTAAAGTGCACATTAGTATTTTATAGGAAATGAAATATTGAAATTTAAAGAATATCAAATCAAATGAAATAAATATGAAATAAATGTAAATAATGTGTTTTCATATTAAAATATGATTTTAAAGGTAAATAATTAATTATTTTGATTTTAGGATTTTACTAAATTAAATAGGTATAAAAATAGTTGATCATGAGCATACCCAGATTGTGATCTCCATGGAAAAATATATAAAATAAATAAATAGGTAAGTTAAACAATAAATATATTGGTATTTGTATGGATAGGAATGAATTAGGTTTATACTTGTGTTGAGTGTATTTTGAATTAAAGAGTGCATTAATAGACTTAATTAAATTTCATAAGGATTTTAAATATAAAATGAGCTTGATTAATTAAACTCTATCCAACTTAGCTAAATTAAGTTAATATATAATTATTAACTAATATTGGCTCATATATAAAATAATTGTAATGCGATAGACCATGAATAATAATAGGAGTATGTTGTTTCAAATGAATAATTACTAGAAAGACGAGTATTTCATATGAGTCAATAATTGACTTAAATACTTATATGAATCAATCTCTTGAGCAGATATCTGTTAGGAGTTTGCCTCTTTCTTTAACTTTTGGTCTATCATCTATTTATTAAGAGTACAGATTTTGTACTAGGTACATAGTGACTTATGTGTTGCGTGCTAGGATAAGCATCCTCAATGTATTAATACTAAAAGACGGCTTTAATAATTATTTATTGCTTGTACGTGGTCATTTAACTGGGTTCGAGGGGCAACAACCTTAGTAAGAGATGCCAGCACGATAGTTAGGTACTTAGGCCCCCCTTCCCTATCATTGATATTGGAAAAATGATGGTTACTAGTAGCTCGATGGTTAGCTGATAGGTTATTTAAAAGTTACATACATGCTATCTTAGGAAAAGAATTTGAATTAGAAGGATTTGTGCAAAATTTACAAGGTAACATCACTAGGCACAAGATGATCTTAAAGTTAGAAGGATATAATATATTGTTAGAAGCTTAGATAAGCATAACTTTTATAGGAAACTTCTATGGTCCCATCCATTTTTATAACGGGACCAGTCCTGTCATTTATTTAACAACTTATATTTATACCCACCATAATCACACTATTGAAATATTTGATATATTAATTACTATGTTTATTTTAATAGTTTGATTATTGACCGCATGGTTCTATTAATGGGAAGGTAGAAATTTCCACTTTTATGACATCATACTTAAAAGTTTCATCTTAAAACTCAGAAGATTTCACTACAATGATAAATAAATAATAATTTTGCACAATTATTTTATAATTCTTGCTCAAACATTCGTTTTCATGTTTACACTAACTAAGTTGATTTAATCTAAAAAAAGTTCAAGAATTGAGCAAGAGTTATTTAAAGACCATAAATTATTTCTAAGATTGATAGTTGATATATTAAAGAGAAATATAGGGTTTGAGACAAAGATTTTATCTAAGCACAAGATTTGACAATAGATGTTAGAGCTAGGGTCACTGGTTCATTAGCAAAAATAAATTAAGGATAATCTTCCCTTAGCAAAAGATTGTCTCATATAGATCTAGTAAGAAAGATGCTTCGAGTTTTACCTAAGATGTGAAATGAAATCTTAAAAAGACAATCATAAAGAAGCTTGTGATTTGAAGATGCCTACTCTTTGTTAGCTAATGAGCAAGCTTATGGCTTATGAAGCTGAAGTTGTAAACGTTTGAAAATTTTCATTACGAATTAATCTTTATAGTGACTTGAGAGATTTCACTATGATGATCCTACATAGGTATAAGACCTTACAAATGTCAAATAGTAACCCAAAAGGAACCAAGAACCTGAAAATCATCTGATAAGACCTGGAACCGAAACCAAGAAAGTATTAATATCTTGAAATAGGAACCAAAACCTTAAAGTCAAGCTTAACAATGTTATTATAAGGTTTTAAGATAGAAATCCTTAATTAGGACCCAAACCCCAATCACATAGCTTAAAATCTAGTAATAGCTAATCGCATAAACCTGAAACCTTAAGTATGAGTACCAAGAATTATCAGTAGTATTTTAGCAACATTGTCATGTATAAATACAATTGTCTTTGATTCATTAATGAATTTATCCTCTAGTAAATAAATATTCAACAGATAATAAAATCATTCATCACATGTACATGAAAGAAACTCAAAATATTACTCAAGAAGAATAAAACCTCTTTTTACCCATCCAAAAGGTGAACCCTAGGAAGCAATTCCATCATTTTTATTTTTTTCCAAATTTAGAGAAAATCAAGTTGAAGCCAATTTCAATGCATTAGTACAAAGTATTACAACAAAACAATCATGTCTCCTTTCTTTAAACCATCACTTAGCCACCCATGAATAGTGAAAGAGTACAAGGGTTGTACGATTTCCTTAAGTGCATAATCTTTCCCATATCACTTCAATCAATTCAAAATCCAAACTTTTAAGACAAATAAAATCAACAGTCCTTCTTATATACTCCACTAATCCACTCTTTTTCTCACTCACTCTCTCTCTCTCTCTCTCTCTCTCTCTGATCATTCTTCCTCTCTTTCTTTCTCTTTTCCTTTCTCATCTCTTTCTCTTTTCAATAAACAAACAAACAATCACTTTTTGTATCAAGAAAGATTTGACCTTTTTCAAGCAAACAAAAAGAAAGGAGGATTCTTTTGGAACAAGAGTAACAAAGCTCCACTTATACAAAGGAAAGTCACTCAACCTTTCCAAAAGGCTTTCTTTAGAAGAACCTAAGATCTATTTCTAAGTGTATTTTTTTTTCCTTGTTTCTCTTTTTTCTTTCCTTTTAGGTTTGGATTCTTACTCCTAGAAGGGAGTGGTGACCTATCACTCCACCATCACCAAGGTAAACCTCTAAACTCCATGATAGTTAAGTGAAGACAAGTTAGAAAAACAAGAAAATGTTGGTTATAGACATTTGAAAATTCAGAACCCTAGAGTTATGTATGTGTTTCAACTTGATTTCTTAGTATTTTGGGATTAAAACATCATAAATGAGGTCTATGTTTATCTAAGGGTTGGATTCCTTCATGGAAAGGGCAAAAAATGATGTTTTTCTTGCTTTACTACATATAAACAAGTTGTATAAACATTTAGGAGGCTTAGAACATCAAAAATCCACCTATAACCATACTATATAGGTCATGGTTCATAAGGGTCCCTTGAGATCCGAATTTAAGTTTTAGTTCTTTTCATTCTTTTACTCATGCTTTAAAAGAAAAAAAAATGAAATATTATGTAGTGTTATGGTTATCTCTAGCAATAAATATTGTAGAAGGTACAAATAGATATCACATACTAGTATAGTCACTTGGAAGATTGACTAGTGCACCATAACCATTTATGTATGTAATGGCTAGGAATGAACATGGGTTAAGATCAATATTTATGTCTTAATATGTCATTATGAATATGATAAAATCATTAAAGGAAGGTTAAAGGACCAACTTGGGCTTTAAAAGCTAAGAACTTTGATTAGGGTTAAGTAAGGAACTAAATGAGCCCACTCATATTTCTTTTCTTTAATTCAATTATTTGTCAACAAGATAGGTTATGTGCCACAAAGAAAACAAACTTGGAATCATGAATCACTTTCCCCACATAGGTCGCGAAATTATTAATTTATGGCTTAAATTGCCTAGAACTTGCTACTTGGTATTTAATGACCACAAATTACTTACATGATTTGTATAAGATTAAGTGAAAACAAGGTTATGAGGATGTAGGTATAATACTACCAAGTAAAATAAGGCATTAACTAAGGACATCACCACAGAAAACAAAAGTGGCAAATATGACATGTGACGCATATGTTTCAGTTCACATTAGAGTGTGATGAAATTAGCCAAAGTCCATGTCTATGATCACAAGATCAAACAAATCTGTACATTAGGGCTAATATGAGGAAAAAATATAAGACCCGATCTAAAATGGCTAATTTCGGCCCATAAAAAGATAAAGGAATGGATTGAGACTAATACATGAATTAATCACCATAAAGACCATGAAATAGAAAAGGATCAATAGGAATAAAACAAGGCTTAAATCAAAAGGGTATAGATTCTAGGCCCATGAAGCAAATCAAGACCTACAATAGTGTGTAACCAAAAATAAATATAATAATGATCACCTGTAATAAAATAGTGCAACTAAAGCCATTACATAGAATCAGGCCAAGATAAATGTGAGAGGAACATAATAAAGCCCAATTTGGATGTCAATTAGAAAGACACAACAATACCGATAATACCTTACCATAACTTTATAGAAATAGATACGGGATACAAAAGCTATTACTTTGTGTGAGGAGAATATAATGAGATAATGACAAATTAAACACATTACGATGAGTAAATGAGTGACCAGTTAGGATTACAAAAGATTAATGTGAATAAATGGATAGAGATGAGCAACTAGATAAGCAAGTGAAGTTGCTCATATAAATAACAAATGTAAAAAGTCCAATGGTCCAATGGCCTATAAAAGTAGATATAGACCAATCAGGCTCATAAGTGTTTATAAAGGAAACTAACAATTTCACTAAAAAGAGGGCCATAATCCAAAAAACCTATTAAAGTAAATAGAGCCAACATTAATTATACTAGCAAATTAGATAAAAGCCTACACATCAAAACGCTAAAAGAAATCCAAGTAAAAAAAGGCCTAAAAAGAACTAAGGGTTGAGAAAAGGCCTAAAAATACTATATGTCCCTAAACCCAAGAATTAGATTTTTGCTAAAAGTTATGCCTTTACTTGTATTGACACATATTACATTTTCTTTCACATACATAGGTGAGCTTGACTATCTCTTCAATGTCCCTTTTGACTACTACGATTCGTAATTGCTATTATGGACCGGTGAGTAACTTGGCCTTATTCACATTGTTTATGGATGTGGTATAGTTGTACCTAAATAAAAGATAATGATTGGTTTGTACGAGGATTTGGGTTATGTTTGCTATATTACTTGTAATTGATAAAAAATACCCTAAATGAAGCGATAAGTCAAGTTTACGATTTCTTTGATTGTTGCTTGGAAGTTAAGGAACGTTTGTTCATTGTTTGATCATTTGAACTTGACTAAATCATATTAGATAATAAAATTAAAATGGATCATGCATAGCATAACTATATAAGCATTGCATATATGTAGTCATTATTGCCACATATTACTATTTGGCCTATGATGAGTTTAAGGTTTCCTATGAGTAAATGCTAGATCCGCCTATTCTATCATGAGACTTATGGGTTCCTTGGGAACTACTTGGTTTTAGAGAAACACCGCTTGTGGTTCCCATGTGAATTAGGTAATACTTGGGGAGTTTCTCTATTTACAAATAGTCAAGTGAATTTTTACTATTCTTAAAATAAGCGTTATCTGCATTATACTTTGGTTCTCTTGGCATTAATGACGAGTGCTGAGTTTATTAACCTCAATAGAGGATGCAAATCTCTACCCTGCTTGGATTCCAATCATTCAAGCTTTTATGTATGTAATCATGTGTTTGAGCACTACATTGCATATGCCGAATAATAAAACTTGATGTGATATGCCATTATGTGTTTAATGTCTGGTTATTTCACTAAGATATGGGTTTCACTCACATCCTTATAGATTTCACAGGTATAGAGGCAGCCCTTGGCTGGTATCCATGAAAGACCTCAGCCCAATAGGTGCTTAACCTTTGGGGTAGGATCAGGCGAATAAGGCCACTAGGAATCCAAGACTTTATGTCCAGCTACTCTTATATATTTATTTTTGTCTATAATTAAGATGGTGTTAAAGCATTTCTAAGACTAAGTGATAAGATATCAATGTCCTAGTTTATCTTGTACTAAGATTGAAAAGGTTATTATTATCCATGATGCTATTATGTATATGCATGTTTTATTCATATTTTATACAACCTTGATTCTAGTTGATCGTGTCTCACCCTTAGGAGTAACTTGATTATATCATACACTTGTAGCTCTTTGGGTCCTGGGATATGGGCTATAGACAGACACAAGACTGAATGATATGTTTAGAGTACCCTTCGAGGTGTGATAGATATACTTCGTGTTGAAGAAAGTGATAATAAAAAAGAAGCTATAGCTTTTAAGGGAAATGAACAAAGGCTCAAAATTAATGATGAAAGATCCATTGACAAGGATGAAGATGTCTCTTTATTGGTTAAGCATCTCAATCAAATTCTTAAGGAAAAATGATATGAAATATTCTAATGATAAGAAATACTACTTTAACCACACCAAATTTGATATTGGAAAAATTTATAATGAAAACAAAGAAAAGAAGGAAAGGAAAGAGCTCATGTCTTACAAATGTAAAGCTACGTCACATAAAGTACAACTGCTCAGTTCTCATCAAGAGGCTTGAAACATTCAGGTTAAAGAAGAAGGCTTCAATGGCCACCTAGAGTGATCTTGACAAATTAAAGAATAAACTAGAAACTTTTGATACTGAAGAGGAAGCCAACATATGTTTGATGGCCAATGTGGAGGTAACTTTTGACTTTGATATCTTATATTAATTGTCGGAAGTTGTTTATGTTGAAGTGCAAAAGTTGTTAAATGATTTGTGAAAAAGAAAGAATAAATATTTAAGGTTGGAAAATGAAATAAAGGCCTTAAAAAAATGAAAAGGATGCATTAAGCTTAACAAATGAAAAATGATAATGAAGCTTAGTATATAGACAAAGAAGCATCGTAAATTGAAAACTTAGTTCCAAAAGAAGAGATAAAACACTTGAAAGTACAACATGATCTCTCCAAATCTATTTAGAGCACATTTACAAAGTTTAATGAAAGTGATGAATAATCAAACATGCTCTTAGCTGGTTAAGAATGGATTATACAATAACTCTATAAGTTCTAAATTTCTCATCAAGATTGTTCTTGTTGAATCAAAACAAGTACTGCAATATGAGAAAGTAGAAATTGAAAAATGTTGTTGCCTGACAAAAAAGGTATGTTGTTGAACATAAAAGCTACATCACTCAAGCTAAAAGGTACCTGATCCAACTTAGAAGGTGCTAATGTAACATAGGGGTACCCCAAATAGAGTCAAAAGATATAGGGTAAATAATAAGAGTACACTTATGCTTCTCCATATGTTGGTTCTTTTGTAACAAGCTTAGACATATTGAGATGAATTCTTTTCACAAAATAACAAGATTAGTAAAGAGCAAGTGAATAAAATTAAAGTTATGAGCTTGAATTTTAATGGACTCAAGCTTACTTGGGTTTGTAAGAACAATTGATCAATTTGATGTGCATAAGAACACTAAGTAAAGATGAAAAGATCTTGATATCTTAATAGTGGTTGCTCAAGACATATAATTGGAGATGCCTCAATGTTCTCAAGAATTACATGGAAAGACAAAGGAAATGTAAAGTTTAGAAGTTGCAAAGGAAATGTAATAGTTGTAACCACTACACTTGAAAAATAATTGCCACAAATGTTTAGTCAAATTCGATGTTACTATGGAAATGCTGCATGGGTATCATACTACTCTTGACCTTAGAGAAATAACGCTTGGATGATACTTAAAGAGAAGACTTAGAGGAAAGTGGATGGGAGGAGAAATATATAGTCTCAGTGGACCAAAGACACTTATGATAAGTAAAGAAGCTACTAAGTATCAACCTCACTAATCCAAACTGAGTGTTGACTTGTTCGTTATTTAAGTTCTATTTGACCCTTAAGAGCAAAGATTTCACAACTTGAATTGTTCTTCTAATCTCTAGAACATCTAATATGTCATATGAGAAAGCGTGTTTGAGTATTTATAGACTTTAGAGTTTGATGATATCCATGAAATCACACTAATGATCGATAATTGAGATTAATTCTATTCATTTTAGGGATATCTTGATAAGCAAGTTATAGACTTATGGCTAGTAGCCTATCTTATTAAGTTAATGAGATTGTTGAAGAGATATTAAGAACGGATGGACTAATTTAACAATCTTTACTTTGAATCTATAAAATTAAATCTTCTTAAGTCATCTCGATCATAATTGTCAAAATTGCGATTTTATTTATACGATTCTATGAGTTTAAGATTTTAAGAGGTTTTCCGAATTGACTCATGGATAGAATCGTTTTTTGATAGAATTTTATGATTTCAACCGAGTCTACATGTAAACTTGGTAAAGTCTTACGATTTTAACTGAATGTATCGATTCTACCTATTTGAGTCAAATAAGTTAAAATATAAAAATACAACTATGTTTACAAGCTTACCAATTATTAGGAATTATGATGATGTATTTTTCTTGTTGTCGTTTCTATTTGGTTTCCACGCACACTTTCTCTATCTTTTTTCCTCCCTCCCCGAAAACCCCTGTTCTACATTTATAGAATTCATTCAAGTGAAGTTATAGCTGTATAATTTACAAGAAAAATTATTTATTTCATTTATATAATTAAGCTTTTAATAAGTTGAAAATTTTGATTCTTCTTCAATTTATCACTTATTTCAAACAAAACAATAGAAAATAAATTAATTTTGACTTTATTTGCTCTTTTTTATATTATATATATATATTATATCATAGATTAAGAGTTATTATAAAAAAGAACTTAATTTTTTTTATTTTTTTTACATCCATTATATGTTCTAAGTTTTTTACATCTTTTATAAGAATTCCTATAATATTTCAAAGCTATTTTATAAAGGTTGTAGAAACTTACATTTTTACATTTTGATTTTACGTTCCGATTCTATTGATCCTTTAGTGATTTTATATAAAATCACGAATTTGACAACTTGATCGCGATTCTGAATTAGACTCACTGGATCCTATTATTCTATCCTGTGAATCAAAATCGTACACAATATTTTAATTCAGCAAATTTAGCACTCTACAGTTATCATTAATTCACATGTAATGTATATGAAATTCCTCATCACATGATGGGACAAAACTTTTTAGGTGAATGAAAAAGTATACTTTCGGCATAAGAAGCAATTCTGGTATTTATAAGCAGTTTAATGAGCAATATGGCCATGATTCTTCTTAGGCTCTGTATGTTTAATATTTTCCTGGTTGATTTGACAATCTTATTTTTATAATTTTTAAACAGATGTTTATCAAGTATATTCTTACTCATAACCAGATCAAATAAATAAGATACAGATACCAATGAAATATAGGTAAGATATAGATGAACATTAGACAATCCAAAATTTTACAAAGTGAATGAGAAATTTGGATCCATGGGGCATGCAGAGTATAGGCGAGATGGTTTTTTTCCTTTTTTTCTTTTTCTTTTTCTTTTTTTTAATAATTATTTGTATTGGATATTATATCAACTGTTGCTCGTGAATTGTCCCCATGTCTTTTTCTTCAATGGCTGTTTATATGCTTTCTTTTTTAACATTATTCCCGCTATGCAGAGTGAATATAATTTAAAGAACGACTGCAAAAAAAAAAAAAAAAAAAAATAAATAAATAATTTTCACAAATTATTCCTAGTTGCTTTTTCTGTCGAAACAAATGTACTATGAAATAAAATATTATCGATTGGCCAAAAAAGGAAAAAAAAAAAATATTGGTTAGTTACTACAAACTCAAGGCGAAGAACTATTTAAAATATAGTAATGAGCTATTTATATTGCTTATTAGTATCGCTTTTACATGCCCCCTCACAAAAATCCTATTATATCTAATCTTTGTTACAAAAGGATATTTATATACATCAAATCATTTACATATATATATTGTTTTCCAAGAAAATAAAAATGAAAAACCTATACAACAATAATATTAATTGTAGCCAGTTATATGCATGGGAACGGCTGTCGGCTGTACCACCATCAACCATCCAACTGTGATGTCCCATATCTTAAGATGGGTAAGAAAGCTACCTTTTGTAGCAAAAGCAACAAAAAGTAGGATCTGGATTTGAGTTTGGATCCAAATGATCCAGTCCTGGGTTTTGGACATGGTGTCACTCATCTTAGACCAGTTACAGTTACAAGGATAGATTGGAGCTCTAATACCATTTAAAAAGGAAAGAAATGTTTGAAAAATAATGTATGATAAACTATATTGAAAGATATCAATACGTAAAAGAAATCAACGTTCGATAATAAATTCATTTAAGGTATTAATATTTTAATTGATTAAAAAATGATATCAACGTCTTACAAATTGAGTCAAGTAATATCTTAGTAATTGATCATTAATAAAAATTTAAAAAACTTAATTGAAAATTAATCAAAATGTTGATACCGTAAATAAATGTTACAAAACGTTGATATCTCATTTGATTCACTTTACGAATTGTCGATACATTTTTATAACCGTTTGAAACGTCGATACTTTAAATGAATTTAGTCCCAAATAATGATGTCTTCTAATGTAATTTACCAAACAATTACAGCAATGTCGTCATCTACCCCCATGAAATCTAATCATATTAGGTCAAAACTGTTGATAACAAATACATCGAATCTAACTTAATCTAAATCTAACTACATATCACTAGCATGAATACACAGAAATAATAATAATAAAAGAGGGGGGGGGGGGGGGGGGGGGGGGGGGGGGGTGGTGGAGGAGAAGAGGAGGGAGGGGTGGGGGAATAAAACTACACTGAAAGAACAAAATAAATAAAGATATCGTCTCTAGCTCTATCAAGACGCCGATATCAAAATCTTTTGTTTTGGTTTTTGTAGAGAAGAAGGTGAAGGATTTTAAAGCCAATCATTTAGATAAAGAATATAAATTATCCAGGCTACATCTAATTTCTAGTATAGCATATTTCTACATCCTCTTGCAAAAATGCCAGGACCATAGCAAGAATGAAACATATCAGCCAATAAAGGAAACTGCAAAAGGCAAATAAGGTAACTGGGATGCAAGCAACCAAAGCAATGGGAACAACCACCCATGCTACCCGGTGTCCGAGTACTATGAAAAAGGTAGCACTGAAAGCAACAAGCATCGATGCTATGGAGAGAAATAGGGTTGTAAGACCAACTACTAGCCTTTTAGGCAAGGATTCTAGGAAATCTTCCTCTGCATAGCGTGATGTGAGGATGGATAAGAACATGAGGATTGATGTAACAGAAGAGAACAATGCAAATGCATCTGACATTGCAAAGGTTGTGAAGGCATTTGATTGTAGGAAGATTGGGGTGCCTTTAGTTGTCGTTCCCCCGGCACTGTAAAGATCGCAGCAAACATCACGGTTGTAATAAGCGTGGCCACAAGCATGCATGAGGAAGCTGTACTTTTCATCCATTCCTCCCCCTCTTTAACCAGTGCTCTATGTTCTTCACTGAAGAGCATTCTAGGGGTCCTGCCAGATTTATCCCGGATCTGCCTTGCTAATGGTTGAACTGTCTTCTCCACTTCCTACAAGGCATAAAAAAACACTACTTCAACGAATAGATGGGGTGAAAACACTGCACAGTTTAACTTGTGCATGCTTGGTAAGATTGTGAAGTTAATCCAAATTTATTTAGAAGAATGATCTATATTTCAAAAGCTAAAATAATTAGAACTTCCTTAGTTAAATACTGCTTTCACCTTCGGGATGAGCTTTTCTATAGAAACCTATCAAATGGACCACTTAATTAAAAAAGGGTTGAATCATGACTTAGGGATTTAAACTCAAAACCTTCTGCCTTTATACTGTGTTAATGTAGTATTTTTTTTTGCCACTTTGTTAATGTAGTACAACAACCAACTAATATAAATCTTACACCTATAATTTGGTGTAGTTTTTTTATATTTTGTGCCAAACACTGTCCAATAATAATCCTGTGTAGCTAGGTGCATGGATAATATGCTATAACATAGATGAGATGAAATTATATTGTAGTGAAGTTGAGCTTTCCTACATAAATATCGAACAATACCTTGAACCATGATAACTCCCTCTGCATCTGAAGAGCTGCTCCTGACACACTACTGAGATGTTCAAGAGGTGCAAGCATTCCTGCTAGGTGCAATATGTTTTGCCCATTGGCATCTTTGTAAGAAGTAATCATATCCTTATGCGCCCCTATGTCATGAATGAGATTGAAAATCTTTTCCTGGCGATAAATGACTGCGATGTGGAAAATGCTTCGGTTCTGCTTGTCCATTTTCCAAATTATATCAGGATATGAACTGATGAGTTCAGCTACAACCTCAACTATTCCATATTCTGCAGCTACAAGTAATGGATGCGTTGGGTTTGTAAACAGATCACATATCTTGGAGTCGTCCAACAATGAGAGCTGGTAAGATATTATCTTAACTAATCCTAAGGCTTCCATGTGCATTGACTTTCTTGAACAAACTAACTTGATTCCTGGTACTGGAAATAGAGATCAACTTTTTCAATAAAATTCATGCTTTCAACTGAAAGTAGAGACACATTATTTTTAATTGGCCTACCTATGAAAGTTGTTGCATGCCAAAGATTTTGGAATAAGCTTGAAGATGCTGCAAAAGCTTCACAGTAACAGTCCTAGTCAGTCTCAATCTCTTAAAAATGTACTAGTGATGGGGTTAATTTTACAAGTCAAATTATTGGCTTTTGTATTCACTCGCTGTTTAAAGTGTTAATGCGTGCATGTAGCTTTGAGCTGATAAGCAATCAATATAAAAGGTCACACTATATTTCAAAGCTTAAGGTTTTAAAATAGTTAACTAACAATACTAAGTTGATACAGTATCATAGTTGGAGGTACTAGATTCAAATCTTGCACCGTCATTTAACCCTTTTTATAAATAAGTTGTAGTTTTCGTTAAGGTGTCTAGAGCTCACAAGTGAAGAAGAGTATTAAATAATCAATATTAAAGCCTACACCACATCTACAAATTTGAACTTGTAAATCTATCAGATGTGTCGCTAATTTCACATGAAGTAAAAATGATAAAATTTAGGGAGGAAAACCTTGGCAATTGTTGCTGTTTTGGCTTACGAGATGGCTTGGATAGCAGACCTGAGATGGATCCTCGACATGAATCACTGAAAGACAGGTTTAAGATTTATCAAGCTTTATCAAGCTAGAAGCTCACATTATTAAATGAAAAGCGTGAAAATATCTCTGACAGGTACAATGCAACAATGTTATATACCCACATGGATAAAGAATCCTATGCCATTGCGTTAATAAACATTTGCTCGCAAATGCTGATGGCTTCTGAGCTAGAATATGCAGTGCTGTCATCCCATTGAGATCTTGAATGGTGGCTAGTTCAGGTTGGTCTTGAAGAATTTTAAGGGCTACATCTACAAGCAAAAGCATGTGGTCACTTGCTTCATATAAAGGGTGAAAGGAAGCATATTGGATTGAAAAGAATTGCTAATAGCTATATATATGAATAACAAACTTTGCTCTATAATCTTAAACTTTTTGCTTAGATGGCTGTATAGACTCAGTATCATATCAAAGCAGGACATCCTATGTTCAAATTCTTTCAGTCGTCATTGACTCCGAAGTCTCATACTACGAAAATAAAGAGAAAGGTTTTTAAACTGAATATATAACCCAAGCTAAATCTACAAGTTTAAGCTTGTCAAATCAAATTTACTTACCAAATAGATCTGTATTTATGGTGGCAATAAGAAGTGCAACATAGTCATCTTGTTTTAGATCTGCAATGCTTGTCACGCGGCATAGATAACAAACCATCTCCCTGTGTCCAAACAAGGCAGCAACATGTAGAGGTGTAAAACCCTTATTATTTCTTGCACCTGGCAAGTTTCTATTCTTTTGCACCATTACTTCCGCAATCCTGGTGACCCCAGACGCAGCAGCATAAAAAAGGGCAGTGTTGCTGCTCTTATTTCTCAGCTCGAAATCTGCTGGAGTCATCAATTTGACAACTTCCTCAACAAACTTGGTCTGTGTCGCCCCTGCTGCAATGTGAAGCAATGTGTCCATTCCTTTGGTGATTCTCACATTTGGAGCTCCAGGATGCGATCTTAGGAACTTCTCAGCATTTTCCCAATCACCTTTCATTGCAGCATGGTACAGAGGTGCATATAAGCTTCTTCGGCTTGAAGCATTTTTCTCTGTCACAGGAGTCGTAAGTGTGTAAAAAACAATTGATATATCCAAGCCAAAACATGACACAAGATGAAAGTGGATAATAAAAACTGAAATTATCACTATATGCATCAGAAAGTGTGGACAATCAATTGAAAGGGGCATAGCATAGGTCCCAAAGAAGAAATTGAATCATTCTTCAGGGAGTTTTTTATATGGCTGGATAAGATAAGGAACCATGAATCACTCTTAGGAACATCTACCGTGGCATGTGAAAATGCCATAAGCAAGTTACTGTGTCACCAAGGTTTACACAAACTATCATCACATTAACTTATCTATCAAAGACAACATTTTAGGGCCTGATTGTTTCATCATTTCTGGATTATCTTGATATAATTTTTCTAGCGTTTTCAAATAAATATTTATCAAGAAACTGATACCGATAAAAAACCGATAATATTTATAAACTGACCAAATAGAACTACTAGACCAATATAATATTATACATATAAGTTACAGATGTTGATCCGATATAGATATAATACAGATAAAAATCCAATAATTTTTCTGGTATCTCATCCCTAGTTAGGACAGGACAGTACATTTAGTTTGCAGCACATATACATGTACGATTGCTGTCAACTTGTCATATGAAAGTGGATGAAATGTGGACAAAAGGAAAAGCCAACTATATCAGTTTGTAGTACCAAACCAGTATGAACTCAAGAGATGAGTGATTCAGCTCCCTTTCAATGTAGCCTAGCTGATACAGTAAATAATTTTGCCATGATCCGTATTCATAAGATAAAAATTTCATTGAATTTCACATGTCTTGTTTATTGTGGCACTAGCACATCTATTATCCAAATTATGACTTCTATTAGGTGTGATGAGGGTCCTCCAAAAGTGAAAAAGTAAAAAGCTCAATGAATTCTCTCTAAACCATCTGATTTAAACTTGTGTGGGCATCTAACTGAGGCTTTGATTGAAACTCATCAAGCAGGTGAATTAAAGTAAGTGGGATTGAAATAAATATGCAGGACTTTGAACTCAAGAGCTCTTGCTTTAAACACTATATTGACTTTAGCTCCACAGCTCGCTGATAAAAGAAATTTAAGCTCGTAATATGGAACAGACCTATTAATACTTAACCAGACTGAGCATAAAAATCTCGTACTTACTATTGATGAGAAAAGAAGGCGGGGGTGGCAAAGGAACAGCCAAACTGCTAGATGGGGTCGAAGCAGGAGGAGGATGTGAAAAGGCTGTCTTTGTATTTTCAATTGCGGGGTCTCCATGGTGACTAGAATTAGTACCATGTTGTACTTTCAACACCACCGGCGGCTGTTCAACTGTGGGATGCTTGTCGATTGAACTTTGAGGAATAGATAATGAATATGAAGCATCATTAACATTACATGTCTGTGTGGGATTATTTTGTGATATGCTAATCTTGGGGGAAGAAGGAGCTACAAATCTTTCTGGAAAGCAAGAAGATATTGAAGGAGCTCTTTGCAACTCATAATGGGTAGACATTTGAAATTTCTTCTACCTTTGTGATTGCTAATAAATGCCGTGCGCATTTTTAGTTTAAGTTTCTAGCTTCCTTTTCATATGGCTGGAGACAATTAACACACGTTCACATATACACGGAAGAGGAAGACTAACTAAAGTAAAACAGACATCATAAGTCAACGACATGCCAATAAATAGCAAAGTAAACGAAACTACCAAGTTCTGATTCTGTCGGTTCAACTCTAGGTCTGAGAGCCCTCATGTGCCGAAACTTCTAAGAAATATTCAGATTAGTTGGTAGACGCGTTCACGGCATGGAGTTTCATTTGTCAAAGATGCATGGCCTTTATAGCTATTGACTGTTTCACTTATTTACAAAGAAAATGCTATTATTATTATTATTATTTTCTTGGTTTCGAAATTATTGATATAAACCCATATTTAAGATTGAAAATTTAGATTAATCATCATAATGTTATTAGAAAGAGCCAGAGCAAAGATGATCTTCAACCGGGAGCCGAAGCAGAAGTACCAGTTGCAGGATCCACATGAAATTTTTGGATCTCAATCTGAGCGGTGCCAATTATCCCCTAGTCCTCGAATAAGCTCCATTCATTCTTGGACTTTCAAAGTCTTAAGTTAAGATAGGATAGTATTGTGTAAGTTTATCTTGAAGTGCTACTGGATAAGCTTGGTTTTTAAAATATTTTTTATGCTTTTAAAAAATACCTTTTCTTTAATTGAAGTAATATTAATGCTCATATTTGATTTACACTTATATCTAAACTCAAGCAAATAATATGTAGCTCAAACTTTGATTAATGTATGTTTGAGTTCAAACATAAATTGCAATAGTTAGATTTCTTGAGTATGAATCAAATTGAACTATAGCTTGTAAGTGGGGACAACAATAATAGAATTAGGAGTAAGCATATTTAGATTAGGTAAGGTATAAAGTCTTACTTGTATCCAACCTGTAAGGTAGAAGGTACAAAGTGTTGTATTCGGAACCTATCCTATAGTACCTTGTATCCACCCTGTACCTTGTAAAACTCATAAGGTATAGAGTACATTTTGAATCATGTAAATTATTTTTTCTTTTTCAAATTTCAAATTGTAATATGTAAAAGACCTTATTTGTATATATTCATTATAAATAATATATCGAAGGAAATAAAAAATAAATAAATTTTTAATATCACAAGTTATAACAGAATTTGTTTATGTATTAAAGTTGAAATTTTGTAACAAATATTTGCAAAACCCCATTACATGATTTTAACAAAATTTTATAACATCTAGCTAATTCCACAATAAAAATCTTTGAAGCACATATGAATTAATAATTTTAGAAGATTAATGACACTTCTTTAACTTAGAAGTTTAAGTGCATACCATCGAAATTCTTGCAAATAAAAATTACAAGTACTTCAATAATAAAGTACAATTTTTCTAAATAAAAATTTAAATGATATTCTATAGATGGTAATCTTAATTAAAAGTTATTGCAAAATGAAAAATAGAGTATTATTTATTTATTTTATATATTTTTAAATAAAGTACATGTTTCGAGATAGGTACAAGATACCCTATAACCTATATACTCTATTGAATAGGTTCTATTGTGGGAACATGGTATGAAGATCTCATACACATACCCTATCCTATGAAAGCAGGTTCAAAAAAATAATATACATACCCTATCTTATGGCTCTTAATATCCATTCGAACTCTACCCAGTTTAGAAGGGCACAAATGGATACCTTATACGACGGTACCCACTCATCCCTAGGTAGAATATTGCAACAAGATAAGCGAAGCCCTATTAGATTGCAATGTTGTAACTATAAATTCAATATGGTGGTATAAATTACTGATGGGCTACTTTTTTCTCATAAAAATAATACATTTATTTTATTTCATGGTAATTATTAACTTATTCGATACATTTATTTGTTTAGATTATATTTTTGAGTTAATTTTTTATTCTTTCACAATTTATTCTTAAATTGTTATGTATCATTTTTAGTAGAAATATAACTAAATTATAGAAAGTGAAACTTTAAATACTAAATTGCGAAAATTTGAAAATAGAAGCACTTAGGTTGCATTTATCTCCTATTTCTTTTTATCTTAAACTTTTCATTTCCACTATCACACATTAGCTTTTGCTCTTTAATTTATCCTACATCTACAACATACATATAAAAGAAAAACTTACACACACACAGAGACTATATATATATATATATATATATAAAGTCAATTCAACAAAGTAAATGCACTAAAATTTTAGGGTCATTTAAACCTCACGTGTCTATAATGGGTATGACACACTAAGACTCAGTATCTGCAAGAAAACTACAATTAATAGCATTTACACCTCTAAGTAGGGGTGTTCATGGTTCAGTTAACTGATCTATAGCCCTATTTTTTGAACTTAACTGTAATGATCATATTTTTAATATCTCGATCATAAATCGATCCATTATAAATGGTTAACCGCCTTAACAATTAGCAATTTTTTTTGGTTAATTTTTTTTGTTTTCAGTTTTTAACCATTTAACATAATGGTTATGCAAAATTTGTAGTTAACCGTATTTTTCAATATGTCCGTAAAAAAATTAGGGCATTTTTTTTTACAATTACATTAAATATTGTGAATTAAGAATGTAAGATAAGTGAAAAAGTTATCAACATATATCAAGGCCATCAAGATAATCATCCACATTTATTTCGCATTGCTAAGCACCATCATAGTATACACACAACTAGAACAATTAAGTTAAGATAGATATGGTTTGAAACCTTCAAAATTTAGGCCTTTAGGGTTTGAAACCTCCAATATCAATTATTGATTTTTAACAAAATAATTATATAACTTATATAAATTATATATATAAATATGGAAGATAAACCTAAACCGTCAGTTTTTTATTCTATAAACCGAAACCAAAAGCTGAAAAAATTAATAACTCTAATCCTAAATTGAAATCGATGGACCGTAATTATTTTTTTTGGATTGGTTTTCTAGTTTTTGTTCGGTTATCTTAGACATTCGTTTTTTTGCACACCCCTACCTCTAAGCACACACACATATACTATATAAATCCATCAACTTAAGTGTATAATCAATATCTTCTTCAAATCAATATAATCAAATATTGAGTGACTTGTAAAGTCCACTCAAATATTTATAAAAAATTAAACATAATACTGTGAGGATCTATACCTCAAATCATCATCAAAATTAGATGTGAACTAATACAAAACCAGCTATGGTCCCTAGATATCTCTATAAATTAAACCATAAACTAAGTCAATAATCTATTAAATGGTCATTTTCACTATCATCCTCCCTATTGTCTCTGATAATGTTGTAGCCGGTAAGATCAAAAGTCATAGTATCATCATCACTTGAACCTGAAAAAGAAAGAAATGGGCCAGCACCTGGTACACACATATCAAAACCACATGCACGTGATCATGTAACAACACATTCACATGCAAATATAAAACTAGTACAATAATTAACATTTTATTATCTTCAAATTAAGTTAAGCATACAATGTAAAGATAACTCGGTATCTTGTCACATGTATATATAGTAAAACATTCATACAATGTTAGGTATTTCCAACGTCCATGAGTCGAAAATCTAGGTTATATATAATCATCTCCAAATACGACTCTACGTAGAGACAACGTCATGAAGGATCATTGGGGAATTGCATTATCATTACCACTACTCTTAGTCCATCAATGATAGACAAGCGCATGCAAGAAATAGACTTACGGCCGAGTATTCAATTAGTTAGTTTAGGATTCTATCTTAAATAAGCATAAGCAACAAATAAGGTACATGCGTATTTGGAATGTTGACTCATTGTGAATTCAAACCTCTAGAACTCTCTAAACCTGGATTATAACATATATAAAGCATTTAGAGTCATTCATGTTTTGAAACCCAACTCTACGTCATGCTCCTATAGTTAACCTACATTACAATCATTATAAAAAATGTTAAGTAAGTACTTAATATAATACAAGGTAGTTCAAAATTTCTATAAGATACTTTAAGATATTTAGTTTTAAAAAATTTATATTACAAAATACTAGTTTAAAATAAGAAATTGGTATTTAATTTGATAATATTTCAATTTTAAGGTTTTGAAGTGTAAGTCAACCTTAAAGAAATGAGTAGAACAAGTTTCATGAGCTTTAGAAGAGAATTTTACAAGTTCTTAAGAATTTGTATTGAACATAACCTAAACATGACCATACTCAAAGGTTAGTTTTGAACATGACTTGAACACGAGTTCGTGCCCGGGTTGTGTTTTTCAATACAACTTGAACATGACCTTGTGTTGGGGGTTGTTTTCATGTCAAAAGCTCAACACGACCTAAATATAACCTCTTGTTGGGGTTGTGTTGGTATCATAACCTCAACACGACTTGAACACAAGCCTGTGCTTAGGTTGCGTTGGCCCAATAACATCGAATTTGAAAATTTCCCTTGATTTTTCCATAAAAATTCGATTTTTATGCTTTACAATTGCAATTTATTCACAAAAACTCTTTCAAAAACCAAAGTGAATATCTCCTAACAAATATTTTCCACCCACATGCAAACAAGAAGCAAACTTACTTCTTCTTTTGTTGATCATTAAATATCTATTGCATTTATTATTACAATCATTACAATAGTAGGATGATGGATTGGATAGTTCGTAAAAGCTTTGGAAAAGTTGTATACAGTTTAGAAATTAAAGTTCAAAATAATATAACCAATAATAATGTCAAATCCTTACTATTATTTCTATAATAATATAAAACCAAAAATATACCAAACATATATCGACTACTCTAACACCATAAAGCCTATTTTAATTGCTTATATCATCCATAGGATATGATAAACTTAAAAGAGAAAAAAAAATCCATTCAAACTATTCCAATGAAAAATTAATATTTTTGTACAAATGTAGAGAATCATAGAAGAGAGAGAGAGAGAGAGAGAGAGATTAAAATAGGTTGTAGAAAAATAATTATGCAAATAGGGCAGTTTATATCTACCTTAATTTCTCCACCATAACTTCCATTGGCAACTTGAGTGCAATTCTAGTGAGAATGCATATAGTGAATGCGCCTTTAGCTAAATTGGAATCTCAATTTATAAGCACCTTTAATACCAACTCAGCAAAACAAACTTACAAGACCACTACTGGTTTTGCATCGATAATTTATTGGTTTTTAGATTGTAGGATTTTATCTCTATTAGTAACTTTTCGGTATTATATCAATATCGGATCAGTATCGGTTTGGTTTGATCAGTTTATAAGTAAAACTGTTATTTTTCATCGACATCATATTTGTATCGGTTCGATTTGAAAACAAAATCAAACCGACTATCCAAACAGGCCCATATGTATAATAATACATTATAAGCATAGACATAAACACATCTGTAATCATAAATTCATCATGCAAACTCCAAATCCAAACTTTACAAATGTGACATGAGCTCCAACGTCAAATTATGTAAACTCCAAATGCAAACTTCAATGGCCAACACAAACTAACTCCAAAATGCATACTGCAATACAAAATCCAAATATACATAATAGTCAAATATTCGTTAGTGGATAAATCTTTGAACACGTTAATTTTCATTGAAACGTATGTGTATACAAATTACAGTGCAAAATGAATTTTACGCAAAAAAGCTATACGGATATGCATCTAATCTTATCCTACTATTCCGACAAAAGAGAAATGGAAATCGAGGAAAAAGTAAAGCTCACTCTTCATCTCCTTTATCATGGCCATGGAGGAGAGCATGTGAGGTGACGAAAGATTAATTGAAAAAAAATATTAGAATTGCGATTTGTTGATTATGTACAAATACCAGAAAGCCATCTACTATCAATCGTTGATTCTAAAGAATGCTAGAAAAGATAGGAAAATAGAGAGAAATTGATATCATTGGTCCTTAAAAAAACATGCTATCATCCCTCAAACCTTAGGGCCAATAATTTATATGGAAAACAAAAAGATCAAATTGGGCCATAAGTAAAGCCCTTAAAAAGGCCTAAATAAAAGAAACAATCCAAAACATAAAAGAAACTTTAGAAGCTTAAATGGTGAAATTTGGCCAAAAAGTAGCTTACCCCACAAAAAAGCCCATTTTACATGGAAATATACTTTTGTTTCACAAAAAAATTTCTCACGACCATAATTATAAAAATGCTACTATACTAATTCACCCTTTTTGAGTCAATAATCTAACTATATCTGCTCTTCCTTGCATTTTGCATTAGCACGTGAGGTAGCTCATTAAAGTCATGAGAAAACACTTGAATTAACTTAATGAAGGGTGGAGATATTTGACACCTTCCTTGTAACCATCTTTGTAAGCCAATATGTCTCTTTTAAAAATTAGGTGGAGTCAAAAGAGGTTAAGATGAAAGTTGAAATGGGTAGTCATAAATGAGCTTGAATTAATTACTAGGCTACCTATGATCTTGCTAGATATCCAAAGTTGGCTATATGACATTGATGTGGTAAGATATAAGGCTGTGTAGAAAAAAATTGATTGAACCATGAACTCCACCAATCTAAACAAGAATCTTGTGACACTAAATTGATCGTTATGTGTATATATATATATATATATATATTAAAAAATAATTGAGCATGATTATGCACCTTGCTCGTCGTGTTCTAGGTTATGTGATTTCATCATTTTAAAACCTTGCTATGTTTACTTACATAATGAGAACATAACATTAATGAAGCAATTGTTCAATGCCAGGGTCTCTAAAAAGAAATTACTAAACAAGAAAAGAACGCATATACTTTTATGATATTTATAGAACCTTCATTTCTTGAACTTTTCATGCGCATTATGGTAGTGTTTGATTGGAAGAACCGAATAGCACATCATAGTACAAGGAGGACTAGATAGCACAATATAAGAAGAATTAGCCAATACAATTCTCTTGCACTATTGTTGGTATGTATAGTACTAGAAATTACTGGATAAAATTCTTATTAAGAGATTTTATTTTTGTCCAGTTCTAGATGAGAGACAAAAATTTTAAGTTTTGTCCAGTTCCATGGAGACAATTTTATCCAATCCTAGATACATTTTGTGACTAGATGCAAATGAATCACTATGCTAGAAGAAGATCATAGTGCTTTGATAGAACAAAGAGAGAGAGTGTAAGCCCCTAATTTTTAAGATAATATCAAGTTCAAATTCCCAGGAAACCCTAGTAGTTTAGATCCGGCAATACCGTATTCCTAAACCAAGAAGTCGAAATATGAGTAAAGGGTGCAGTTTGGTTTGTAATAATACTAGAATGTATTAAAAGATAAGATTAGCGAATTTTCGATCTATTTCGAACCCGATCGGATACAGATTTTGAAAAGCATGTCCTAGGGCTAGAAATATTAAATATATGATATTAGTACCGTTAGACTCGTAATTTCATAAGATTTCCAAATATATCAGTTATATAATTTTTTGGGTTATGAAAGTTACAGCTATAACATTTTTATTGTATTTTCATTATTACCGGTATTTTAAATGTCTAATCTACTTTTTGATTTATTCTATACTATTCACAAGTACAACTATCCATAACCTATTTCTTACATCTTACTCTTACAATTTCATCAATTTCCCTACAATTTACTTTTCCAATATAAACTTTATTACTTAAATTACTTTATTAATTTTGAAACTTACACAACACAACACAAACAAACCACCTCTCTTCCTCTTGAAACCAGCGAAACTCCACTCCCTCTTCCTCTCACATTTTGTTTTATTTAATTTCTTTTATTACAACAAACCTTAATCCATTTGTCTATATATATCCCTTTATGCCAACTCCTTTTCATTTTGCTCTCTCTTCCTTTTCATTTTAGAAGAAAAATTTTTGCAAAACCTCTCTCCCTCTCCTCTACATGCCGTGACCCTCTCCCTCTCTCCTCACACACACACTTTTCTTTTTGTTTCAAGTTTCATACTCCACACATCCAATAGGTAATAGATCTATAGCTTATTACCTTAAAAACATGTAATGGCAAGTTTATTCATGTGTGATTCCACTCAAAAATCCCCATGAGCTTCAAGCTAGTGATGTGGAAACACTTGAACATGAGATCCTTGCCATCACAATGTTTTACATCTTGTTATTTAAGTTACTTTGCTATTATCTTGTTTTATTATTAAGTTATGTTATTATTACTAATGATTTGTGCATATGTTCATCATCTATTCATATTCACATAACCATCATAGTATTCATGCATTTATAACTAGTGTAGTAAACTAGATCTAGTTGTTTTGAGTTTATAAATGCATTATACTTTTGTTTTATATTCATAAATAACTTATAATAGCTTGATGATAGTAGAAAAGTATTAGAAAGCTCAAGATCCACTTTAGTTTCAACAAAAATAACTTTTGAAAATTCGGATAAAAAAGGAACCATATTTAGAAAGCTTATTTTTCAACTTCAAAATGTGTATTTACATAAAAAATGAAGGGCTTAGGGAATAGATATAAAAAATGAGTGATCTTGATAAATAAAGCTTAGATCTACTAAGGAATATTTTCAAAACAAAGGCAAGTTTACAAAAGTTATATTTCAATCCAAAAAACAAGTATTAAATTCGTAATAAAGGAAGCTTGAAATGTAAACACCCATTTTTCAACTCCAAAACAAGATTTTTATTAAGGAAATGGAAGCCTTAAGGAGTAGGTTTGATTAGGAAATGGTTTTTGAAAGACTATATGAGTTTTACAAAGAAAACAAACTCAAATGAATTTTTCAAAATTCGGATTTGAAAATGACCCCTATTTAAACACCTAATTCCAAAAGCCAAAATAATGATTTTTATATAAAAAATGGAATTCCTAACGGATACATATAATAAAGACCAAATTTTGACAAAGATAAAAGATGTTTATCAAAATATAATCCTAGAACAAGGGATGGTTTCCAAGAATAGATTTAAACAATGTTTTTATTCTCTAAAGTTTTGTAAAATTTGTAATTAGGAAAGCCACCTATTAAAATATCTATTTTCTAATCCCAAAATGAAGGTTTTTATTATAATAATGAAGGTGATGGCTATATAGTTCATCAAGGTTAAGTTTTGATAAAAGCAAGTATGATTTTACAAGAAGAAAAACTATTTTTCTTAAGTCTAGTAAATTTCAAAAGTTTTACAAGTAAAAGTTTTTCAAAAAGAATTCTTGGTACTACATATATACATATAGATAGATCATCTCATAACCTTTATGAAAATAGCTTGTAGGTATTGCATATATACATGATGCATTTGTAGAAACAAAGTTAGAAAAGTAATGCCACATACTTCTTGTTGACATTATCTAAGTACATAAGAAATTAGAAATTTCCGACACTCATGCATCATGTATGGTATTGAGTTATATATGCATATAATAGAGTCTTACAAGATATAATGATAGCTAAGTATCTATCAAAGCTTTAGTATGATGTTTGTTTTGAGATTAGATGTTGAATTGTGGAATTGGAAATTCGTGTAGCATTCTATACCCTACTGTTCATGGACCAACCAACCTCATTTGCTGGAAATAACTCTAGAAATAGATATCTCTCGTTGAATAGGTAGAAATCGGTATATAATATGCGAAATTCCGAGTTAACAGTCGTGTTCGTTTTAAGTTGAAATTTCCTCTTAAACGAATTTTGACGAACTTGATAGAATAGAATTTATAAGTTCATTAAAACTACATAAAAATACTCATTTGAGTTATTTCTTTTGATTAGGAGACTTGGGAGATGGACTAGACCTTCCCGAGGACCATTACAATTAAGTGGATTTTCACGCCATGGCAAAGTGAGTTCACTCTCTTTAAGTTTCATGCTTGTGCTTGTGCATGTAATATTGGTGGCATTAGAATTAGGGTAAGATAAAATTGATTGTATGAATATGATTTTTATATGGGTAAATGAATAATAAGAATATCGGAATGAGCTTGTTGCAATTATTTGAATGATTTAGTATGGAATTAAATTGTCTGCAATATCTATGATCACCCATAAACTGTTAAATTATTATGCCATGATCTTATAATTAAATTGACATGCATACCATATGTGGAGTCACATTGCATAGGTTTTTATACCTTTATGGGAAGAAGGCATAATAACTGAGCAACGAGGGGCCTGTAAAATTGGATGTTGGCGTAATGGCCGTAAAATTTAATGTTGGCGTATGGGCCGGAAATAAAATTGTGCGTGGGTGGGCATTTGTATCAACCATAGATAAATTAAAATTGTAAGTAGGTGGGCACCTGTATCAACCACATTAAAAAGTGAGAAAAATTGAAATTGTTGGTCGTATGGGCTTAAAACACCTAAACCTGAATGGAGGGCGTAAATCCATTCGGCATAAGACTTTCGGATGGTCTTATGTATTGTATGCTCATGTGTTTGTGCATTCATATGGTTGCTAATAACTTGTTTGTTATATATATTGTTAAGTATTAAATTTTGGAAGTGGAACTCACTAAGCTCGTAAGCTTATATCCTAATAGTTTCCTGTTGCAGTATGAATATTTATGACTATCTCCGAGAAGCCACTTTCCTCATGTACAACTTTTGGACTCTAAGGAGCTTTTGGAAGAAGTTGGGACCTAGATGTAGGCATAGATTTCTAGTTGAATCTCCTAAATTGATATATATGATGGATGTTGTAAGAGACTTTTGAGAACCTAAGGACTCTTAATATTTTGATGGGGGTATGCCCCTTAGATCATGTAATAGCCTAATCTAGCTATAACTATTATGATTTACTTTCTTATTGCTATGTATGTCTCCTTAAGCTATTTCGAATCAAAGTATGGTTCCCTATATGTCAAACGTAAGCGTTACACCCAGTGTTTAAACTCATGGAGTGACTAAGGTTGTCATACTTAAGTTTAAATATTGCGTGTGGCGGATTGTCGCGTCTAGGGTACCCTTTGGGGCATGGCAGTTTAAGTTAGTATCAGAGCATGGTTAAGAATCTACACTCATAGCTTTAAAGAATAGACTTAAGGAGAAATAAAAAGAAAAGACTATGCTAGAGTAAGAATAAAATAAATAAGGCTTAGATAAGAATAGCCTGGGTAGAATGGGATTTACAAACCTAATACTTTCTTCTTTTGTGAATAGCTTACTCTTCGTGAAGCCCGTGTAGCAGCAAGCCAAATACGTAAGTAACCTGATGAGTCTTTGGTTGAATACCGTTTAAGAATTAGGGTCTTGTGTGAAAACTTTGCTTTATTTAGCTGCCCTAGGTCAATCCGAGAGATGTTTAATATATGGAAAAGAGGGTTGTTGAACACTGAGTGGTATAAAGTAGTGACCAACATAGAGTATTGCCCTATAAGGAAGAAATGTTGGTCAGAGCTTGAAGTGATTTATGCATTGGAAAGGATTGTTGTTTATAAGTTGGGGGAACCCATGTTACAAGAAGCTACTTTCGTGTTAAGGAATGAAAGGAAACCGACCTTTCCCGATTTTCAAACCTGGAACCTAATTGGATATCTGTTTTTTTATGCCCATGACTTGTTGGGGGATCACATCGATTAGCTTTGAGCGGATGCTCAAAGTCACTTCTTTTGGTGGGGAGCGTATGAGGAAGTACTATCTCCACCCACCGACATGGCCCAGCCACCTCCACTAAGTGAAATTGAGTACCAACCCCATGAGAAAGAAGTGGATGAGATAGAGGATGAGATTGTTACCTCGTCCGATGGATATAAGGACGAAGAAGTAGAAGAAGTTTACAAAAAGAAAATATGAGAATTCAAGGGAGGAGCGAGACCCCTATTTTGACCCGCAAGTCCAAGCTGAATTTTGTGGTTGCGACCTTGAAAGATAGGTCATAGTAGCTTTTGTTGTTCCGAAAGTTGTCTATGGTTGTTTTTTGTTGTGATGTTTTGAATCAATATGTTTTGATTTCAATTCCAATGTAAAGGTCTTTATACCTGCAGTTGAAGTTCTAATGAAATTATGTTATGTTTTATGAAGTTTAGATTTCTTTATTTAAGTTCCTTAAATTATACTTTGCTTTTATATTATCGCTTGCATAAGAATTTTCGACATTTCTGAATCTCGATAGAAAATGTTAATAATGTTACTGGAAGATTATCTTAACTAAGTTAATTAAAAAGTAACATAGCCGTGGTAGAGGAAGGAGACACCAAGAACAAAGCGTGTCAAATGAACCAAATATGGGGGGAGAGCAACAAGCAGCACTACGCCACCCACCCATGGCCGATGCTCAGCTGCTTTAAAAGTGACTTTAAGGCAACTGGCACAAGTGCTTGAGGCCATTCAACAAACTATGCCTGCTCCTACTCTTGCTCCTGTTCCTGTTCCCGCTCCCGCTCCAACACCTACTCTACCACCCTCAGCACAACAACCATCTATAGCCATGCAATGTTGAAAATGCGCAATCTTACCCTATCCTTACCTCTACTACTACCCTCAAGGCCATACAAGAGCTCTTTGCCTGAGTTCATAAGGAGTAATATACTATGAGGGGGCCTCCGAAAAACCTAATGAGGCTGACAATTGGTTGCCCAAATAGAACGGTCATTTGACTCATTTAAAGTACGCCACCACCACCACTTAAGAGTTAATTATGGTACATACCTGCTAAGGCTAAATGGGAGCGTATGGTGGGAATCTAAGAGGAGAGAACTCATGCCACTTGTTACATGGGAAATTTCCGCTACGAATTCCTCGAACATTACTTTCCTAGAAGTCTCGGGTATAGTACAGTGTAAACTTTCTACACATATCACAAAGAGGTTGCATAGTGGAACAATATGAGATCGAGTTCAGTCAGCTGCTCCAATATGCCCTTGACTCGTACAAATATAGTGAGGAGCTGAAGAGACAAGTATTTCTAAATGGTTTGGATGAGGATATGAGAGTGAGACTTGAGGAGTTTGATATCAGGACTTTTAGGGAATTGGTTGAAAGAGCACGAATTGTTGAAGGGGCCAAAAAGAGAAAAACAAAGACTGTAGATAGAATACCCTCTGTGTTTGGAAGAAAGTTTTATGGGGGGTCAAGTTTAAGGTATCCCAAGAAAAGGTTCAAGCCGCTTATTGGCTTCAAAGGAAATACAAGCAGGGGAAATGGAGGAAAGAATATCCCGAAAACCCTAAGTTGCTGGAAGTGCAAGAGAGAGCACTACCCTTGGAGATGTCCGCAGTTAAGAGATAAGTGCTATTTCTATGGGGAGGCAAGTCACAAGATCTCCGAGTGCCCTAAGAAGGCCACTACTACTTACTTTGTCTGTAAGCAAGTTGGACACTTTGCTAATGAGTGCCTACAGAAGACGGTGCCCCAGCCAGGACATTTGGATGATCATCCTTGATAAAACCTGGACATGGGAATAGTGGAAACCCCGGTAGTCGTTTTGGATCGGCTATGCATGGCATGAGGATATATGAATTAGAGGGACAATGGGTTTGTAAGGAAGTTGAGGACGAACGATATGAAATGGTTGCCTTAGAGGAAGACGATGGCTTAGATTTTAGACTTGTAACAGGTTAGTCTTCCAATCCTTATCTCTGTTTTTCAAATGATTATAAACTGCGTAGGATCCAGAGGTTATGAAAAGAAGAAATAAGTATCGTAATCTAAGATAAAGTTAGGAATGAACTAGAATGGTTTGGGATAGTGATTAGTCATGTTGAATACATGACACATATTAGTAGATAAAATGATTGCTTACACCTTGTTCGATACTGGAGCCACACACTCATTTATCACCACCAATTTGGTGAAACAAGTTGGATTACCAATAGCCACTGCCACATCCGGCTTTTGTATCAAGACTCCAACTGGAAATGTGGTAACAACCAATGAGGTGTTGAAAGACTGCCCAATAGTGATCCAGGGGCATCACATAAGATGTGATTTGATTGTTCTAGAAATGAGTAAATATGAAGTAATTTTGGGTATGAGTTGGTTGACCTTTGCTAAATCTGTTGTAGATTGTAGACGGAAGAAAGTAGAGTTTAAGGACTTGGATGGAAAAGATGTCGAATTTAAGGGAGAAACAATAAATTTAGGAAGAACTGAGTTGAGTTCGTTTGAACTACTTATAGATGAGGAGGTCGAGATCGAAAAGGAAAGTTCTTTTAGTGGAATGGAAAATAAGGATGAGTTGCCTCAAGTTGAGGATATACTAGTTGTTAATGAGTTTTAGGATGGATTTCCTGATGAACTACCAGGGTTACCCCTAAAGCGAGAGATTGACTTGGCACCAAACATAGAATCGATATCTAAAGCGCCTTATTGCATGGCTCTCGTTGAGTTAAAGGAGTTAAAGAAACAATTACAGCAACTTTTAGATCAAGGATTTGTAAAGCCAAGTATGTCACCATAGGGTCCACCAATTTTGTTTGTTAAGAAGAAGGATGGATCAATGAGGTTATGTGTGGATTACTGGGAGCTAAACAAAGTCACAATCAAGAATAGGTATCTACTCCCTAGGATTGATGATCTATTTGACCAACTGCAAAGAGCAAGTGTGTTTTCAAGGATTGATCTTCGATCAGGATACCATCAGCTAAGGTTAAGTCGGGAGATGTACCCAAAATGGCATTCCGAACTCGATATGGACATTATGAATTCTTGTGGCATCATTTGGATTAACAAATCTGCTGCATTCATGGATTTGATGAACCGTGTATAAGCCTTTATTAGATAAGTGTGTTATATTTTTTATTGATGATATCCTTATCTACTCAAAGACGCGCAAGCAACATGAAGAACACCTGCGCATGGCATTGCAAACTTTAAGAGAACACAAGTTATACGCCAAGTTTTCCAAGTGTGATTTTTGGTTGTATAGGATTTCATTTTTTGGTCATGTGGTATCAGGAGAGGGTATATCTGTGGACCCTGAAAAGATAAAAGCAGTAATGGATTGGAAACCACCCAAGATAGTAACAAAAGTAAGAAGCTTTTTGGGTCTGGCCGTGTATTATAGGAAGTTTGGTAAGGATTTTTCCAAGATAGCTAAACCCTTGACCCAATTAACCCAAAAGAATGAAAAGTTTATATGGACGGAAAAGAGAGACCAAAGCTTTCAAGAACTTAAGCAAAGACTTGTTTCTGCTCCGATTTTGGTACTACCAAATCCTTAAAAACCCTTCATATTACATAACAATGCATCGAGAAATGGTCTCGGATGTGTACTCTTGCAAGATGGGAAAGTGATTACCTACTCTTCAAGATAACTAAGACCACACGAACAAAATTACCTTACACATGATTTGGAACTAGCTGCAGTGGTGCTCGCTTTAAAGATACGGCGACACTACCTTTACGGGCAAAGGTATGTGTAAATCCTCAAATTTTTGGAATCGATTTAGCCTAAAACCTTAATCTGGAAGTCAATCGGAACTCTAAAGTCAACAAAACCCTAGTTAGATGTAATAGCTTAAGTCCGACAATCCCGAATAAGCAACTCAGAGAAAGTAAGTAAGAGTTTAGAATATAGAATAGTACGCAATTACCTAAGAAAGCCTAAAAAGATTAGATTAATAAAACCACGAATCATTTTGAACCCGATCGGACACAATTCTGGAAAAACATGTCCAGGGGCTCAAAATAGTAAAAATATTTCGAATATACCATTAGACTCATAAAAATATAAGGTTTTCAAAAATATCAATTTCATAATTTTTCGGTGGCTGAAAATATCGGATATTGCAATTATACGCGTATTTTCTTATTACTGGTACTTTATTAGTCATATCTACTTTACATTACACTATTCATTACTATTATACACTATTCTTTTATCTCTATTTTTCCTTACACCTACTTACAACGCCATAACCTATAACCTTTACTTTTTACATTTTCCATAACTTTATTTCACATCTACCTTACTTAATATTACATTTATTTAACAAAAATACAAAACAAAACACTCTCTCTCCCTCTATCAAAGCATGGCCGGCGCCCCTACCCCAGTGCTCCCCCCTCTCTGTTCATCCATCTCAATTTTTGTTTCAATTTTCTTTTATTTATATCACACAAAATTCCACTCCTCATTTCCTATAAATACCTCCCTCCTCTTTCACTTCTTTTACACAATTACTACTTGCAAATTCTCTAAAAAAAATCTCTCAAAACTCTCTCCAAATATCCTCCCAAAACTCTCTCAAAATAATCACAAAACCACTTTCTACCTACAACAAAACCCATAACCATATAACATTACCAAAGCCTTCTTTAGGTAAACTTTTCCTATTTTTTTTTCTCCTCATGTCATGTAACTTACATGACCATAGTGTGAATTTCCAAAGACTAAGTGTTATGGAAGCTATACTATGTTCATGTATTGTTCTTATTCATGAAACTCCATTTATGTTTATATTGTTTTATTTTGTTCTTACTATTGTTATTATATCAAAGTATTATTATTATATATATATATACATATTCTTTAAGAGCATATAAGCTCACTTGCAATTTATTTAATTTCATGCAATTTATTTATTTATTTATTCCATTACAATTTATTTATTCCTTGTTATTTTAAGACTAGTCTCTAGTCTTAAACTTGTTTCATCAAGTCAAAACAAATTTTTCTTTCTTTTATTTTATTTTTTCTTTTGGGATTAGTCTATTTCCTAGTCCCGGGAGCCTTGAAGAAGCTAAGATTCCCAATACTTGACTTTATTTATTATTTATGTTATTTTTGCTTGTTATTATTTCTCATAAATCATGCTATTAAGATTGTTCTCCAAATTTTTCAAAGCTTTAAAAATACTTGATAAGAAGGAGGTTTTGTCACTTAGGAAATAAGTTTATGTGAAATATAAAATTTATGGTTTACCAAAAGTAAAATATTCCTTTCCAAGTTTTAAGAAAAACTCATTACAAATTTGAAACTATGTTGTTTTAAAAAGCTTTTTAAATCATTATATATCGCTTTGTTTTACAAAAGAAAAATGATTTTTGATGATTTCTATAAAAACAAAACATAACAAAAACCTTATAAATAAGAAGTAAGAATTTTTAAGTTTAGGTCTTTTTAAATAAATAGTAAATAAAAAAAAAAAAAGATTGTGTAGAACAAAAATGGGAAAAGTAGCACTAAAATAGAGAAATTAGAAAGAGAAGAAAAAATTATTTTTCAAAAGTCATCCAGGAAAATAATAGGTCAAAAAATAAAGTAATTATTTGAAAACAAAAGAATCAAAGTATTCATTACAAAATAATTTACAAAATGAATTTCTTGTAAACAATAGTTTTCTAAAACTTCTAATTAACATTGTTCTACTTAAGAAATATAAATGGACAACAAACACTTGAGCATAAGTAAATATGAGCTAAGTAGCTATAAAAGTGGATTTCTTCAAACATTTAGATAACTAAGTATTTATCAAACAAATTTTGAATGATTTAATGTTTAGACCAAAATTGTTTTGGGTTGGAAAATTCGTGGTGATTTTTATCGCCACTGTTTCGGGGCCTATATGATCTAGTTTGATAGAAATAGGTTTAGAAATGAATAGATCTTTTCGAGTAGGTAGAAAACAATATATTATATGCGCAATTCCGAGCTAAAATGACCAAGCTATGGCCATTTTAAATAGGAATTCTCCTTTATACGAACTTTAACGTTCTCATGACATTGTTTTGTCAAAATTCAAGAAAATCATCAAGAAATACTCATCTTGGGTATTTCCTTTGGCTAGGTGATTCCGAGGAAGGATACCTATATCCCGAAGATTATTTCGATTAAGTGGAGTGTGTGAGTGACTCATCCGCTAGAGAATCGTCGCCATGGCATCAGGAGTTTATTTCCTTAAATTGCTTTACTTGATTGTGCTTGTAATCTAGTTGCATTAGAACTAAGGAAAGACAAATGGATATGTATGTAAGATAATTGGTTGAAAGGATCCTAAGAAAATTGAGGTCGGAATTGATTTAATGTTTGTTTTAGTATAATACTTGATTTGTTTGAAATTTTATGATCACCTTAACTTTGATAATAATGATGCTATGAAGTCACAAATAAATTGGTTTATGCATACGATGAAGTGAGTCACATTGCATTGGGCTATTATTCTTAGGTAAGAAGGATGGTAGTTCAGGTCGAAAGCAACACTTGATGGAGTGACCGAAAGCGATTGCTTGGCGACATGGAGAAAATGCTTGGCGGATAGTCCGGAAGCAAGGCTTAATTCAAGTAGACTTATGGTGCTTGGTGATATTGATCAAAAGCACAAATCTTTTTAACTAAAACTACTTGTTTTAAGGTTACGTATAACCACACCCCAAATGGAGGGTGTAAATCTATTCAACATATAGTTTTAACTAAAACTACTTGTTTTAAGGTTGCATCTCATATGATTGCTTAAATAACTTGTTTGAATTTTCATTTCAAGAAGTCATTTATGGAAATAGTTCTCACTAAGCCTATTAGCTTATACCCCTACAGATATCTTTTACAGTTCACTTATCTGTGGTTGAGGCCACAAGGACCCTGCAGTGAGGCATTTACTTTTTGGATAAGGAATTTCTAGATGAAGTTTAGTGTTGAATAGATGTAATATTCTTGTAATAGATTTAAGGCTGGGGAATGCCCCTAAGTTTTGTAAGACCATTATTATGAATAAATGATTTTATGAATCCTCTTTTCTTAATTTGTTATTATATCTCCTTAAGCTTCATAATTCCATGTTTGGTCCTCTAAATTGTGAGAGCCGCCTTACACTTAATGTCAAAGCTTAGGGGAATGACTAAGGTTGTCATACTTAAGCTTTAATATTGAATGTGGCAGACTGTTACGTTTAGGGTACCCCTTGGGGCGGGATAGTATAAGATCTACATTGATCACAAGAGCCTTAAGTATTTGTTCACACAAAAGGAGTTGAACATGAGACAAAGGCGATGGCTCGAGTTAATCAAGGATTTGATTTAGGGATTAATTATTGCCTGGGGAAAGTGAATGTGATAAGAATGAAGGGACGACTATGTGTACTAAGTGATGAGGGGATAAGAAAAGAGATCATGAGTGAAGCTCACAATTCGGGTATACGGTACACCCAGGAGGAACGAAAATGTACCAAGATCTCAAGGGACATTACTGGTGGAACGGAATGAAATGAGATGTAGCCAAATTTGTGTTGAAATGTCCGATTTGCCAGCAAGTGAAAGTAGAGCATCAACAGTCGGGGGGATTGTTGAAACCGTTGCCGATACTAGAATGGAAGTGGGATTAGATTTCCATGGATTTTGTGTGTGGATTGCCGAAAACGCCAACAGGGCATGATGTTATATCGGTTGTAGTAGATCGGTTAACCAAGTCCGCTCATTTCTTACCAATAAGTATGACTTATTTTATGGATAAATTGGCAAAGCTCTACATTAAGAAAGTCGTTTGTCTACATGGAGTACCAGCTGGGATTGAATTACATCGAGACCGAAGGTTTGTGTTCAAGTTTTGGGGAAGCATGCAAAAGTGTATGGGGACTAAGTTGCACTTCAGTACAACATATCATCCTCAGACCGATGGACAGTCTGAGCGAACCATACAAACCTTAGAGGATATGCTTCGAGCATGTGTGATGGAGTTTAAAGGAAGTTGGAAGCACACTTACCCTTAGTGGAGTTTGCTTACAACAGTAGTTATCACTCAACAATTAAAATGCCGCCTTATGAAGCTTTACATGGAGGAAAGTGTAGATCCCCGTTATTTTGGGATGATGTGGAGAAATTGGTTCTTGGACCGGATCTTATACAAGATGCCACCGATAAGGTACGAGTTATCCGACAACGGATGAAGGAGGCTCAAGATAGACAAAAGAGTTGGGCGGATCTAAAAAGGAGAGTTCTTGAGTTTCGGATAGGAGATCATGTGTACTTAAAGATAAATCCTAGAAAGAGTATCCATCGGATCCACTCACAAGGGAGGTTGAGCCCCTGGTATATTGGTCCATTTGAAATACTTGAGCGAGTTAGGGAATTGGCATACCGCCTTGCTTTACCACCAAATCTGTCTAGGGTACACAATGTTTTTCACGTCTTTGTTTTTCGAAAGCATATAGCTTAACCGGATCAAGTTGTGGAACTGGAACCGGTATTGTTAAAAGAGAACCTCACTTATGAAGAGCACCCGATGCAGATTCTAGATTGAAAAGTTCAAAAGTTGAGGAATAAGGAAATCAAGTATGTTAAGGTTCTTTGGAGGAATCACTCACACGAGGAGGTAACTTGGGAGGACGAGAATGAGATGCGACAGAAATATCCCAATTTGTTTGAGGAATCAGGTACGTGCTTCAAGTTTTGAGGACAAAACGTTTTTTGAGGGGGGTAGGTTGTAAGCCCCTAATTTTTAGGATAATGTCAAGTTCAAATCCTAAACCGGAAAGTCAATTGGAGACTTTAAGTCAATAAATTCCTAGGAAACCCTAGTAGTTTAGATCTGACAATCCCATATTCCTAAACCAAGAAGTTAAAATATGAGTAAAGGGTGTAGTTTGGTTCGTAATAATACTAGAATGTATTAAAAGATAAGATTAGCGAATTTTCGATCTATTTCGAACCCAATAACCCAATAGGATACAGACTTCGAAAATCGTGTCCCAGGGCTCGAAATATTAAATATATGATATTAGTATCGTTAGACTCGTAATTTCATAAGATTTGCAAATATATTAGTTATATAATTTTTCGAATTATAAAAGTTACAATTATAATCTTCTATACTATTCATAAGTACAACTACCCATAAGTTATTTCTTACATCCTTACATCCTACTCTTACAATTTCATCATTTTCCTTACAATTTACTTTTCCAATATAACTTTTATTACTTAAATTATGTTATTAATTTTGAAACTTTCACAACACAACACAAACAAACCCCCTATTTTCCTCTTTGAAACTGGCAAAACTCCCTCCTTCTTCCTTTCACATTTGTTTTATTTAATTTTTTTTGTACAACAAACCCAATCCATTTGTCTATATATATCCCTTTATGCTAACTCCTTTTCATTTTGCTCTCTTTCTTCCTTTTCATTTCAGAAGAAAATTTTTTGCAAAACCTCTCTCCCTCTCATCTACATTCAGTGACCCTCTCCCTCTCTCCTCACACACACACTTTTGTTTTTCTTTCAAGTTTCATACTCACACATCCAATAGGTAATATATCTATATCTTATTACCTTAAAAACATGTAATGGCAAGTTCATTCATGTGTGATTCCACTCAAAAATCCCCATGAGCTTCAAGCTAGGGATGTGGAAACACTTGAACATGAGATCCTTGCCATCACAATGTTTAGATCTTGTTATTTGAGTTATTTTGCTATTATCTTGTTTTATTTTAAGTAATTATTAGTATTATTAATGATTTGTGCATATGTTCATCATCCATTCATATTCACATAACCATCATAGTGTTCATGCATTTATAACTAGTGTAGTAAACTAGATCTAGTTGTTTTGAGTTCATAAATGTATTAGACTTTTGTTTTATGTTCATAAATAACTTGTAATAGCTTGATGATAGTAGAAAAGTATGTGAAAGCTCAAGATCTACTTTAGTTTCAACAAAAATAACTTTTGAAAATTCGGATAAAAAAGGAACCATATTTAGAAACTTATTTTTCAACTTCAAAATTTGTATTTTACATAAAAAAATGAAGGGCTTAGGGAATAGATATCATAAATGAGTGATCTTGATAAGTAAAGCTTAGATTCAAAACAAAGGCAAGTTTACAAAATTAAATTTCAATCTAAAAAACGAGTATTAAATTCGTAATAAAGGAAGCTTGAAATGTAAACACCCATTTTTCAACTCCAAAACAAGATTTTTATTAAGGAAATGAAAGCCTTAAGAAGTAAGTTTGATTAGGAAATGGTTTTTGAAAGACTATATGAGTTTTACAAAGAAAACAAACTCAAATGAATTTTTCAAAATTCCGATTTGAAAATGACCCGTATTTAAACACCTATTTTCAAAAGCCAAAATAATGATTTTTATAAAAAAAATGAAAGTCCTAGGGGATACATGTAATAAAGACCAAATTTTGATAAAGGTAAGAGATGTTTATCAAATTATAATCCTAGAACAAGGGATGGTTTCCAAGAATAGATTTAAACAATGTTTTTATTCTCTAAAGTTTTGTAAAATTCGTAATTAGGAAAGCCACCTATTAAAACATCTATTTTCTAATCTCAAAATGAAGGTTTTTATTAAAATAATGAAGGTGATGGCTATATAGGTCATCAAGGTTAAGTTTTGATAAAAGCAAGTATGATTTTACAAGAAGAAAAACTATTTTTCTTAAGTAAATTTCAAAAGTTTTGCAAAATAAAAGTTTTTCAAAAATAATTCTTGGTACTATATATATACATATAGATAGATCATCTCATAACCTTTATGACAATAGCTTGTAGGTATGGCATATATACATGATGCATTTGTAGAAACAAAGTTAGAAAAGTAATGCCACATACTTCTTGTTGACATTATCTAAGTACGTGAGAAATTAGAAATTTTCAACACTTGTGAATCATGCATGATATTGAGTTATATATGTATATAATAAAGTCTTACAAGATATAATGATAGCTAAGTATCTATCAAAGCTTTAGTATGATGTTTGTTTTGAGATTAAAAGTTGAATTGTGGAATGGGAAATTCGTGTAGCATTCTATACCCTACTGTTCATGGACCAACCGACCTCATTTGTTGGAAATAACTTTAGAAATAGATATCTCTCATTGAATAGGTAGAAATCGGTATATAATATGCGAAATTCCAAGTTAAAATGGCCAAGTCGTGTTCTTTTTAAGTTGGAATTTCCTCTTAAATGAATTTTGATGAAGTTGATAGAATAGAATTTATAAGTTCATTCAAACTACATAAAAATACTCATTAGAGTTATTTCTTTTGATTAGGAGACTTGGAAGACGGACTAGACCTTCCCGAGGACCATTACGATTAAGTGGATTTTCGCGCCATGGCAAAGTGAGTTCACTCTCTTTAAGTTTCATGCTTGTGCTTGTGCTTGTAATATTGATGGCATTAGAATTAGGGCAAGATAAAATTGATTGTATGAATATGATTTTTATATGGATAAATGAATAATAAGAATATCGGAATGAGCTTGTTGCAATTATTTGAATGCTTTAGTATGGAATTGAATTGTTTGCAATATCTATGATCACCCATAAACTGTTAAATTATTATGCCATGATCTTATAATTAAATTGACATGCATACCATATGTAGAGTCACATTGCATAGGTTATTATACTTATGTAGGAAGAAGGCATAATAACTGGGCAACGAGGGGCTTGTAAACTCGGATGTTGGCGTAATGGCTGTAAAATTTAATGTTGGCGTATGGGCCTGAAATAAAATTGTGTGTGGGTGGGCACTCGTATCAACCACAGATAAATTAAAATTGTGAGTGGGTGGGCACCTGTATCAACCACATTAAAAAGTGAGAAAAATTGAAATCATTGGTCCTATAGGCCAAAAACACCTAAGCCCGAATGGAGGGCGTAAATCCATTCTGAATAAGACTTCTAGATGGTCTTATGTATTGTATGCTCATGTGTTCGTGCATTCATATGGTTGCTAATAACTTGTTTGTTATATATATTATTGAGCATTAAATTTTGGAAGTGGAACTCACTAAGCTCGTAGGCTTATACCCCAATAGTTTCCTGTTGCAGTATGAATATTTATGGCTATCTTTAAGAAGCCACTTTCCTCAGGTACGACTTTTGGACTCTAGGGAGCTTTTGGAAGAAGTCGAGACCTAGATGTAGGCATAGACTTCTAATTGAATCTCCTAAATTGATATATATGATGGATGTTGTAAGAGACTTTTGAGAACTTAAGGACTCTTAATATTTTGATGTAGGTATGCCCCTTAGATCATGTAAAAGCCTAATCTAGCTATAACTGTTATGATTTACTTTCTTATTGCTATGTATGTTTCCTTAAGCTATTTCGAATCAAAATATGGTTACCTATATGTCAAACGTGAGCCTTACTCCCAATGTTAAACTCATGGAGTGACTAAGGTTGTCATACTTGAGTTTAAATATTGCGTGTAGCGGATTGTCGCGTTTAGGGTACACTTTGGTGCGTGACAAAGAGTAATGAGTTTTTGTTGTATTTTTCAATCTAAAAAATAAAGTATAAGAAGAAGTCTTTTATGCATTAGTTGTAACATAGTAAATAACTACTGGTATGTAACCTCTCTAATGAAGACACGTGGCCTAAAATAAATATAATAATACGTTAACATCCCCCCTTAAGTTCGGGTATACTAAGACCTAACTTAGATAACATATGAGATAAAGAAGCTACAGTAGGAAGTTTAGTAAACATATCAGCCAATTGATCTTCAGTAGAAACATGATGTAAATTAATAAAACCATGTGCAAGAAGAACACAAATAAAATGAATGTTGATGTCAATATGTTTCGTTTAGCCATGAAGACAAGGATTGAGAGTAATGAGAATAGTATATTTATTGACACAAGAAATAGAAATGGGTGAAAAACAAGGAATACGAGGATCTCGAAGAATATATGAAGTCCACAATAATTCCTTAGAAACAGTAGCAAGGCTGTGATACTTGGCTTTAGTTGTCGAAAATTGATGGTAGGCTGCTTTTTCGATTTCCAAGTAATAAGGGCATCACCAAGAAATATGCAAGAACCTATCAAAGGAGGAGGAACCCCAATTTGCATTCGAAAAAGCCTGAACAATAAGGAAATTTGAAAAAGAATAAAAGAGACCAATATCTATGGAACCCTTTAAGTATTTCAGCAAATGCACAACTGATTGATAATGAGACAACCTAGGTTGAGAAAGAAATTGAGTCTACTTATTAATAGCAAAAGTAACATTTGGTTGAGTGAAAGTCAAATATGAAAGCCAGCCAATAATCCGACGAAAGGAAGAAGGATCATCTAAGAGTTGACTGTCATTTTTCAATATTGTAGTAAAGGGTAGAGGCAAAGAAATTGGTTTACAACCTATTAAACCAACATCAGCTAACAAATCAATTATAAACTTTTGTTGATATACCATCACACTAGAAGAAACAGGACAAATCTCTAACCCAAGGAAGAACTAAGGAAGACCAAGGTCTTTTTTTGTAAATGCATGATCTAACTATGATTTTAAAAAAATAATAGATGACTCATTATTTCCCATCACCAATATGTCATCCACATAGAGTAAGACAACTATAAAACCATTAGAAGAAAACTGAGTGAATAAAGAATGATCACTAAAAGACTGAAGAAAATCTTTAGCAACTAGAAAAAGTGGAAATTTCTTTACTCCACTATTTAGAGGCTTGTATAAGCCCATAAAGAGATCATTTCAAACGATAAACTTGAGTAGAACTTGCTTTGGAATAAATTGGAGGAGGAAACATGTATATCTCTTTATCCAAATCCATTATGAAAAGCATCATTGATATCAAGTTAGTGTAAAGGCCAACGATAGGCAGCAATCATGGCTAATAGAATATGCATGATACTAAGTTTAGCAATAGGAGAATATGTATGGTACTAAGTTTACCATGGCTAATAGAATACACATGGTACTACGTTTAGCAATAGGAGAAAATGTATCATGATAATCTACTCCCTTTAATTATGTATAGCCTTTAGCTACCAATCTAACTTTATAATGCTCAATAGAACCATCAGGATGATAATTTTTTAAACCCATTTACATCCAATAGGATGTTTTCTTGACGGCAAATCAACAACATCCCAAGTGTCATTAAGTGCAAGTGCTTCTAATTCTTTATTTATAGCCAAGACCCATTTATCATGTTTAATAACTTGTGTAAAGGTAACTAGTTCTTAAGAAATGAAAACAAGTGCCATAGATTAAACAAAATCAGTGGAATACGCAGAGGAAGTATGAGTAGTAAAAAGAGGATAAAGAGAATTCAAAGAGCACGAAGGTAAAATGTGTATAGGGGTATGTGTGTATAAAGTATGTATATGAGATTGTAACAATTATGGAGGGTGTTTGAGCTTAGTAGATTTCCACATAGTAGACTGATGCAAGGAATTTGACATAGAAACAAGATCAGTAGTAGGTACCCAATCTAAACAAGAATAAGAAGAAGATGATGAAGTGTGTTTAGGAACTAAATCTTCAATAGAAAGATTAAGATGAGGAAAAATGTGTGTAACGAGTGAATTATCATAAGATTTAGCTAGTATATCAGAAGAAGACTGTTGAAAAAGAAAAGTATCTTCATGGAAAATGACATCACGACTAACCAAAATTCTCTTGTTATCTAAATCATAGAGCTTATAACCCTTTTGACCAAACAAATAACCAAGAAAAACACAACGAAGGCCTTCGGGATCAAACTTATCGATGTATGGTGAATGATCAATAGCAAAACACAAACATCCCATGACACAAAAGTGATCATAAGAAGAAGATTTATGAAAAAGAAGTTCATAGGGAGTTTCCAATGTAATTTTGCTATAGGCATGACGTTGATGAGATATGTGGTAGTGAGAATGCATTCCCCTCAAAAGGGTTTAGGTAGAAGACCTTGTAGCCTTAAAGCTCGAGATGTTTCAACAGTATGTCGATGCTTTCTTAAGACTAGACCATTTTGTTGAGTTGTGTATGGACATGATATTTTATGAATGATCCCAAGATTACATAACAAGGATTGACAAGAAATAGACAAAAACTCAGCTTATTATTAGTGCACATGAATTTAGGAGTAACTCCAAATTGATTCTTAATAAGTTTGAAGAACTTATCAAGATAACTTACAGCTTGTGATTTAAATTTCATGAGATAACATAAGTACATGATGTATAATAATCCAAGATGGTATGAAAATAACAATCTCTAGTGATTGAAGTAGTTGAATACGATCCCCAAATATCAACATGAATGATATCAAAAGCAACATTAGAACATGAAGAAGAATGACAAAAAGGAAGCTTATGAACTTTTGCTTCTACACAAACATCACATCTCAAGCCAAATATGCTTGACCTCAAACATAAGGACAAATGTTGTATCTTAGACGAAGATGCATGGCTAAGTCTTTTATGAAACAAAAGAACATCAATTTTGACATTGTTGCTTACAATAGAAAATTCAACACAGATAAAGAAACAGAATCACAGGTAGAAATAGCACCAGCCTAAAGCAAGTATAATCCATTTGACTCTTTCCTGTGAGCAACAACATGGTTATTGATTGGGTCCTGAAAAGTACATAAATAAGCATTAATATGAGCAACCAACTTGTTATCCACAAGTAATCTATGAACGGATAACAAGTTATGAGAAAAATCTAGAACAAAGAGGACGTTTGTCAAGGTAAGTGAAGTATTAACATGAATAGACCCATACAATTGAACAAATTTTGTGGATTCATTAGGTAGATGTGTAGTAATAGAATATGGTAATGTATGTGTATTAAAGAGAAGGGAATGGAAAGGAGTAATGTGATTAGTAGCTCCCGAATCAATTATCCAAGAACTAATGACATTACACATTGTGTTCAAGCAAGAGGTAGAATGTATAATACCCATAAAACTGGTGCAGCTCATAGCTGAAGTATCAACAATCTGTTTCTCATGCATGAGTTTCATCACCTCATTGCAAAGACTATGACCAGCTGTGGACCTAAATTTGAAAGTCCGTTAGAACGTGCATTATTGCATTATTACCCTAGGGATTAGGGATGCAACTGGGGCTGATTTGGAACGGGTCATATAAGACCCAAACCTGCCCGCTTCCCAATAGGGTTTCTCAAACCCTCCCTGCGACCCTACAGGGTTATCTATTTAATACCCAAACCCACCCCTGTAGGGTTTTGACATTGACCCGCCCCGCCCCGCCTCGCCTCGCCTCCCCTCGCCCCGCCTCTGTACGTGTCGGCCGCTGATTGCTTTGATGATGCATATTTGAAAACCATTTACAAGAGATATGACATTGCGTTGCTTAACAAAACTAGTTTCCTTGCTGGTTTCCTTTTTGGAGCGGCCTCGGCCTCCTATCAGGTGTGCATATACAAATTCTAGTACTCCTAAACAGTCGCTTTATTTATTTATTTTATCTTCAAGAGAAAAAATGCATGTGTATCTATTATTTTTTGACTTTTTGATGATATATGATGCTTTATGCTATTTTTTTTTCCAATTCAGTATGAAGGTATGGCTTTTGAAGATGGAAAAGGACTGAATATTTGGGACACCTTCACGCACAAATATCCTAGTTCCATTTCCATCTCTATCTAAAAATAATATTAATATAGTAATTTAGCATAATTCAGTAGTGGATAAGATTACAATAATATATATATATATATATATATCAAATTTGTTACTTAAATTTTTCATAGATTTTCTAAATTTTGAAAATTTAAATACAATGGAGGTAGAGATCAAGATGTTAAAAGTCAAGAAATAATAAAAATATATTACATAATTGTGATTTTAAAATTTCAGACTTAATTTTTTAAATTATTTATATTATGACGGGTTTGGATTACCCATCGGGTTTTTTTTAATGACCCGAACCTGCCCTGAAACCCTATAGGGTTAGCAAGTAATTTTCCAAACCCATCCTGTGACCCTATAGGGTTTTTAACTATTTGGACGAGCCAGGTACCCTATAATGACTCGCTCCGATTGCATCCCTACTAGGGATGAATGGTATCTGTAGTAAAAGAATCAAAAGGAGTAGACATGCAATTCAAATAACCACCACTAACCTCTGGTTTAGTATCCACAAAATTTATAGAATGTTTTGAAAATTTTGAATCAACTCCTCCAAAATTTTTACCTTTGTACCATTCGGGATATCCACAAACTAGAAACAAGTTTCAACACTATGACCCTCAATTTTACAATGTTTACAAAAAATTTTCTTGCCTTTCTTCTTACCAACAAAATTTGTTGCACTCGAAGACATACCAGACCTATTCATCTAATAAGTAATTTACCTCCCGAGCAGTTGATATTCCCGATGTAATAAAACCTTCCTTTTAACTTGTTGAACCAAACAATATGCTTTATTAACTGTTGGTAAGGGATCTACAACAAGAACCTGATTTCTAACTATTTCATAGTTATCACTCAAACCTATAAGAAATTGAATCAATCTAGTTTTTGACTCAAAATCTTGAATCTTCTCCTTAAGTTGACAAGAACAATCCTTAAGATGACCATAAGTACATATGGGATAAGTATGTAAAACTTGAAGTTCATCCCAATATTTCTTCATTTTATTATAATATGCAGCAATAGATTGACTAAATTGTTTCAAATTACTAATCTCATGTTGAATCTGAAAAATGAGAGGTCCATTACTATGTCTATACTACTCTAAGATTTCATTCCACAAATCATAAGCTAATGAAGAAAAAACATACTTTTGTGCAATTTCTTTTGTCATAGACTTAAGAATCCACATTCAAACCATGTAATCAACTCTTTATTGAAGTATCAAATCAGTAGAACCCAATCTAGGTTTAGGTAAAGTACCATTAATGAACCTTAATTTCATTTTTGCTCATAAACCAATTTTAATAGATCTTGCCCATGGCAAGTAATTCAAACCATCAAATACAATATTTTCCAATGGACATATTCGAATTATCCAATCCTAATAAGTACATTGGATCATCAAAAATCACTTCGTTCGATAAAGCACTATTATGCTCTATCGAACTATTCATGTTTACAGCAATCAAACAAGAAATGATAGATCAAGTAATAGATCTTATCGCTCTGATACCATGTGAATAGATGCAAATGAATCACTTTGCTAAGAGAAGATCACAGTGCTTCGATAGAACACAAAGAGAGAGTGAGTTTCTATTGTATTCGTCAATCTAAAAAATGAAGTACAAGAAGAAGCTTTTTATACATCAATTGTAACAGAGTAACTAACTACTGGTATGTAACCTATCTAATGAAGACATGTGGCCTAAAATAAATATAACAGTATGTTAACACATTTTATAAACCAAACATAACACAATGACCTTGTCCAGTCTAGTACCAAAAAAAAAAAAAATTGTACAACTAAACGCTACCTATATGTCTAAGACAATGTCAAGAGCATATTTTATTGCAGCATTATAACTTAGAGACAATCAAAGTAAGTTGTGTATTTAAGAGGACTATCACTAAGACATCCCACAACTAAATCTTCAATAAAATTGGATAATCCTTAATTTGTTCATAGAATTAAGGTTTAGATACTTAGAGATTAGGTTGGAAGAACTTATCTAGATATGATACACTAAGTAATTCTAACACACTCACAATGACTAATAGATGCACAACAATTGCTTGTGTTTACTTACCACAATCAAAAGAATGATAAGAGTATAAACAATAGAATTTTCCCGAAAGGAAGCTTCTTCGGTTTCATCAAAATATAGTAATGGAAATATTAACTATTTTAGTGGTTCGATTATGGTTAGGTATGATGTGAGTCATTGGATAGTGACTTACTGGTCTGTTAAAATTGATGACGGGACCATATAATTTTTCAGAAAGTATAGACCATAAAAGGAAGTGTATATCTTATGGTAACAATAATCCCTTGAGGGTATTTGTACATAAACCCTTATAAAGGAAAAATAGTTAATAAGAGAATAAAAATAAAACATCTTTCTAACACAACCGGCTTACCAGTTAAGTTTTTGATGTGCCGGTAGAACAAAGACTGGCTTGATGGTCACACACAACGCATCCAATAAGCTAGCAAGTTCTCTAGTATCCTGTGCATGGATGAGTGACAATCGAATGAACGCAACCGGCGGGCCGATGTGCCCTGTGACAAACTATAATATTTTGTGCTTGATTTCTATGGGACTGGCTAGTCGACATGCAAGGTACCGATATGTTGGTAAGCTTCAGGGCATTAGAATGTTCTGTTGGGTCCTGTATTACAACTTACAAGTACCTGTAATACAATTCAAACTACAATCTCTAACCTTAGTGCCTAATTCCCAAATGCCTAGAATAACACTTTTTGTATTAGAAATATCGTGCAAATAAAATGAGGCTCATGAATTTTGACTATCCAACCGATCTAATAGTGTCTTGTGAGAGAGTTTTTGCGGCTTTCTGGTTTGAGCTCTGGTAAGGAACCTGTAGGCTGATTTCCATTAGTAAGATATAGAAGGAAGTTTTCTTTCCAAGAAAGAAGGCCAAATTTATTAAATTAATATGGACAATAACAGATGATAAATATTTCAAACATGGGAACTTTTACGGTTTTGCCAACTGATTAATTATCTAACTATTAAAATAAATATAATAATTGATTTATTAATTATTTTATTAATGCGACTACAGTCTGATATAAATCCGAGACAATAAATAGTCGACAGGATAAGTATAAACCTGTGATGTATGTGAACACAACAGACACTAGAGGGACTGCAGTCGTCTTCCATTAACATCGCAATATAGATGGGGCGTCTACTACATTTATTGAATTATTGAGGGTAGTGCATATAATAAAAAAAGTTTTAATCAAAACACTAAAATGGAAAGTAGAATTTCCTATCTTGTTTAAATGTCTTAAATTAACGGTTTGAACTATATATCGAACTAGATTGAATCTTTTCTTTTCTTATATTTTTTTGTACCATATAACAAATACACGTGAAGCAATTTGATTTTGCAATGTCACAGTCCTCTTGGCAGTTCGTGTGTTTTGCTTGTCAAGATATCAAAAGCTAGCGTTTTCCTTTCTAGAGTAATATTTTGAGACAATGAGATGTAGGATTTTTTAAGTTTGATCAGTAAATTCGAACAATTAGAAAAAAAGAATCTGAAGTATCTAGGCAGTATATACATTAATATAACATATTTCTACAATCCCTTGCAAAAATGCCAGGGCCATAGCAAGAGTGAAACATATCAGCCAGTAAAGGAAACTGCAGAAAGGCAAATAAGGTAACTGGAATGCAGGCAATAAAAGCAATGGGAACAACAATCCATGCTACCCGTCACCGAGTACTAAGAAAAAGGTAGCACTAAAAGCAACAAGCATGGATGCTATGGAAAGAAACAGGGTTGTTAGACCAACTATCAGCCTCTTAGGCAATGATTCTAGGAAATCTTCCTCTGCATAGCACGAAGTGAGGATGGATAAGAAGATAAGGATTGATGTAACCGAAGAGAACAATGCAAATGCATCTGACACTGCAAAGGTCGTGAAGGCATTTACTCCTAGGAAGATTGGAGTGCCCTTGGTGTTGTCATTTCCCCCTGGCACTGTAAAGAGTGCAGCAAACATCACAGTCGTAATAAGGGTGGCAACAAGCATGCACGAGGAAGCTGTACTTTTCATCCATTCCTCCCCCTCCTTAACCAGTGCTCTATGTTCTTCACTGAACAGCATTCTAGGAGTTCTGCCAGATTTATCCCGCTTCTGCCTTGCTAGAGGTTGAACTGTCTTCTCCACTTCCTACAAGGCACAAAAACACTACTTCAAGAAATGGATGAGGTGAAAACACCGTATTGTTTAACTTCGCAATTTGCATGCTTGGTAGGGTGGAGAAATCAATGTTGAATTACCTGGGACAGTGATCTTTATTCCAAAGTTAAAATGATTAAAACTTCCTCTCTAAGATTCATACTCAATATCCCTTCAGATACAGGCCTTGCTTTTGATGCAAAGCCCTTAAAAGGACCACTTGATTAAATAAGGGTTAAATTCTGACATATGGATTTGAACTTAAAATCTCCTACGTCAATTCAATGTTAAGTGCAGCTTATCAACCATCTAATCTAAAGGATAAAACCTGTAAATTCGTGGAGGTTTTATTTTTAATGTTTTATACTTAAACATTGTCCAATTATGATGTTTTGTCGGCTAGGTGCATAATGAATACAGGTAGAGCATGTGGTCAAGATAAACTGTAATAGCATACTCATAAGATGAAACTATATTGTATTATTGTAGTAAAGTTGAGCTTTCCTATGTAAATATCAAAAAATACCTTGAACCACAATAATTCCCTCTGCATCTGAAGAGCTGCTCCTGATACATTACTAAGATGTTCAAGAGGTGCCAGCTTTCCCGCTAAATGCAATAAGTTTTGTCCATTGGCATCTTCGTAAGTAGCAATCATATCCTTATGAGCCCCGATGTCATGAATGAGATTGAAAATCTTTTCTTGGCGATACATGACTGCAACATGGAAAATGCTTCGATTTTGCTTGTCAATTTTCCAAATAATGTCAGGATATGAGCTGATGAGTACAGTTACAGCCTCAACTATTCCAAATTGTGCAGCAACAAGTAATGGATACGTTGGGTTTGTTAACAGATCACATATCTTGGAGTCTTCCAACAATAAGAGCTGGTCCGATAGTATCTTAATTAATCCTAAGGCTTGCATATGCATTGACTTTTTCGAATGAACTAACTTGATTCCTGGTACTGTAAAAAGGGATCAGATTCATCAAGTAAATTCATGCTTTCAGCCAAAAATAGCAACATAATTTTTCAAATGACCTACCTAAAAACGCTACTGCATGCCAAAGCTTTTGCAATAAGCTTGAAGACTCTGCAGAAGTTCCGTGATATCAGTTGTAGCCAGTCTCAATCTCTTAAGTATGTGCTAGTGACGGCGTTAATTTTCCATATCCATTTTACCATCTTATGTATTATCTCACTGTTAGACTTGCCAATGTGTGCATATGTAGCATTGACGTGATAAGTAAACAACATTAAATTCACACTATAATTAAAAGCTCAAGGTTGTAAATAGTTAACTAATGATTCTAATTTTATATGGTATCGTAGCAGGAGATGCTAGATTCAAATCTTGCATCGCTTTTAACACCCTTTGTCCTCACTTCATGAGCTTTTTTATTAAATCTGTTAGCTGTGTAGCTAAAGTTAACATGAGGAAGAAAAAAGTTGGTCAAAGAGAGAAAAACCTTGGGAGCAGTTCCTGTGTTGGCTCATGAGATGGCCTGAAAAGCAGCAGACTTGAGGTGGTTCCTCAGCTTGAATCACTGAAAGACATACTTGAGAATCAAAAAGCTAGAGGGCTCAATTTTTTTCAATGAAAACATTCCAAGTTCATTTGACAAGTGTACAATACAAAAATGGTGAATACTCACAAGAATATAGTATCCTATGCCATGGCGTTAATGAACTTTTGCTCACAAATGCTGATGGCTTCTGGGCCAGAATATGCAATGCTGTCATCCCATTTAGATCTCGAATGGTGGCTAGTTCAGGTTGGTCTCGAAGAATTTTAAGTGCTACATCTACAAGTAAAAGCATGTGTATAACTTGCTTCATATAGAATGTGAAAAGGAACATAAAGGATTGAGGAAGATGTTGAAAGCTATAAATACTATTACCCCACATGGATCTATAATCTTAACATTTTCAATTAGATGAGTCTATAGATGAACTCAATATTATATTAAAACAGGGCATCATGAATGCGAATTCTTTAAGTCCTCAATTTACTTCCAAGTCTCATACTGAGTCCAAAGTTTAGCTTGTCAATCCGATGGATACTGAGGTAATCTCAACAAGAATGAATCTAATTAACTTACCAAACAGATCTGTATTTATGGTGGCAATAAGAAGAGCAACATAGTCTTCCTGTTTAAGATCCTCAATGCATGTCACGTTGTATAGATACCAAACCATCTCCCTGTGTCCAAACAATGCAGCAACATGTAGAGGTGTAAATCCCTTATTATTTCTTGCCTCTGGCAAGTTTCTATTCTTTTGTACCATTACTTCTGCAATCTGGGTGACCCCAGATGCAGCAGCATAGAAAAGGGCAGTGTTGCTGCTCTTATTTCTCAGTTCTAAATCTGCTGGAATCATCAATTTGACAACTTCCTCAACAAACTTAGTCTGCATTGCCCCTGCAGCAATGTGAAGCAATGTGTCCATTCCTTTTGTGATTCTAACATTTAGAGCTCCTGGATGCGATCTTAAGAACTTCTCAGCGTTTTCCCAATCACCTTTCATTGCTGCACGGTATAGAGGTGCATATAAGCTTCTTCGGCTTGAAGCATTTTCCTCTGCCATGAGAGTCCTAAGTGTGTCAAAAAAAAGTAAAATATACAAGCCAAAACACTACACAAGATAAAAATGATAACGTAAGGGGCACAACATAGGTCCGCAATAATAAAAAAAAAAAAAATTGAAGCGTTCTTTAGCGTTATCTACATAGCCTGCCAAAAGATAATGAACTATGAATAAATTCTTAGGAACATCCATTACAGCATGAGAAAGTCTAAGCAACATCCATTACCCAAAAAAGACTTCCATACCAAAAGTTACTTCAGCACTAAGGTTTTCACAAACTATCATCACACTAACCTATCTATCAAGGACAACATTTCTTTGCTTAGTTAGGCCTTTCTCAGTTAAAGCAGTGCGGTATATTTAGTTTGCAGCACATGTACGTGTGGTTGCAGCCAACATCTCATGTGAAAAGTAGAGGAAATATGGCTATGTCAATTTGTAGTACCGAAAAAATATGATCTTAAGAGATGAGTGATTCAGCTCCCTTACTGTGCAGCTGAACTGGCCCAGTATTTGCCATGATCCATATACATAAAGATCAAATGATTAGTTAAAATTCACATGTCCAGATTAGCTTGACTTATGTCTATCATCCAAGTTATGAGTTCTATTAGTTTGTTGATGTTGTATGTGATAAGAGTCCTCTATCACAGAGAAAAGTCAAAGGTTCATTGAATTTAGTTCCAAAACCATAATTGAGAATTTTATTTAAACTCATTAAATGGACAACTTAATATAATGGGGTGAAATAAATTATATATAATTTCAACCTAAGAACCGTTTTGTCATACACAATGTGTGTGTGGTCCCACGTGAATTGTGGGGTGTGTGTGTGTGGGGGAGGGGGGGGGGGGGGGGGGTTGGGTTCGCGCGCGGTTGTGGGGGGAGGGAGAGGGAGATGGGATTTGTTTTGATTTATAAGCTAAGTAGTAAATTCTATATCAAAATCAGCTAAAAACTTTTTGAGTCAAGTAGTTGAAAATTAACTACTTTGAGCCTGGGGCAATACACCCATCTGATCTAAAAGCTTGAACTTAAACCTGTAAATATGGTATAGACCTTCTTACTATAAATGAGAATCATACTTACGATTGATGAGAAAGGAAGGCAATGGAGGCAAAGGAACAGCCAATTTAGCTGTGAGTGGGATGTTACTACTAGTTGGAGTTGAAGTATAAGCAGAAGTAGGATGTGAAAAGGGTGCCTTTGTATTTGCAGTTGCAGGGTCTCCATGATGATCACTAAAAGTAGTAGGAATTTGTGTTTTCAGGGCATCTTGTGGCCGCTCAAATGCAAGGTGCTTGTCAATTGAACTTCGAGGTATAGGAAATGAATATGAAGTATCACTATCATTGCATGTCTGTGTGGATTTATTTTGGGATTTGTTAATATCAGGATGGAATATGAATCTTTCTGGAAAGCAAGAAGAAATTGAAGGAGCTCCTTGCAACTTAAACTGGGTAGACATTTTGATTCCTTCTATCTTTGTGAATCCTAGAAAATGTTGTGTTCAGTTTCAGTTCCAAGTTTCAAGGTTCAAGCTTCCTCTTTATATGTCGGGAGATATTCACACGCTCAAAGACAAGAATGAAAGAGGGGGACTAACTAAAATAAAACAGACATCAAAAGTCAGTGCCACGCCGATGATATAACAAAATAAAGTATGCTTCTAAAATCTCATACGGTCCAGGAGTCGCATTATATTTTGGATAAGGTGGAAAAATCAATTATATATCTTCTGCTGTCATTTTTAAGGTTTTTTTGTAATCTGAGTGTCCTTATATGCCGAAACTACCGGGAAAGATCCACGTTGGTTTGTCAAAGATGTTTGGCCCATCATTGCTTTTGCTTAGGTCAAGAAAAAACTACCCCTTTTTGAACCTTATCTTAGTTACAAATGTCATTTCCCGTACTAGATAAGTTTTTTTTTTTTTTTTTTTGTTTTTTTCAAATGGCAACAATAGCATGTAATTTTTATAAAACTGCTCACGTCTCATAATTTCAACTGTATTTATGGGCTATTAGGTTAGAGGACTTGTATGGCTGGGTATTTAAGTAGTAAATGTTTTATCTCTATGATCTCACTATGTTTCAAAAACCTTGTTCTTAGAATAGTAGGAAGTCTTCCTAGTTTCAGATTAGTTACTATCAAGAGTAGCCGTCAAGATATAATAGCTCTAATATATTTGTAGATACATACCAAATTTAGATTATAATAGCTGTCAAGATATTATAGCTATAATATTTTTTATAGATACATGCCATATTTAGATTAAAATATTTTACCATAATTACAAGAGGAATATTCGGTTGGAATTAAGGGAATAATATTTGCTCAACCTAAAATTAAGGGATATGTCTTGTGTGTCCTTTAGTTTTGTTACGTTATCGAAGCACCTTCTTGTCCAGTGTGAATTTTTTTTTTTTTTTTTTTTTGTTAGCTCATGAAAAGGGGAGGTTAATTCTTGGCTTAGATTTTGTGGGACACACACACACATATATATTGGCTATTTTTTAGAATATCATCCATGGAGAAATCAGAAAAAGCTTGCGCCAAGTTTTCAGGTAAGGATTACTTTGCTTGGGAATTTCAATTCCAGATTTATGCACAGGGGAATGAATTATGGGGACATATAGATAGCACCACCACTAAACCCACTGATCCAACAAAGGCTGCTAAGTGGGACGTCAAAGATGCTTGCATCAAGAGTTGGTTGTTGCAAACTATGGAACTAGCAATTGTTGTCAATCTTTGGCTTGACAAGGCAGCTAAAGCCATGTGAAATTATCTTAAGAAAGTTTCTAATTAAAATACCTCAGCTAGGCTTTTTCAATTAGAGCATGATATTTCAAATTACACTCAAGGGAACCTAGCCATTCAAGAGTATTACAATAATTTTGTCATGCTATGGACTAAATACATAGATCTTGCGTATGCTTCAATCTCTGATGCTTCTTTACCAGATGTTTAGACTCTTCATCAGACTAGTCAAAGGGGTCAATTCTTAATGAAACTCAAACCTGAGTTTGAATTTGTCCATTCTAATGTATTGATGCAAATTCCTTCCCCATCTTTAAATGATAGTTTGAATTAACTTCTCAGGAAGGAATAATAGCTTTTGACTCATGATACTTTGGAACAGTAAAGGAATTCCAGTAATTTTTTCAACATTGCTTATGCTTCTAAGGGAAAATAGGGAGTTTGTGATATGACCAACACTTAATGTTACAACTATGAAACATTTCTCTATATTGCTAGTCAATGCAACTATTGAAAAATTAAGAGACATATTATTTCATAATGTCGTAAGTGTCCCCAAAATCGAAAATTTTGTGCTTTTCACACATCCACTATTAATACTATCACTAACTCTCCAGCTATAGTCCTTACTCCTGCTTCTCCACAGCCAACAGCCTCATTTATCACTCAAGAGAATGTTCAACGAATGATTATATCAGCTCTCTTTGCTCTTGGCCTAACTAGTAAATGTACATCTCTCTCTAAAATTTGGTTGTTTGACTCATGTGCTTCAAACCACATGACTTCATCACCTGATAATCTGATCAACATCATAAAATATGTTGAAAATTGGAAAATTGAGACTGCTAATGAGGATCATCTTCCCAAAATTGCCATTAGTGAAATTTCTTCTTCTCAATCCTTATCTCTCTTGATCTATCTGCCAATTTACTTTTTGTTAGGCGAATGGCTAATAATAATTGCAAAGTGGTTTTTTCCCCTTCTAGTTGCATTGTGCAACATCTGGTGTCAGGGAAGACAATAGAGGAAGGACCTAAATGGGCAAACTCTTTCCTTTCTATCTCAATGCACCAGCAAATCCTATAAGAGCATTTTCTTTATTCTGTGGTTCTCTTCAGAATGCCTATAGATTATTACATGTTAAGTTAGGCCATCCAAATGATAGAACTCTTTTGTATGCTAAAATTTGGGATGCTAGGAAATAAAATTTAGTTTTCTTCTAAAGATGTAATTTTTTACTATTCTAGTTGCAAAATGGGTAAAAGCAAAACTCTTCCTTTTCCATCTCATCATACTCATTCCTCTCATTGTTTTGGTTTGGTGCATAATAATGATTTAAGGGGGATTTGACCCACTATATCTCATGATCAGTACAAGTATTTTGTGACCTTCATTGACAATCATAGTCATTTTATCTTGATATATCTTTTGCAATGCAAGTTTGAAGTTTTTGATGCATTTAAAAAATTCTTAGCATTAATTGAAAATTAGTTCTCTAAAAGTATCAAAATACTTTGTTTTACTTCTAGGGGGAAGTACATGTCAACAGAATTCTAGGATTTTCTTCAACAAAAGGGAATTATTTCTTAACAAAGTTATCCTTATACACCCCCATAGAATGGGGTTGCCAAGAGAAAAAATCAGTATCTTCTTGATGAGGTGCATTCCTTCTTGAAGCTTTTGTTCGATCACAATTTTAGGTTGAGGCTTTGTCCATTACTACATTTGATTAATAGACTTCCTTCACCATCAATCACCATATTTCCATCTCTATCATCAACAACCTAAATATACTCATTTATGTCCTTTTGGTGTGTTTGTTTTGTTTTTCTTCCTCCCCAGGAGCAAGCTAAACTCTCAGCTCAATTTGCAAGATGTGCTTTCCTTGGTTATGCATGATACCAAAAAGGTTATATATGTTATGATCATATGATTCAACGACATCGTATTTCTCGTAATGTAATATTTCTTGAAACTTAATATTTTTTTTTTCCTTTTTATGCTGCCAACTTAAACTTTTTTTCCCATTCTCTTCTTCTTACTTTTGATAAGGAGCCAAATTTTCCTCAAATCACTTGTTATAGGCCTAGTGTAGTGTATACAAGAAGAAGTCAAGCTTAGGATGGCTTTGATGAAAATCCCTAAGAATCCTCCTTGACACTAAAACCTAACACAACACCTTCACCACTTTGAAGTTCCACACGAGAATCTCACCCTCCAAATAGGTATGGTTACACTGCCGAGAGATTTGATATTCATAAATCTTTAGTTGCAAAACTAGCATCTATCACTGTGCCAACTTGTTACTCCCAAGCTATGAAGCATGAATGTTGGAAACAAGTAATGTAGGAGGAACTAGATGTTTTACAATAAAATAATACTTAGGATATTGTATCTCGTCCACCTTCAATCACTCCATTAGCTATAAATGGATGTTTTCTATTAAACTCAAATATGATGGATCTTTATATAGGTATAAAACTTGCCTTGTCGCTCTTGGTAATCGTCAAGAATATGGGATAGACTATGGGGAAACATTTGCTCCCATTGTAAAGATGACTACGATTTGTACCATTTTAGCTATTGTAGCATCTCATGATTGACCCATTCACCAAATGGATGTAAAAAATGCATTTCTTCATGGAAACCTTAAGAAGTCATTTACATGCATTCTCCTCAAGGGCTAACAACTTCAATTACTATAGATGTTTTCCGTTTAAAGCAGTCATTATATTGGCTAAAACAAGCCCCTAATACTTGATTTGAAAAATTTCGACAAACACTTATTTACCTCTCCTTTGTGCAAAGCCAATATGATCCATCTTTATTTTTATGGAAAACTTACAAATCTATCGTTCTTTTACTTGTCTATGTAGATGATATCATCATTACAAGGAATGACTTTAGTGAAATTCAACAACTTAAAGCCTCTCTTCATGCTTCTTTTCCCATGAAAGACCTTAAACCCCATTGCTTATTTTTTGGGACTTGAAATTCACAAAAGTAGCAAAGGAATCTTTGTAAGTCAACAAAAATATCTCATTGATATATTTCACTTAACAGGCTTACAAGATTCTACTCCTATTGATACTCATATGGAAGTCAATGTTAAATTTCGGCAAGGTGAGGGTGATCTTATTCCAGATCCAACCTTATATCGGCAATTAGTTGGGAGCCTAGTTTACTTGACTATTACTTAACCAAATATATCATTTGCGATCAATCTAGTAAGTCAATTTATGGTTCACTAAGACATTTATATATGGCAGCAGTTAAAAGAATTATCTAATAACTTCTTGGCACTCCTAACTATAAGCCTTTTTTTTTTCATCTAGTTCTTTGCTTCATCTTATCGCCTCTAATGATGTTGATTGAGCTAGGTGTCTTGACACACAGTGTTCTACTACAAGTTGGTGTGTATACTTAGGAGATGCCTTAATTTCTTAGAAATGTAAAAAACAAGAATGAGTTTCTAAATCCTCCATGGAAGCTGAATATTGTCCTATGTCATTAGCATGTTCTGAAATAACTTGATTACATGGCTTACTATCAGAATTAGGTTATCCACAATCTTCTCCTAGTCCATTGCATGCTGATAATATAAGTGCTATTCAAATTGTGTCAAACCTTGTATTTCTCGAGCGTACTAAGCACATTGAGATGGATTGTCACTCCATTTGTGAAGCTTTTGACAAAGGTGTTTTTACTCTTCCACATATCTCCATTGATTGTCAGTTTGCTAATATTCTCACAAAACCCCTCACTCGTGGCTGTCATGAGTTTTTGGTTAACAAATTAATGCTACTTGATTCACCAACATCAATATGAGGATGGGTGTTAAGAGTAGCTACCAATATATTATATCTATAATATATTTGTAGATATATACCATATTTAGATTAGAGTATCTATAAATGTATTATAGTTGTAATTAGAGCTGGTCATACAGGTCATGGTCCACGGGGCGGCCAGTTTACCCATTTTAAAAACGAGTCACAACTAATTTTTTTCAGCCTATTTAAAAGAAATCCAAATTGCCCTGGTCTATTTAACTTGTGAGTCAAAGCAGGCTAGCCCATGAGGAGCCGGGCCATCCTGTGAGCCAAAAAAAAAAAAAAGGAAAAATAGGAAAAGTTTAAAAATAAGAATAATATATCGGTGTTTATTTATGATATGTTATGGAAGAAAATAGATTGATACATGCACCATAAGCATTATAACAGTTTATTAAGTATATATTTATTGATTTAAACGTAATATGATATCTAATAAATTATTTAAAAAAACTTGTTTTCATATATAAATAATCAAAATAGTAACAAAATTATTCTCTAAAATATATAAATCCTAAAATATACAAATATTCTAATTTTCACATAAACAAACATAAAAAAAATAAAAATTTAAAAATAAAAAGTAATTTGTTTTAGCCCATGGGTCAAAGTGGGCTGGGCCCTAGCCTAGAAATTATGGCCCATTTAAAAGTAAGCCAAAAAGGCCTCGCCCATTTAACTCATGAGCTGACACGGTAAGCCCATATGCCCACCTCTAGCTATAATATATTTATAAATACATATCATAGTTAGATTAGAATATTTTGTTGTAATTGTGGGAGAAATATTATGTTGTCATTGAGGGAATAATATTGTTATGCCTAAAATGAAGGGATATGATTTGTTGTAAATATTCTATATAATGAAGGGAGAGCTCATAGTTTTGAGCATCAAAACAAACAACAAACTTGTGTCTCGTGTATGTTCTTTAGTTTTGTTACTTACCACTAACTCCTCTGCAGTGATTCCATTTGTGCAAGAGGAGTCTAAGCAGCAACGATCTTCGGAAGAGCCAAAGCAACGATGATCTCTAAAGTTGGTGTTAGAGCAGGAGGACCAAGTCCATGATTCATTTTTGGATCTCAATCCAAGCTACTATCTCTAACTCCTTGAATCAGTTTCATTCATTCTTGGATTTTTGAATAGTCAAGTCAAGTAGGACAATATTACAATTAAAAAAAAAACAGAAAGCTCGAGTTGATTTTAAAGTATTTTTAAAAAAACTACTTGTTTTCTAATGAAGTTAATATTGATGTCTAAAGTGGGAATTGTGATTAAACTTAAACTCAAGTCAAATATAATGAAATTAAAATTTTGACTTGTTTATATTTGAATTCTAACTCAACTTGTCTTCATTGTAGTTGATTCGAACTTGAAAATAATTCAAGTTGAACTATACTAGCATGCAAGAGAGACCAATAGGAGTAATTTTATCCATAAGTTACTTGAGAAGTTATTTATAATGACACATTAGCACTTTGAGCAACTATTCTTTTTGAGCAACTCTCTATTTTATGATGGGTTATAGATCCAGCTTATATGGGTCTACAACAAGAGGATTCCGAATATATGGGAAAATGAGGAGACGTAGGAAAATGAGAAGCCATGGAAGAGATAAATGCTAGTCAAAAGGAATTAATGCTAGTTAATGCGAGCATTAATGTGGCCTTAAATTCCAGTTAATGCAAGCCTTCCTTGTTTTTCTTTTTAAGGTCTCCTTGTATATCTTTTAGAAGTGTGAGACACGGTGTGATGAGTGCTATGAATACAGAGTGTAATAGGGAGAACAAGTGGCCTCTGCTCAAGACTAGACAAGAGAGATATAGAGTGAGAAAGTGAGGGAGATCTTAGAGAGAGAAACTCTAGTAGAAGGAAATTCTTGTTCCTATTTGTAAAACTCTGTTGTATACCTATTATTGAAATAGTAGAACAATTATGTGAGGCAGTCCCATGGTTTTTTCCTAATTTGGGTTTCCCATGTAAATCCTAGTGTTGATTTTTAATTTCTACATTCATATTTATAATCTGTGATTTGTTTTAACGCAGATCTTTCCCTAACAAGTGGTATAAGGGCACTAGCTTCATAAAAAAAAGGTATGTTTTTTTTAGGGTTCCTTTCTTCTTCTATCAGAAAAAGTGTTAGCCATGGCTGAATCCTCAGGGTCAATGATCAAATTGATGGCATCAAATTATTCAATTTAGAAATCGATGATGGAGGATCTGTTATATTGTAAAGATCTCTATCTACCCTTGGGTAGTGATACAGTAAAACCTGAGGATAAGATTTTGGGTAATCATGTATAGGAAGACTGTTGGATACATCCGACAGTAGGTTGATCAAAGCATCTACCATCACGTTACTCAAGAGACCAGGGCAGATGTCCTTTGGAGAAAATTAGGGTCAATGTTTGAAAGGCAAACCACCTTGAACAAAACCTCATTGATTAGGAGGGTTGTAAATTTGAAATACAATGATGGCTCTAATATGTCTGAACATTTGAGTGAATTTCAAGGGCTTGTGAATCAAATAACATCTATACTTGTTCTTGATGATGAAATATAGGCACTTCTGTTGCTGAGTTCGCTGCTAAAGAGTTGGGAGACAATGGTGGTGTCAGTTATCAATTCGGCTCCAGATGGAACGCTCATGCTTGAAATGGTAAAAGACAGTTTGTGAATGAGGAAGCCAAGAAGAAAGATTTGGGGATAAATTCTGATTGAAGGGCACTTGTGGTTGATAGATGTGAAAGAAGGGGTAGAAGCAGAAATAGAGGCTCAAATGATAAATCCAATAGGTCTGACAAATCCAAAGGTAGATCTGTCACTCCCCAAAGAGTACCCCAAACTACACCCGATATTTAAACTTAAGTATGACAATCTTAGTCATCCCATAGTTTACATATCGAGTGTAAGGTGTACTCACACAACTTTTAGGATCACACTTTGATTCGAGTAGTCTTAAGAAAGCATACATAACATTAAGAATATAAATCACAACAAGATAAATAGTTAAACTTTACAAAAGCCAAGGGGGCATACCCCCGCCAAAATAATAGGAGTCTACATCGTTTAGCTCCAATTACATATCTGTTTATCACATTAAAGAGATTTTCCTAGAAGTCCACGCCTATACTAGGTCCCGACTTCCTCAAAAGCTCTTTAATCCAATGTATAAACCTGCACAAAGTGTCCTCTCGGAACATCCAAAAATAGGAACACTGCAACAAAAACTATTGGGGTATAAGCTAATGCTTAGTGAGATTCATTTTCCAAGTAACATCGACAAGCTAAAATATCTATACAAGCAAGTTATAATTAAGCAACCATATGAATGCACAAGCATGAGCAAGCAAGCATATGACTTTCCGGTAGTCATAAGTGAATGAATTTACGCCCTCCATTCGGGGTTTGGGGTAGTTCATAAGTCATGCAACTACAGTTCCAATGTTGGTCCATAAGACATGCAACCATAGTCCCAATCTTAAGTGGGGTGGTCCATAAGACATGCAACCACAATTTTAATGTTGGTCCATAAGTCATGCAACCATAGTTTCATTATTTGAATGGGGTGGTCCATAAGTCATGCAACCCTAGTCCCCTTCATTAAAGACCCGCTGCCTCCCAAATACACCTTTGTCCCACCAAAGGCATACTCGACAATGATATATGACTCACTACGTGATATGCATGTACAATTTATTCATATATCATATATTAATTAGATAATTTAAAAGTGACCATACAATTTCAGACATTCCAAATCTATACTAGCTCATACAAGATTATTGCAACAAAGCTTGCCTCGATATACTTATCGTTCATTCATGCAAGTTTAGATCACCATTCAATCACAATTTTATCTTTTCCTAAGTCTAATGCCACTACTACTACAAGCACATCCAAGAGCATAATTAATTGAGAAATGAACTCACTTGTCCATGTAGTGAAAATCCACTAGTCGTAATAGTCCTCGGGAAGTGGTAACCCGTCCTCCAATTCACCTAATACAAAATACCCTCAATGAGTATCTCTTATGAAGTTCTATTAAACTTAACAATTTTATTTACTAAGTTCGTCAATTTCCGCCTAGGTTGAATCCTTAACTTAAAAAGGTCATATCTAACTCATTTTAACTCGGAATTTAGCTTATAATATACCGATTTATACCTACTTCGAAAGAGCTATCTATTTCCAAAGTTAATTCAAACATTTAAGGTCATTTAGGGGTCGGAAACATACTGTACAGTAGGGTTGCGAAAATCCAAGATTTGAGCCTTTGTGAAAAATTGCCATATCTACTCTATTTAACTACTTAGACTCATATTAGTCCTAAACTTGCAAGGAGATCTCAAACAAAATTAAGAGATTACACACTTATCTAATCCCAAACATAAAGTTCAAATGAAACTTCTAAGAATCCATTTTCATAAAACCGAAATTTACAAGTTGAAACTCATTGTCTTGTTTTGAGTAATTCCTTTACTAAAACTTACTTAGTTCAATGAAAATAATTTTCCTATATTATTTCATCAAAGCATTCCATTTTCAATATAAAATACTTGTTTTGAGATCAAAAAGAAGGTTTTAAAAATTGGTCTCCCTAATTACGAATTTCCTCTTTGAAGTTTACAATGAAGAAAACCTAAATTTTGTCTTTTACAAAACACTTGATTAAGCAATACCTTTTAGGAAAACTCATTTAAACTTATGAAAATTCATTCCTTAAGATATCTATACCAAGAGCCCCTTATATTTTTGTCTAAATCTTCATTTTAAAGTTGAATGATGGGTTCCAAAAATGGGTCTTGGTGTAGATCCGAATTTTCATAAATTTATTTTGAACATATCTCTTGAGAAAAGTCATCAAAACTAATGAAAAACAACCCATTACATATTATATCTTAAGAACCTTCATTTCTTAAACAAAATCCTTATTTTTGAGTTGGAAAACATGTTTTTATTTTAGGTCTTTGTCTTGATCCGAAAATACAATTTTTGTTTTTGAAAATACACTTTGAAAATCAACTTTGATTCTTGCAAGATGAAGCCTTGATGATATACATCCATCAAACCTTCATTTTTTTAACAAAAACTTCCATTTTAAGACTTGAAAGAGGGTTTTTAAAATAGTGCCTTGACAAGTTACGAATTTCACTTTTTCATTCAAACTCAAATCTAAGATCTACTCAACATTCAACCATGAGAACATAAGAAAAACTTAGTAGTAAGCCTTAAACTTCTAGATCTACACATAAACATAACTAAAGCTTGGTAAAATTCTAGATCTACAAGCTATCACATAAACAAGAAGATAAACAAGCCTTCTATATAACAAAAATACTAAGAACAAAAGAGATCATCATCTAGAGGAGTGTTTCAATTCTTGGCATCATCATCCATAGCTTTTGAAGCTTGTGGAATGTCCTTTGATGCATGAAACATCCATGTTATCATCCTATAACATCTTATGAGAGCTAAAAGAGGATGATTACCTTAAATATTTGCAAGAAAAGTATGTGGGAGTGTGAAATGGAAATGGGGGCAGCTTGTTTATGGAGAAGACAAGCCAAGAAGAAGAGAAAAGAAAGGGAAAAAGAGAGAGGAAAAATATAGGTTTGTAAGATGAAAGAGGGAAGGAATGAGATGTTCAAATAGAATGGAAAGTGTGTTAAATAAATGATAAAAAAAATAAAACCAAGTCAGCTGCAATGGAGGGGGGCTGGCGTGATTTGCAATGGGTGTGGGAGTGGGAGGTGTAACTTGATTTTAACTTGCAATTTTGAAAGTGTAACAAGTTGCTTCCATATCTAACTAAAAGAGACTTTAAAATTTCAAATAAATAATAAAAAATAATGAAAAGTGGCTAATTTATGGGGAATGGGCAGCTGCAAATTTGGGGAAGAGGAGTGTAAGAAAAAGCAAAAGAAGACATAATAATGTGTAGTAATGATAATGAATGTGTACTTAAGGTATGGGTTGATAAAGTGGCTTTTTGATTAAGAAAATATATAAAATAAATTAAGAAAAATCTTTTTATTTAAGTGACAGAATTTTTATGATTTAAATAAAATAATCAATTAAATTATTTTTAGAAATTTAACAATTAAGTTACCGGTAAGAGTAAAATAAACTTATATGAGCTATAACTGATATTTTTAAAAATCCGAAAAATTATAAACTTGATATTTTTGAAATCCTTATGAAAATACGAGTCTAAAAATACTAAAGATATATTTTTAATTTTCCGAGCCCCGGGACACGCTTTCCAAAGCAGTATCCAAACGGGTTCGAAATAAGCCGAAAATAAACCAATCTGATAGTTTTAATAAATCAAATATTATTACGGACTATTCTAAACACTTTAATTATTTTTCGACTCCTCGATTTACGAACTCGGGTTTGCCTGATCTAAACTGTAGGGTTTTACTCAAGATCCGTTGACCTAAGGTCTCCGATAGACTTTCCGGCTTAAGGTTAAGGCTTAGAAAACAGGGGTTTACAAGATCTAAGTCAAGGAAAAGGACTGTTAAATGTTTCTATTGTGACATGCTAGGCCATTACAAAAGAGATTGTAGACTGTGGAAGGAAAAGCAGAAAAAAGGGTAAAGGTGATGGCAAGGCTGGGGAGTCTACTGCTGCAACAGCAGGAGATGAAGTTATGGTAGCATGGGATGAAAATTGTGTTAGTTTGGCCTGTCATGACAGTGAGTGGGTGATAGATTTTGGTGCCTCTTGTCATGTGACTATACATGAGGAATTTTTCTCATCTTATACTGCTGGAAATTTTGATAATGTTAGGATGGGAAATAATGAGACTGTAAAGATTTTTAGCATTGGAAATGTAATTTTAGAAACAAACACTGGATGCTGACTCTTACTTAGAGATGTGAGACATGTGTCGGATATCCGCCTGAACCTGATATCTGTAGGAAAACTAGATGATGATGGTTTCACAATTATTTTGGTAAGGGCAGATGGAAGCTCACCAAGAGTTCTCTGATTGTTGCCAAATGTAAGAAATTAAATACACTTTATCTAATGATAGCTAAATTAGGTAAAGGAGATGTTAATTTGGTAAGTGAATCCTCATTGGATTTATGGCATAAGAGGATTGGTAATAGGAGTGAAAAGGGCTCCAGATGCTTATGAAGAAGCATCTTTTATCGAATGTGAAAGGTATTCCCTTAAAGACATGTATTGATTGTCTAGCTGGTAAGCAACAAAAGGTTGCATTTCAAAGAAATTCTTCCTCCAAGAAAGCACATGTACTGGATCTAATTCATACTAATGTTTGTTACATGAAAGACATGTCAGTTGGTGGTGCTTTATATTTTGTTACTTTTATAGATGATCATTCTAGGAAACTTTGGACTTATCCTTTGAAGTCCAAGGATCAAGTGCTGAATGTGTTCAAGCAGTTTCACTCTAGAGTGGAAAGAGAATCTGAGAGAAAATTGATTTGTGTGAGGGTAGACAATGGACGGGAATATATATGGCCGTTTGAGGAGTATTGTAATATTCAAGGGATTAAATTGGAAAATACAGTTCCAAAGACTCCACAACATAATGGTGTTGCCGAGAGGATGAATCAGAACTATCACTAAGAGAGTGAAGTGCATGTTATCGCATGCTAAGTTACATAAATCATTTTAGGGTGAAGCCATGATGACAACTGTGGATTTGATTAATATGTCTCTATCATATGCTATAAATGGAGATATTCTTAAGAAGGTGTGGTTAGGTAAGCAAATTTCTTATGATCATTTGAGCGTTTTTAGCTATAGGGCGTCTGTGTATATTCCAAAGGATAAGAAAGGAAAGCTTGATACCAATTCCAAACAGTGTGTTTTTCTTGGATATGCATATGATCAGTGTAACGCCCTAACTTAAAGGCATTACAACTTGCCACGTGTCCTTCTCTTATTAAGAACACGCTAAGGCTATTAAAACTCTAATCTATCAATTATAAAACATATATCTTCATATCTTTCAAAATAAGGATACTTTGAAAACATCATAAAATCTAAAACTTGTTTATAACTATCTTGTTGGCATAAACCAAAGCCAACTTATTATGACTAAATCCATATAAAAAGTTTTTACAAAAATCTTACAACCTCAAGATAACTTTTAAGAAAACGACTTCTCATGGATTTAAACTACTAACAGCTATCCAAAAAAGATCTAGATATTTGGAAGATAGTTAGATCCGCTAACGTCCTACCAGTAGTCCACGTATACATCGAATCTAAATAAATCATAAACTATATCATCTTCACTTGTACCTGAAAAATAAAGGAATAAGCGAAAACATCCAGTACGCCAGACCACAAACAGATACACATGAACAAGCAATATACAAAAATCACATACAACCCTAAACTAATGCAACATACACAGGTTATTATCTTTGATTAACCAATAATCAACACAGTTTATAACCATTTGCAACTAGTCCTAAACACAAAGTAACTCATGACTCCATAAAATAAACCTTTATATATTAATGTTGGGTACTACCTACACATCGTTGCATACCACCATACGAACCGGAACAACTCCTAATCTACCAGAATCATTTCTAAGTATAACTCCACTAGGGACAGTGCCACACAAGAATCATCAGGGCGCTTCGTTAGTATTACACTCTGCGTGGTCTTTACTAACCCAAGCCAAACAAAAGCAACACTCTTTCAATTATAGACCAGATAGCAATTAATTCAGTTTACAATTCTAAACCTTCACGCACAAACAACAAGAAAGGTAAGGTTGTACCTGGATTCGCTTTCCAAACTCCAATATCAACAAATCCTTTAAAAAGACTATAAACCCTAATTTCACTAAAACCTTGATCATCAACATGCATTAAATTAAAATATGTTTTCCAACACATCATTAAACCATAAATCCTACAATCCATAATTCAAGTCGCAAAATCTATGATAACAGATTCACATACATTTTTCCTCTTGTTCATAAGACAACGAAATCCCCCAAAACACAAATTTTTCCAAAACTCCTCTAAACCTTAAAATTCTCAATCCACAGAATTCAAAAAAAATTTAGAAAAAGAATTAATTTTTGATATCTCCACAAGGATAAAAGATTTACGAAAAAGAATTAATTTTTTATATCTCCACAAAGATAAAAGATTTACTTACCTAAGATTTTGATTCTTGATCCTCTTTGATTGTATAACACAAAACTCCGACAATACTTAAGGTTTTTCTCCCAAAAATTTATTCCCTTCAACCAAACGATTATCTTAGGAAAGAGAACACTTTTAGACCATCAAAAGGGAATATAGAAAGATCAATTACCTATGCTTGGTTCTTCTTCCTCCTTGATGCAAGATTATAGGTCGAGAGGATGTCTTAAGGATTTCTAACGGATGTGAGAGCTTTTGAAGAGGAAAGAATGGGGCTAGGTGTGATAAAACATTCATATATATATATATATAATATATATTAGAGTTGACCATAAAACCCTCTTATTTTATATCAAATGACAATTTTTCCCTTCTTTATAATTTATTATATATTTTAGGAATAAGGTTCTAACCAAATCTTAACCAAAAGAGATTGAGAGGAAAATCTTACCTAGAATTGCCTTAGGTTAAGCTATGAAAAGGGAAGAAGGTTGTGGTCTATTTGGGAAACTTAATAAAATAGGAAACTACATATAAATTCGTATGTCATAAGCTAGTGGGATAGGCTAGCAGCTTAAGTGGATAAGCCAGTGGCCAAAAATAAAAGCTGGCTGCCTTGGAAACATAAACGATGGATGTTGCAGAAGATACGTCGGCTCAACGCCGGTGCCCTAAACTTCAACACCAACGGCGCAAATGTCCAACGCCGGTGGCCTTCAATTGGCCTAGAGCTGCTCCACATCTCCTTCACGAACAACCCTTGTTTAATCAATTTCATTTGTTAAATGACAAAATTACCCTCTTAAATGTCATTATATTACCATATTACTCTTCACTATGATTTATTTATTTGTATATTACAATCAGTATGGTTACAGATTGTGGGATCTATCAAAAAAGAAGGTGATTAGGAGCAGAGATGTGGTTTTTCTAAAAGACCAGACAATAGAAGATACTGAGAAGCCTAAAAAGGCAAAATCCTCTGCTCAGATCCCTATAAATATTGATCCAGTGCCTTTGCCTGAAACTTCTACTGATGGGTGAGGTGTAGAAGATACACGTGAAAAGATCTAGGAGCCTCAAGAGCAAGTTGAGTTGAGGAGATCTTCAAGGGAAAGAAGACCATTAGTAAAGTATAATTATGAGGAATCTATGGTGTTGACTGATAGGGAAGAACCTAAGTCATATCAAGAAGCAATGTCTCATGAGAAGAAGAAGGAGTGGTTGAAAGCCATGCAAGGAGAAATCAAATCCTAGCATGAGAACAAGACTTATGATCTTGTGAAATTGCCTAAAGACAAAAGACCCCTGAAAAACAAATGGGTTTTTAGGTTGAAGATTGAAGAGAAAAGTTCACAGCCTAGGTACAAAGCAAGACTAGTTGTGAAGGGATTCAATTAGCAGAAGGGGGTAGATTTTGAAGAATTTTTTTCACCATTGGTGAAGATGTCTTCCATCAGGGTTGTTTTGAGTATAGCAGCTAGTTTAGATCTGGAGATTAAATAGATGGATGTGAAGACTGCTTTCCTTCATGGAGACTTGGAGGGAGAGATTTACATGGAGCAGCTTGAAGGGTTCAAGGTCAAAGGGAAGGAAAATCTTGTCTATACATTGAAGAAAAGTCTGTATGGGCTGAAGCAGGCTCCAAGATAGTGTTATAAAAAGTTTGATTCCTTCATGTTTGATCATGGTTATACTAGGACTGCCGCTGATTCTTGTGTTTTCTTGAAGAAGTTTCTAGATGGTGAGTTTGTGATACTTATGTTATATGTTGATGACATTCTGATTGTCAACAGGGATGTCAAGAAGATACAAGAATTGAAATCATTATTGGGTAAGTCTTTCTTATGGAAAGACTTAGGACCTGCATGCCAAATCCATGGAATGAGGATTGAAAGAGATAGAAAAAGCCAGAAATTGTGGTTGTCACAGAAGAGATATCTAGAGAAAGTGTTGGAGAGATTCAATATGAGCAAAGCCAAACTTATTTCTTCTCCACTTGCAAATCACTTTAAATTGAGTTATCATTAGTGTCGTAAAAGTGAGGTAGAGAAGAAGGACATGAAGAAGATCCCATATGCTTCAACAGTTGGGAATCTGATATATGTCTACTGTGTACAAGACTAGATATTGCTCATGCAGTTGGCATTATAAGTCGTTTTCTCTCGAATCCAGTAAAGAGCATTAGATCATTGTTAAATGGATTTTTAGATATCTCAGGGGCACTTCCAGATTTTGTTTAGTTTGGGGGTGGTAGTAGATCTGTATTAGAGGGATTTTCAGATGTTGATATGGCAGGGGATTTAGACTTCAAGAAGTCCACATCAGGGTACCTGATTACTTATGCAGGGGGAGCGGTGTCATGGCAATCAAGATTGCAAAAATATATAGCCCTATCTACCACTAAAGCTTAATACGTAGCTATGATAGACGCCTGCAAAGAGATTTTGTGGATGAAGAAATTCTTTGAAGAATTAGGTTAGGAGTAGGAGGAGTTGAAGTTGTTTTGTGATAGCCAGAGCGCTATTCATTTGAGTAGAAATCCAATGTTCCATTATAGATCTAAACACATTGATGTGAGTTATCATTAGATTAGGGATGTTCTGGAGTCAAAACAATTGAAGCTTGAAAAGATTCATACTAATGACAATCCATCAGATATGATGACTAAAGCTCTACCCAAGGACAAGCATATTAGTTGCAGGAAGAAGGCGGGTGTGATGGAACTCCCCATATGAGCTGGAGGGGGAGATTGTTGGGTTGTAGATCCAGCTTATATGGGTCTACAACAAGAGGATCCCGAATATATGGGAAAATGAGAAGACATGGAAGAGATAAATGCTAGTCAAAAGAAATTAATGCTACTTAATTCGAGCATTAATGCGGCCTTCCTTATTTTTCTTTTTAAAGTCTTCTTGTATGTCTTTTAGAAGTGTGAGACACAGTATGATGAGTGCTATGAATACAGAGTGTAATAGGGAGAATAAGTGGCCTCTGCTCAAGAGAAGATAGGAGAGATCTAGGGTGAGAAAGTGAGGGAGTTCCCAGAGAAAGAACCTCTAGTAGAAGGAAATTCTTATTCCTATTTGTAAAACTCTGTTATATACCCATTATTGAAATAGTGAAGAATTGTGTGAGGCAATCCCGTGGTTTTTCCCTAATTTAGGTTTTCCACGTAAATCATGGTGTTGATTTTTAATTTCCGCATTCATATTTATAATCTTTGTTTTGTTTTAACGCTTTCACAAAGGGAAAGATCTACCTTATATTTTTTTTTATTCTGATAAAAGATTTTTAAAGTAAAGAAAATTATATATATCATATCTTTTTAATTTATCATTATTAATAAATTAACTAAAAGAAAACTTAACATGCTACAAGCAAACTTAATATGCACTCTAACAACATGTCAAACTTGACGAGAGAAAAAGTGCTAAACATCGATCCTTGGTAGAGCACCGATGCTTCAGGAAGGATTGCTATTTAATAATTATGCAACGTGCCTTAGTCTTAGTTTTAATGCTAGTAACTAGGATAAAGTTGCTTAAGTGGGATATGGTAGCAATATAATATGGGATAATATCTTAAATTGTACCTAAACTTTTATCAAAATATACAATTAGATACCTGAATTTTGAACTTGATCAATTTAGCACCTGACTATAAAATTGATCAATTTATTATCTTAAAAATTTTGAAATTGATCAATATAATACCCAAAAGAATTTAATAGAGGTAATGTTGGTGTACATGAAAAGTTCTTTTAGACACTAAATTGATCAATTTTAAAATTTAGGTATCTAATTACATATTTTATCAAAATTTAGGTACCATTCAAGATATTATCCTTATAATATAACTACTAAGTGTAGCACATGCCTACTATTGCTTTAAAAATTGCTAAAATACAAATTGTACAAATTAATTACAAAAAATATATTACAAAATCACATTCTAAATATGCAATTTGTTTTATTTATAAAAATGTAACAATCTACAAATGTCTTTCCAAAGTTCTACCATAGCAAACTCGCAAAGCAGTCTGCAACTTATGTTCTCCTGGGTAAATCGCAATTCTATAATACGACTCTACTCCGTGCACAAGATAAAACCAAAGCCATCTCCGAATGGATGAACACCCTATCTTTAAACTCCTGAACCGACAATCCCATGAACCATCACAAGAATTCAACGCCGATCATCACCAGCCTCTTGCCATCAACTTCCTAATAGTAAAACACAAACAATTCGCAAATATCCCGTTGCTTATTTCAAGCCAAATAGTACCAAAAAACCATAGAAAGCATCACTGGGTGTCAAAAATAAGAAAGATGATTCTAGCAAGTTAAAGATCAAGTCTTTAACATTGGGATTAAATTTACACTTAGACAGTGAAATCCATACGTATGCAACTTTGAAAATACGAAATGGTAATTAATTTCTTTTCTTTTTTTGTATAATTAATATTTATGAGTCCCAAACAGGAAAAAAAAAAGCTCTGCAACTAGCGATACGCATTCAATTTCTAAATATAAGTTGTATCCATTATTAAACATATATATCTCTTTGCTATTTATATTAACATTTGTATACTTGACTCTTTTTTTAAGCCAGTATATAAATATCATAAAGCCCAAGTTACGACAAACATGCCCAACGTTAGAACCTTTTTAAGACTTAAAAATTAAGTTTGCTAGGTAATCGTTCACTTGACAAAGGACATTAAGATATCTTTAAGTTGTACCTAAAAATTTCAACTAATCTCGGTGTGCTCGGTCTTCTTATGTAAAATTAGATCAAAGGCAAGGGGCAAAGCTACCTGATTATCGTAATAAAATCTTGTTCACTCATTGTAATTGAATTCCAATTCAATCATTAGTTACTAATGTCAAACAAGCTCACAAGCTACAAGTGTCATAGCCTTATATTCCACTTTTGCATTCAATCTAACCAATAAACTTTATTCACACTTTTCCAAGAAATTGAGAATCACCCCAATAATGAAAACTTTAAAGGGATATGATATCACCCAAAAATCACAATAACAAGCTATTAAATAGATGGTCGATATCATTAGCAGAGATCTAAGTAAATGTAAGCCACAACCATAAGGAAATAAGGTCAGCATTTCAAATGTCAAATTTGGGTCTCATGACTTATTTCCTTGACATGGAGATTAGCTAAACAAATTTTGAAATCTTTGCATCTTAAAGAAAATATGTATTAGATCTATTAAAGGGATTCAAAATGAAGAAGAGTAACTTTGTTTCCTGTCCTCTAATCCATAATGTGAAGTTGTCAAAGGAAGAACAAGGAGATGAAGTTGATGGTATCAATTGTAAAAGTCTTGTTGGAAGCATAATGTATTTAACTTCATCATGGCCCGACATAATGTTTGTTGCCAATGTTCTATCATATACTTAAAATCACTACATGGCACATAGTGTTCATTTTGGTACAATTAAGCATGTTTTGAGGCATATTAAGGGGACATCACATTTTAGCATTTCTTATGCAAAGGCAACTAATGAAAAATTGATTAGGTATTCTGATAGTGATTAGATTGGATGCTTGTATGACATGGAAAGCACTATAGGATATGTGTTTTCTATTGGTTATGGAGTTTTTTTTATGGTGTTCCAAGAAGCATGATGTGGTGGCTCAGGCTACAACAAAGGTTGATTATATTGTTTCTACAACAATTTCAAACCAAGCTATTTGGTTAAGAGAAAGGTTTCAAGAGATCTTCACCAAGTTTAGAAGAAAGCAATTATCATTGAAGTTAATCAATCAACTATAGCAATGGCTAAAAATCTTGTTCTTCATGGCAAAATAAAGAATAAAGCATATAAATGTTAAGGTTCATGTAATAAGACAAGCAAAAAGGGAAGGTGAAGTTCAACTAGTTTATTGCAGGTGAAAGAATCAACTCGCTGACATTATGACTAAGGCATTAACACACAGAAGATTCGAAGTTTTGAGAGCAACACTTGGAGTATCAAAGAAAATACTTAAGGAAGAGTGTTAATGTTTTAAGAATTTTCAAGATACTTTTAACTATGCACAATTACTTATAGATATTTTATTGTATTTTGATTACTATTCTATAGTATGACAATCCATGTTTTGGTGAATTGTAAGGCTAATATGACTGCAGTAGGTTTAGTTAGTAGAGCTTTTCCATGACCATACTTTTTCTACGAACTTGTCAACTTTTTTGTAAACTACAAAGATTGGTTGATATATTTGGTGTGTGTGTATAATCTTGTCAATAAGCTTCTGACACATGTTGAAGTGAGAGAAGACTATTTCCATTCCTATCTCTCTCTCTCTCTCCCCTCTTCATTTTTCATTTTCCATTTTCTACATCAACTCTCTTCTATCTCCTATTACCGCACTACTTTTATTTCAGCTCTTATGAGGTCTAGTTTTGACAATCATCTTTAACTTCTCTTATTTCTCTTTCGAAAAAGTTTGGAAGCTATTGAAGTAGAAGAAACATAGGGATTTTTCCTATATTAGGGTTATATTAGACTTAGGTTTTTGAATGGCAATTTTGTGTTTTAAATGCATACTAAGTGAAGGAGCATTTTGAGCATGTGCCTTCCGCATTTTAAAATGATTACATAAGAGGCACATTGTTCTTTGTAATATTAAAGGCACATGTTACAAATGCAGTTTTGTCGCTTACATTTGAAATATATTTTTTAAATACGCTATTTTGGTATAAAGCCCACTATTACGACTTATTCTCCTATGCAGTTGATGACTTGGACTAGGTGAATCATGCATAAAAATTCCAACACAATACTAAATTCAATACGAATATAAAAGTTTATACCTTATGTAAATCGTACATATCCACTAGGATGTATGACTCATTCTATCGGAGATTGAAGTAGTAAATATTCCATCCTCACAATCTTGCCATGTTTTAAATCCTTGTTCTTTGGATAGTAGGAAGTTTACTTAGTGCCGATATCTAATTGTGTAAGAGAAATCTGTTCCAACATTACTAAATTCAATATGGTATCAGAACATATATTATTAATATAAAATGCTATGCCTTATGTATAAACTTGAGTTTTTTTAACTAGTTGTGTTAATCTCAACATATTTCAATCATTGCAAGATGTTCCTATGATCCACATCCTCGTGGATGTAGGCTTATTGAAGTAATAAATTTTCCATCTCCACAATCTTGCTACGCTTCAAATCCTTGTTCTTTAAGTTAGTAGTGTTGGGCTTTGGGTCCAATTATATGGGTTTATAATAAATAATTAAAAAATAAAAAATATATTTTATTTATATTTAGAAGAAAGAAGAATAAAAAAAATAAAAAACAAGGTGTTGAAAAATTGAGCAAATCAGCCGCGGACGATGATAAACAAGAACCTATGGTCAGAGAAAGTCTGTGGAGAAATAATTAACCATATTTTGACCGCGTGGATTGCCTAAGAAGATTAAGCATTTTTTATTAAGGAGCAAGTTGGTATTTCTATCATTATATATAGTATCGGAATTGGATCATTTCCAGTGTAACGATTTTGCATCCACAATCGGAAGGTTAATTATATCCCGATTGTGACGAAACTTGTTCCATTAAATTCACAGCATGAAGTACTACAAGATAATTATTTCCGTTTATTGTTAATCATTCTCAATTGCCCAGATTGAATAGGCATTTCACGTTTTCATAAATTAAGTAGTTTTATGATTTCATTGTTATCCACTATTGTGGTGAAGAAAGACATTGTAATCCCATTATAAGTTGATAGTGAAAGTTTTTGCATTGCAGTCTCGTAGTTTTCCCTCAATTGGGATTATCCATGTTAAATCTCGGTGTCTTTATTGATTCTTTATTTTTAGTTTATTATATTATTATCACTATAGGCAAGAGGCAAATTATTTTGTCATTTTGGAGCATTAATGTTTCCTAACAAGTGGTATTAGAGTCAGGTTGAAAAAAAAGAAGTGTTGTTTATTACATTGCAAGCATGGCGGAATCATCGGGTACAATGATAAAATTAAATTCTTTGAATTACTCTATTTGGAAGTCGATGATGGAAGATCTTTTATATTGCAAATATCTATATGTGCCTTTAGGTGGTAATACGATATAGACAAAAGATAAATCTAATGAAGATTAGGCGATCATACATAGAAAAACTGGCGGTTATATCTGACTTAGGAGAGTGTTGAATTTGAAGTATAAGGATGGATCCAATATGATTGAGCACTTGAATGACTTTTCAAGGTCTTATGAATCAACTATCTGCTATGAAGCTTATGCTTGATGATGAGATAGAAGCACTATTAATGTTCCTCGTCAACAGATTGAATTAAGAAGATCAATAAGAGAACGAAGACCATCTAATAGATACGGCCCTGATGGTTATGCAATGCTAGCAGATGGGGGAGAGCCATAATGTTATCAAGAGGCCATATTACATGAGCAAAAAAAAAAAAAAAAAAAGGGTTAAAGCCATGCAAGAAGAGATGAAATCCTTGTGTGAGAATCATATATATGATTTGATAGAACCACCGAAGGGCAAGCGATCTTTGAAGAATAAATGAGTATATAGATTGAAGACTAAAGAGAATAGCTCACAACTAAGGTACAAGATAAGATTAGTTGTGAAGAGGTTTAGTCAAAACAAAGGTGTCGACTTTGATAAGATTTTCTCACCAGTGATGAAGATGTCTTCCATTTGAGTTGTATTCAGTATTGCTGCCAGTTTAAACTTGGAGATTGAACAAATAGAAGTGAAGACGGCATTCCTACATTGTGACTTAGAGGAAGAGATTTATATAGAGCAGCCTAAGGGTTTTAAGGTGAAGGGAAAGGAGCATCTTATTTGCAAATTGAAAAAGAGCTTGTACGGATTGAAACAGGCTCCGAGACAGTGGTATAAAAAGTTTGACTCCTTCATGATTAATCAAGGATATACCAGGACTACATCAGAATCTGGTAATGGTGAGTTTATTATTCTCTTATTTTATGTTGATGATATGTTGATTGTTGGTCATGATGCCAAGAAGATTCAAGATCTGACAATTGCATTGAGTAAGTCCTTTGCTATAAAAGACTTAAGACCATCGGGTCAAATTCTTGCTATGATAATTGTTCGTGATAGGAAGAGCCAGAAATTGTAATTATCACAAGAGAGATACTTAGAAAAGATATTAGAGAGATTCAACATGAGCAAGACAAATCCGTTTGTTCTTTAGTTGCAGGTCACTTTAAACTCAATTCTTAGAAGTGTCCTAAAAGTGGAGCAAACAAAAAAGACATGAAAAAGATTCCTTATGCTTCTACAATTGGCAATCTAATGTATGTTATCGTATGCATGAAATTGGATATTGCTCATTTTGTTGGTGTTGTTAGTTGCTTTCGAATCCAGGAAAAGAGCATTGAAATGCAGTTAACTAGATTCTTAGGTATCTCAGAGGCACATCCAAATTAGGTTTGTAATTTGGTGGTAGGAAATCTGTATTAGAAGGGAATGCAAATGCTGACATGTCAGGAGATCTTGATTCTGGGAAGTCCACTTCAGGTTATTTGATTACATATGTGGGGGGAACGGCGTGTTGACAATCCAAATTGCAAAATTATCTTGCACTAACTATCATTGAAGCAGAATATATTGCTGTGACTAAAGCCTGCAAAGAAGTCTTATGAATGAAATAAATTTTAGAAGAGTTGGGACAAGAGCAACAAGGCTTGAGGTTATTTTGTGATAGCCAAAGTGCAATACATCTCAGTAAGATTTCAACTTTTCATTCCAGTTCCAAACACATTGATGTTAGGTATCATTGGATTTGAGATATATTGGAATCAAGACTCTTAAAGCTAGAGAAGATTCATACTAATGACAATGGTTCAAACATAGTGACTAAAGCTCTATCTAAGGAGAAACTCATTTGTTGCAGACAGATAGTTGGTATGATGGAACGCTCCATATGAGTTAGAGGGAGAGTTTGTTGGGTTTTGGGTCCAACTCATATGGGCTCATAATAAATAATAAAAAAATATTAAATATATTTTATTTATATTTAGAAGAAAGAAGAAGGGAAAAAAATAACAAGTTGTCGAAAAATTGAGATCCGCCGCAGACGATAATAAACAAGAACCTGTGGTCAGAGAAAGTCGGTGGAGAATGAATTAAATATATTCCGACCGCGTGGATTGCCTAAGAGGATTAAGCGCTGCTCATTAAGGAGCTTGTTGGTATTTCTATCATTATATAGTAATTGTATCGTTTCCGGTATAACGATTCTGCATCCACAATCGGAAGTTCAATCAATGATTTGTTTTAGTTCTCTCTTTCTATTGTCATGTGAGTGTTAGGTTTTGGATTTTGAAATTTATGTCAATACTACGTAGTTGTTCTTGCTTACTGCATGTGAGTGTTAGGTTTAGAATTAAAATAATTAAATTTTGACATTATAATTAGAGGTGTGAAAAAAATTGATGAAACCGAAAAATCGAACCGAAACCAGAAAACCAATTCGAAAAAAATGGTTAACCGGTCTATTGGTTTCGGTTTAGGACCACGTTTTTCATTTTTTCGGTTTTTGGTTTCGGTTTCGGTTTGTAATCACAAAAAACCAACGATTAATGGTTAATCATTTTCAATATTTATAAATATATTATATATATTTTACTTATACATATAATTATTTTTTAAAAAAAATTTATTTATACGTATGATTTACATATGTCAATACTCCTTGGATTTTGATTAAAATACTATTGTCCTATGTTTGATTGGAATTAATGTGGTAATTGATTTGATTTAATTTTTTTTTTTTTTTTATGATGATACATCCAAAGACTTGTTTTTCTCATTTTCCTTAATTTGATTTACTTTTTTTAGCTATTTTAATATATATAATATTCTAAAGAAAAACTATATGATAAAAGATAAAAAATAAAGTTTGTTAAAATTATCAATTTGATTTGTTGAAACCATTACAGTAAATGGTTAAAAACTAAAAACTAAAAAAATTAATCGAACAAAGGTTAACCATTAAAGCAATTACCCATTTATAATTGACCGGTTAAGGATCGGGATATTAAAAAACTGATCATTATGATTAGGTTTAAAAAATAGAACTACGAACCGGTTCACTGATTCGTTAACACCCCTAATTATAATATTGATATCATTTGAGATATTGACTGTTGTATTATATTTTATCGATTTATGACTTTTGAGACCCTAATGGCGAGAGCTGTCCAAAGCCGTATTTTCAGAAATTGTTTTGATTAATTAGATTGCATGAATCGTTTTTGTTGAAAATCTTTTAGATTCCTTGCACCATATTGTCAAAGTGATTTCCTAGAATTTCATGGTATTTTATATAAGGGAATAATGAAACAAATAGTATCTAAACTTTGGTAAAATATGCAATTAGGTGACTAATTTTTAAAATTAATCAATTCAATACCTGAACATTAAAATTAATCAATTTAGTACCTAAAAAACTTTAAAAGTAATCAATTTAATACTTCAAAGAACTTGACGGGGGTATTGCTGTAGTGCATGAAATGTTCTTTCAGATACTAAATTAATCAATTTCAAAGTTCAAGTATCTAATTACATATTTTCTCAAAGTTTAGCTACTATTCTTGATATTAACCCTTATATAAGTTATTATTAAGTGTGCAGTCGGTTCATGTTTGCAAAATCATTGGAAGTACATAATTGTTGTTATGTTATTGGTGTTGGTTAAGGTCTAGTAATGGACGCATTTGTAGAAGCTTTGCAACCATAGTTGATCAGGTTGTGCGACCATGTTTAATGAGGCTTTGTGACCATTTAAACTTTATCTTTAAGTACATATGGTTAAACTAGAATGACCCAGATGTAACAAACAACATAAATAAAATAAAAATAGGAAAACTTGAACTAATTTAAGACTTCAATTTGAGCAATTATTGGACATCAAGCTTTAGAAGGGATTTGAAAGCTCAAATCAAATTGTATTTTTTTTAGTAATTGTGTGTTGCTTACTAGGATAGCATTAATAACTGAACTAAGAATTTAAACTTGGATTAATTGAGTGTTGGTTGTTGCTTTGCCGCTTACTCCAAGAGTGGTACCCCACAGACTGGGTTATGAGTCTGATCGCAACTTCGGGATAATGTGGTAGTTGTGGACACTTGGACCTCTAAGGACGGGTGGATAGTCGATACAGGGTATTTATAGACCAGACAGCCAATTAGGAGGTGGTGTGAAATTGCAACAGAATTATGTGGGCTATGGGCTCTTGCATAAAATGACGCAATGGACTATATTCATTGATGGTTGTTTGTGTGAAATTGATCCATATGAGGCTATATCTTTCTTTTCTTTTCGGTAAGTTCTGACGACTTATAGAATCCCCCTCTTCAGTACGTGATCTGCTAAGAGAATCCTACCCCTTTTGTTTGACAGGAGTCTTGAGTACTCTTGTGCGTTCTTGTATTTCTAAGAAGTTGGGAATACTTAGTTGCTGACTTAAACTTAATCAAACTTAATTTGTGTTTGTTACATTAGTCTAGGCATGCATAAAATGAGTGTATGTGTTTGATTACTATATACTGGGCTTTGTCACTCACATTTTACTATTTCAGGTATCGAGGATGATCACTTCATAGACCTTTATTATGACTCCAAAGGTTTTAAGACCAAGGAGTTTAGGGAGTGGTATAAATTAGTAGAGAGCTATGAGGACTTGAGAAAACTTTATGAATATTTATGTTTCTTATATTTATGGACGACTGTAAACTTAAGCTATTTTTCTAATTTGGGTCAAGTGTCAAACTTTGTAATCGGGTTGAGCTTGGCTCCCCCTTTCATGACTATTATCTTAAACTATTTCAAACTTTAAATTTTAGTTATACTCTTTGTTAAAGCATTTTTCTACGTGTTGGTATAATGGTTTCTAAATTATTGGCAACTCATCTTTCAGTATGTTATGGTTTTACTAAAGAGCCTAATCATGATTTCAAATAAAATTAGGTTAGTAAACTTACCTAGTTATCAAAAGCCTTGCACATGTTGTTTGGAGGTGATGCGTCCGATAAAACAACCACTCCCTTAAGCACCCTAAAAGTTAGGTCATTTCAATATATAAGTTGTATATGTAAGTCATATATATATATATATATATGTTATATTTTACAAGTTATATATATTATATATGTGTGTGTGTGTCTGTGTGTATGACATATAGACTAACACATAATCTATATATTTTTTGTATGTGTGTGTTATACATATCACATATAAATTAAATGTTTATATATATTTATATATAATGTATGTATTACAAATAGCATATGTACGTGTATATGTGTGAGTATGTGTCGCGTCCCACCCTTATCCAATTCCCTTTTTGGGTACCATAGACCTAGGCATAGCAACGTGATGTTGAAGTACACTAGCCCCCTAGTGCACCCTAAGGCCACACCAGAGCACAATAAGGTATTGCCTACCCCACCATTGACTCCAAGCTGCAACTTATATGAGTTGAACCTAGGACATAAGGGTTTTGTTTGCCCCAAAGGCAATACCTCTCACCAATTAAGTTAGATGTAATAACCCAAATTCATACAATTCAAAAATAATAATCATTAAGGAAAATAATGTAAAAATGTTGAAAAATTAATAAGAAGAGTTATGGAAGATATTCATAATTTCTTGTGATTTAAAATATTGAAATTAAATCATTTAATGATCGTTTAAAAATTTAAATTATTATATTTCAAGATAAAATTCTACAAAAGTAATAAGTGTGAAACTAAATATATATATATGTATATATGTATGTAAATAAATGAATGATGGTTAAATAAATAATTATAAAAGAATAATACTAAATTTATATAACTTGAATCTTGAGAAGTTTTATAAATATACAAATATTGCAACGAACCCAAAATTAATATAGCAAGAAAGTATAACTTAGATTGGATAATGAATAGAATTATAAGATATTAATCCAATAAATAATAGATTATTTGATAATTCAGAATTGTAATGAAAGTGGAAATAATATCAAATTTCAATCTAAAATAATTGGAATAAAACAACAAAAAAGTGAGTGAGAGAATAAAATCTTAAAATGATTAAAAGCTTTCCAATCACAAAAACTAAAGTTAATATGGTGTCAAATACCAATGGATAATTAATCTTGAAGTTGATTATGGTGTAATTAATAACTGAGTTAGATAGTTTAATTAATATAAGTAATTTGAAGTATAAGTTATGAATGGATAGATTGATATAATCAATTAGTAAATAAACTTAATTGACATTGAGATTTCAAATACTCTTTTTCGATCTTTTATCTATTTCAATTATCCATTTCATAAACCAAATTTCTTAAATCCTTTTATTTATCAAATTTTAATTATATTTCTTTCGGAGTATTTACTCATTTTGATTATTCTCTCATCAAGCCAAATTCCATTATTTTATCAATCAATTTTAATCTAAATATTCTTTTCTTATAATCTATAAACGATTTAAACTTTTCTTAAGTCTAATACTTACATTTCTGAAATACTCAAATATAGCTTCTTTAATCTAGATTCTATACTTCCAATTTTCATGAGTCTTGAGATTACTTGCTTATTTAAAATATCACTTTCCAAGCCCAAACTCAATTAAATATCAAGTTTTATAAAATTGAATTTTTAAACTTGGTTTGCAATTTAAGTTAACGATATTACTTATTTATATTCTAAAATCTTCTTCTAATTATTTTTAATGCTCAAGATATTGATCTGACAAGTTTAAATCAAAGTCCTTAATCCTAAATATCTTTAACTAGTTTAGTTTTATCCTATTTAACCCTTTCCCTTCTCTCCTTGCTGCCATTTTCCTTCATTTTTCCTCTCATTTCTACTTTCCTACATTTTATTTCTTCTTCTTCTCTACTCCTCTTCTTTTCATTTCACAAATCCATCATCAAATCTCAATGTCAAGAAGTTTATGAGATGGAATGAAGTTAGAAATGGAGATAAAAGGTGGAAAGCATCATAGTAAAAGCTTCAAGAGCGAAGAAAGTGGTAGTAGGAGCAAGAACATATCCCATGTATTTCATTCAACATGTAAGCATGATGTTATTCTTGTTTTTATTTATTGTGATTTCTATTATATGATGGGTTAATGCTAGTTATGAGTAAAGCTTAAGAAGAAACTTGTAAACTTGTGACATATGAGTGTATGCTAAAACCTAAGCTTGTTTGGGCATGAATGGATCAAAGGAGTTAATGGCGTGATTTGATTAAATGAGAAGTAGAAAAGTGTATAAAAGTGTTATAGGTTATGTTACTAAGTTGATATGATGTTGTGAATGGTGTTTGATGGATACAATATGTAGAAAAGTGACTTAAAGAAGAAGAAGAAAAATAGGGGACGCGTTTTAGGCAGGTATGCCTCTCACCAAGGGCCGTGACGGGGGCATGGCAACCACTATAGCTACTGTTGGGCCACCACAGGGTGTGGCAAGGGGCGTGGTGGCCTCTGCCCCCTTGCCAATTTTCACATGCTCCTTGACATGGGGCGTAGTGTTGGGCACAATGATCACCACTACCCTTGGCACGACCCCTATGGATCCAAAGATCTTTTGTTTTTCTTTCCTTTGTTAAGTTAACTTGATTTTATCATAATTTCTTCATCCGAACTCAGATTGAAGTGATTTCAAATGCTATGAAAGCTTAAGAAGAATCCTATAATTGTTATGTTATAAGTTATAAGAAATTCTAGAAATAGTAAAGCTTAAGATATAATTGTTTCATGAGTTATAATTCAAAATTTCTTCAAGACCATTAGAGTAAGGAGTTAATATAACAAGTTCAGACTTCTTAGACATAACATGAACTTAAGTTAACATGATTTATAGAAATAAAATGAAATAGTGATATAACTAAAGTTAGTTGATCTAATGAACTTCATTAAGTTAAAATGAGTTAGATAATTAAGTTAGGTCAACATGAATCCTTTGAGTACATGATTTATATGTGATTGTAATATACTAGACCTTAAGTGACAAGGAGAATATGTTGTTTCAACTATAAGATTGTTATAACATAATTTCAATTTCTTGAATAGATGTTTGCTTTTGTGTTATATTCTCTTCATTAGCCTTTAGCCAACTTTCCATTCTTTTTTAGATTTCATATAAAGGATGATGATGATTTGATGTTGATGATAATGTCGTGGATGATTAGATGATTGATAGGGATGGTGCTTTGATCTTCCTAGAGAATAGTTAAGACTTAGCTTGGATGCTAGGTGGGTAACAACAATCTCTTCACCTTGATTGTGCTTGTAATCTAGTTGCATTGGAAATAATATAAATCTAATTGATTGTACATGGCGTTCGAGAATCCATTTGCTATTTGATGGTCACATATGATTGATAACTCACTAAACTATAAGTGAAAATAATTGTGTGGTGTTAATTGTGATTTATATAATGTTGATTATCTGAAAATGATATGGATATTAACTAATAAGACATAATTCTTATTTCACTTTTAAATGAATCGGTCATGCATTGCATCACATCACATTTGCATTGGTAGGGGTTCACGTCACGTATTAATATTTTGATTCTATAGTAGTGCTTAATTGGGACCAGTGGGTCTACATGGGGTTTACTAGTAGGGTTGTCGGCTTCACTGAAACTAAGCAGGCACTAAAGGACGCCGCCCATGTTGGAGTCTACTTTAAAGATTAATACTTAGAGAAGTTCTATGGCTCTAAGGGAAGTGGAGGGTTGTTTGATATGATAAATGTTTTGATCTATGCACAAATGAATTCAAAAGGAAGTCCTCACTTCTTAGTATTGTCTAAGGAGTAGATAGAGGCTATATATCAATAAAATGAATTTCAAAGAAAATCCTCCCTCCTTAGCTAAGTTTAAGGGGAGTTAAAGAGGCTATTTTTCGATAATAAGTATTTCAAATTGATTTTTGTGCTATAAAATACATGATTTTTGTGCTAAGAAATATATGAGCTGAAGGCTCAAGTTGAGTACGCACCCCCTTCCTTAGTTCACAGTTCTCCTGGGCATGAATAACCTGTATTTAGTCCTTCAACCCCCAAGAGAGGGCATAAATCTCTACTAGTTTGGATTCCGGTCATCCAAACTGTGCATATCATATGATTGAGTGTTCATTGCATATGTTTGTTAAAAAGATAAAAACTTAGTGGACATCTGTTTGTTGTATGATTTGATTTTGTTATCCACTAAGCTATGTTTGAGCTCACACCCCTACAGTATTGTTGTAGGAATAGCTGAAGCTTTGGTTTTGGGGATAGATCTGTATGGAAGAGAACCCTTGAAGATAAAAGACAAATTTATTATGAGAATTAGATAGACGATATAATTTGTTGAGATTCTATCTCTTGTATAATATAAGATTTGTTTATGGATTAGAAATGTAATGTTGTAGTTTCAAGTTTGTAAAATGTAGATGTTTTATTATATTTTACTATTTGGTAGGAGATACCTATTCTCTGCAGTTCTGGTGAACTATAGAAAATCGGATTTCCATTATTTATCACATATGTAATTTCATATTAAATGTTTATAAAGTAATTATTCAGATAGAGTCTTCCAAACTCTTACTTGTAAGACGGTTCTCATATTACGGGTGCACACGTGATATGACAAATTCAGGTTATCCTTCTAAGCTCGTTTTTAGGGTGTGACAATATGAGTATGACTATGGGTATATGAGTACATTCACATAGCATCTTTTTTTAAAAAAAAATAGCCAAATAAGAGTATAATGGTAATTTTAACTTTATTCCTAGTTTAATACTGCAATTAGTAAATTAAAGTAAATACTGGAATATGTATTTTTGATAATAATACTCTAAATGGAGTAAATACCAACATACATATATTACTAGTAATACTATCATCCAAGGTATAATTTATCTATTCCCCCTCTATTCCATTCTTCCAAGTAAATAGGTCATTATAATTTTCTTTGAAAATTGTATTAATCCCTATCTTTCACAAATATGATACTAAACCCTATTGTAATTTCTAAGAAAAATCCTTAATATCATAAGTTGATGAAGTAGTTTATACAGATAGGTGTATCCAAGTAAGTTGTCTATTTTTTTACACGCAAAAGTCTGCTTTTTTATTGAACATCTCACGCACCGTGTAAACAAGGATTCAATAAATACAATGATCATCATTCAGATGGTTAATATAATACAATAATCATTGATCAGATGGTGTGATGCTAATCTTAACATTTCTTTAGTACAATCTTTTCATATAAATGACAGGGCGACTTAAGAGAGGGTGTCCTAGGATAAGATAAAATCATTTGTACCAAAATTTGGAGTTTGGACAAGCAAAGTTTTCACTCCACTTCGTGCAGTATATTATACAGAACAGCTTTGCATATATCCAGGTAAACCTTCAAAACCTGGCTGACGTTTTCATGATTTATCTTAGAAAACCATACGTAAAGCTTTCTTAATTATATAAGTGCAATAAATAATTAGACACCAGAAACAGCAACATTTGGAAGAGGAGCAGGTTGAGCAATGTAGGTAGGGTAGTGCTGCCCTGGCATCAAGACAGAGAAATCTGTAGCATGAGATGCACACACCTGCATTTTTTACGAACTTTTGATTAGTTCAAACTTGAGAGAATAAAATGGAAAACATTTTCCAATACCGGTGGACGTTTCCTTACCTTGGATTTTCGGTGGAGAACACCAGTGGAAACCATAGAGTAGGAAATAGGTGGCGGCGGCCATGAGAGACAGAGAGACGAAGAGGTTCCATGTCTTGTTTTCCTGATTCCTTTTTCTCTTGCAAAAATGCCAGGGCCGTAGCAAGAATGAAACAAATCAGCCAGCAAAGGAAACTGCAAAAAGGCGAATAAAGTAACCGGGATGCAAACAACCAAAACAATGGGAACAACAATCCATGCGGCATCCAATAACTATGAAAAACGCAGCACTGAAAGCGATAAGCATGGATGCTACAGAAAGAAACAACGTTGTCAGACCAACTATCAGCTTTTTAGGCAAGGATTCTAGGAAATCTTCCTCTGCATAGCGTGAAGTGAGGATGGATAAGAACATCAGGATTGATGTAATTGAAGAAAACAATGCAAATGCATCTGACATTGCAAAAATTGTGAAGGCATTTGATTGTAGGAAGATTGGGGTGCCCTTAGTGTTGTCATTTCCCCCTGGCACTGTAAAGATTGCAGCAAACATCACGGTCGTAATTAGGGTGGCAACAAGCATGCATGAGGAAGCTGTACTTTTCATCCACTCCTCCCCCTCCTTAACTAGTGCTCTATGCTCTTCACTGAACAGCATTCTAGGAGTCCTGCCAGATTTATCACGCATCTGCCTTGCCAATGGTTGAAGCGTCTTCTCCACTTCCTACAGGGCACAAAAACACTACTTCAGAAAATAGATGAGGTGAAAAAACTGCATTGTTTAGCTAGCGCATGCTCTGTAAGGCAGTGTAATAAATTTGATTTGGAGAATGATCTGCATATTCAAAAGCTGAAATGATTAGAACTTCCTATTTAAACTTTATGCTTGAGACCCCTTTCACCCATGGAACTGAGGTTTTTGACGAACTATCAAATGAACCACTTTATTAAGTAAGGGCACTGAATGTTGACATGGGGATTTGACCTTGAAAACCTATTGCACCAATGCCATGGTAAGGGTATCTAAGCAACCAACTAATCTAAAAGCCTAAACCCATAAATTGGTGTATGTTTTTATAGCTTATAGTTAAGCACTGTTGAATTGTAATCACGTGTTGGCTAATATAGCATGTGATCAAGATAAAAAACAATAGCATATCGATAATATATAATTATATTGTATTACTGTAGTAAAGTTGAGCTTCCCCACAAATATTGAACAATACCTTGAACCACAAAAGCTCCCTCTGACCTGAAGTGCTGCTCCTGAAACATTACTGAGATGTTCAAGAGGTGCAAGCTTTCCTGCTAAATGCAATATGTTTTGGCCATTGGCATCTTTGTAAGATGTAATCATATTCTTATGTGCCCCAGTGTCATGAATAAGACTGAAAATCTTTTCCTGGCGATAAATGACTGCAATATGAAAAATGCTTCGGTTCTGCTTATCAACTGTCCAAATTAGATCAGGAAATAAGCTGATGAGTTCAGTTACAACCTCAGCTATCCCAAATTCTGCAGCAAAAGTAATGGATGCATCGGGTTTGTTAACAAATCACTTATCTTGGAGTCCTCCAACAATGACAGCTGCTCAGATAGTATTTTAACTAATCCCAAGGCTTGCATATGAATGGACTTTTTTGAACAAACTAACTTCAGTCCTGGTACTGAGAATAGAGATCACATTTGTCAGGAAAACTAATCCTATCAGCCAAAAGCATACATATTTCTTAAATGACCTACCTATGAATGCCATTGCATGCCAAAGCTTTTGAAATATGCTTGAAGATGCTGCAGGAATACCATAATGTAGCCCTAGTCAGTTTCAATCTCCTAAAAATGAACTAGTGACTGTGTTAAAGCTCACATCACATCATGATGGCTGTGTAACTCAAACCTTGATAATTGTTACTGTTTTGGCTTAGGAGATGGCCTGGAAAGCAGCAAACTTGAGATGGTTCCTCAACATGAATCCCTGAAAGACAAGTTTGAAGATCAACATGCTAGAGAGGTCAAATTATTTAATGAAAAGCGTCCAAATATTTTTGACAAGTGTACTATGCAAAAATGGTAAATACTCACATGGATAAAGTATCCTATCCCACAGCGTTAATGAGCTTTGGCTTGCAAACACAGATGGCTTCTGAGCTAGAATATGCAGTGCTGTCATCCCATTGAGATCTTTAACAGTGGCTATTTCAGGTTGATCTTGAAGAATTTTAAGTGCGACATCTGCAAAGAAAAGGATGTGTTTGACTTGCTTTATATGGAGTGTGAAAAGGAACATACTGCATTGAGAAAGAATTGTTACAAGTAATAAATGCAAAATGCCCACATAGATATATAATCTTAAGCTTTTCAATTAGAATTGAGTGAAAGCAGGCTATGTTAAATTCAAATACCCAGGTCCTCATTCACTCTTTAGTCCTAGACTACAAGGGGAAGAGTTGTAATACTGCATATAATACCCCACAACATATCTACAAGCTTAAGCTTGTTGATCAAGTGGATGAAGAGGTAAGCAATGCAAGAATAAATTAGATTTGCTTACCAAACAAATCTGTACATATGGTGGCAACAAGAAGTGCAACATAATCATCTTGTTTCAAATCCTCAATGCTCGTCACATTGTACAGATACCAAACCATTTTCCTGTGTCCAAACAGTGCAGCAACATGTAGAGGTGTAAACCCCTTGTTATTTCTTGTCCCTGGCAAGTTTCTATTCTTTTGTATCATTACTTCTGCTGTCCTGGTGACCCCAGATACAGCAGCACAAAAAAGGGCAGTGTTGCTGCTCTTATTTCTCAGTTCTAAATCTGCTGGGTCATCAATTTGACCACTTCCTCAACAAACTTGGTGTGTCCTGCCCCTGCAGCAATGTGAAGCAACGTGTCCATTTCCTTTGTGATTCTAACATTTAAAGCTCCTGGATGTGATGCTAAGAACTTCTCAGCACTATCCCAATCACCTTCACTTGCAGCATGGTATAGAGGTGCATATAGGGTCCTACGGCTTGAAGCATTTTTCTCTGCCACAAGATCAGAAGAGATATAAAAGAAGTTATATATGCAAGCCAAAATATGATACAGGATGAAATTAAATAATCAAAATTGAATTCATTATGTGTGTCAGATAAACTGGACAATCAGTTGAACGGGGCACAACATAGGTCCAAAATTAAAAATTGAACCCTTCTATCGGGACATAGCCTGGCATGAGACAAGTAACCGTTAAAAAAGTCTTGAAAATGCCACAATTAAAGTTACTTTAGCACCAAAGTTTACACAAACTATCTCCACATCAACTCATGTGCATAAACAACCTTTCATTTCATTTAGTTTGCAAAACATATAAATGTAGAGTTACTGGCATCATGTCATATGAAAAGAGGAGGAAATATGGACAAAAGGAAAAGCCAACTATATGAATTTGTAGTGCCAAAACAACATGATATTATGAGATGAGTGGTTCAGCTCCCTCTTCTATGAGATTGGGTTGACACAGCAAATAGTTTTGCCATGATCCACCATCTTAAAGATCAAATGATTGGTTAACTTTTATATGTCTAGATTAGTTTGGCACTACCACATCTATCATATTATGAGTTCTATCAGTTTGTTGATGTTGTATGTGATGAGTCCTCCATCACAAAGAAAAAGTAAAAGGCTTCTTGAATTTAGCAAAGTTCCCAAACTATAACAAAAAATTTGACCAAAACTCATTAAGTAGACAATTTAGACTTTAGTGAAAACTTAATTACAGAAGCTTGGAATTAAGGGCTTTTTGCTCTGATAATATATTGAATTTAGTTTCATATCTAATTGATCTAAAAACTCAAAACCAATAGATTAAATATTTAAACTTATAGATATAGCAGGAATTATATTTATAACATGATATTCCTCTTACTTGTGGGCTGAGAGTCTGATTAAAGTCGACTAAGTTAGACAATTTTAATTTAGTGGGCTGTAACGAGTGTACGAAAATCCAAACTTATAATCTCCTTATCCAATACTCAAATAACACCACAATCATCTCATTTAAAATAGCTGTGGTGCTAACTTGAACAGATATGCGATAGAGCTTCATAGTTAATACTTAACCAGACAAAATATAAAGATTGCGTACTTACTATTGATGAGACATGAAGGCAATGGTGGCAAAGGAACAGCCAATTTATCTGGAAGTGGGACACTGCCACTTGATGGAGTTGAAGCTGAAGAAGCAGAAGCAGGACTAGAAGAGGGTGTCTTTGTATTTTCAGTTGCAGGGTCTCCATGGTGACAATCATTAGCAGTAGTATGCCGTGCTTTAAACACCACCGGCGGCTGTTCATCTACAAGTTGCTGGTCAACTGAACTTTGAGGTATACGAGACGAATATGAATCATCATTAACATTACATGTCTGTGGGGAATTATTTCGTGATGTGCTAATCTCAGGATGAAACATAAATCTTTGTGGAAAGCCAGAAGAAGCTGAAGGAGCTCTTTGCAGCTTAAACTGGGTAGATGTTTGATTTCCTTGTACCATTGTGGTTGCTAGAAAATGTTGTGCACTTCCAATTTCAAGTTTCAAGCTACATTTTCATATGTAAGGAGAAATTTACACATCCGGAGACACAAGTGAAAGACGAACACTGTGTTCGGCTAACTTTTTGAAAGCAGAAATAAAGGGAAATCAAAGGGAAAAAAGGGTGGAAATGGAAATTAAGGAAAATATAAATAGGTAGAATGTTTGTTTTATATTTCGCAAGCTATGAGGAAATGAAAAAAAAATAAAAAAATAAAGTTAGTGGTTGATAAAATTATTTTATGTTGTTTTAATAAAATATTAGTTAAAGAAGAGAAATAAAGATATTTAAGTTATTTGTGTTTGTTTGATATTTTTTAAAATATATTTTAATAAATGATTTATTAAGAAATAGATATAGATGAAAAATTATTAGTTTTTATAAAAAAAATTTAAATAAATTAAATATGGATAAAATATAAATATAAATTGAATATATTTATATATATTATTTTGATATAAATACAAACACAAATAAAAAATAAGCTATCTAAATAAATTATTTATCACTTTTCCTTCATTTTTCTTATTTCATCCCATTGGAGACAACCTTTTTTTTTTTTTTTCCTCAAATCATTCCATTTCCCACGCAATAAACATATCTAAACACACACATTTCATCCTGTCTCCTCCGCTTCTTCGCGTTCATGCGATTTCCGCGTTCCAAACACAGTGGAAGACTAATAAAGTAAGACAAATATGCCATGCCAATAATATAAAAATATAAAGGAAGCTTCTTGCTTACGGTCCAGTCCTCTTTTTTTTCTTTTTTTTCTTTTTTTTCAAGTCAAAAGTTATGATACCATTTTGAAGAGTCACTTTATGTCGGATAAAGTGAAAAATTGATTTAAAACCCTGAATGTCATGAAATGGCGATAAAGGAATGGATGGAGGAGTTTGAAAGTCTAGTGTTTGATAACTAAAGAAAAAACAAAGTGAAATTCTAATAAAATAAAATGAGCATAAAGTTTTCTACTTTTAATGGCATTGTGTTCTCTCTAAAATTAAAGAGATCGTGGTGGAAATTAATGAATGTGTGTTTGAAGTAACAAAACTATACTTTTAACATTTAAATTACTATAATAAAGAAAAGAATAGTCTTGTTAATTAAACAATATTTTCTTTTGATTCCTTTTATATAGCGAGTAGCAAACATTAAAATAAAAAATTTTATTTCTTCATGTTTCCTTCTTAATTATCCAAGCATGAAGTGGAAATCTCATTCTTTTCCTTTTCCATCATTTTTCTTTGATTTTTGCTCATTTCCACCTATATCTACTTTTAAATAATTTGTCAAACACAATGTTAGTACAAGGGTTCGCACTAGTATGCTAGGTAAAGCATTTTTGGCGATTATTTAAAATAAGAATTAACGTTTTAAGCGATTTAAAAAGTAATAATATTTTATAAAGTGAATCAAATAAAATAGTAATATTTTAAATTATAAGATATTAATATTTTAAATAAGTAAGAAAAAAATAATGAACGTTACATAATGTATTGCAAATAAAAAATCATTTTTTTATATCTATATATCATCTATTTAAAATATTATTTCCTTTTTTTAGTGATTATATTTAAATATTGATACATTAGGATGTAATTTATCTTTCATTTGTCAAAGACGGATGGCTCCTAAGTTTAATATTTAAATTGCAAAAATATGTTACTAAATTCAATATGGTGTCAAAATTAAATAATAAATATAGAAGCTTACATAAGGATAGTACATGAGCTTTTATTTTATAATCCGATAAACATTATAAAATGTATACCTAAGAGGGTACAAGCACTAAATTAAGAAAAATAAAATAAAATTTCAGTATTAAAGGGCTTTCATGTCAATTATATGAATTTTACAATTTTCACATATGAAATTTTTTTATACATGTTTAGAGGGTTAATTCTAGATTCTAAGTCTTATAACCCAAGTAGTAACTTAGTTTGACTCTTTAGATTGAATGACAAGGCCTAGAGAATCAAGTTCATCAAATTGAGATGATTAAGGGAGATTCGGTAGGGTAGGCTTGGAGTAGAAATCCTTGGACTGGACCAACTTATTCACTCTCAACCTTTCTTAGTGAACTTATATACTTAAAGAGACCTTCCATAGGTCAAAGAGCCCATAAAGAAATATATTACTAGAAGGACTTGTGTCACACGTTGATGATCAATACAATCAGATAGACATCATTAAGAGCCAAGCTTTATAAATACTAAGAGGAGAAGGAGGAGGAGTTAGAGGGTTATAGAATTTGATAAAATACCATTGTGTTGCTAGAATACTCTCACAAGAGATCAAATAAAGTTCAAAGTGAAAAACACACAACCTCTTCTATAGTGAAATACCCCAAACCTTCACCTAGATTAGAAATTGAGTTTAGATAGATTAATGAAAATTATCATAGGATATAATAGACAAGTTGACAAAGTTAGATTAGTGATTAATTAAATGAAATTTGGATTTGAAATCTAAATTCCCTAAAAAGTCATTGAAATGTTTAGAGGATTCCTAAACTCTTGATTCTTAGCCTAAACACTAATTCTAAATCTTTACAAAATTTGAGTTCATTTGCTTGAATAAAAATATCAGTTCTTAAACCCGAACTCAAATTAAATATCTTTCATCCAAAATAGATTCCTAAATTAAGTTCTTATTTTAAGTCCTTAATTTCTAACCTATCGGTTCTAAAATTATCTTTTAAATGCTTCTAGAACTAAAGATATTGATCTGAAAGTTCTAAATTCGATACCTTTATTTTAGAATATTCTAATTTTAACTTTATTTTTCATTTTAGTCTTCTTTTGCTGCTCATTATTTTTTCTCTTCTTCCTTTATAAATTCGTTTCTCTCTCTCTCCTTCTTTCTCTTTTCTTTCTCTCTTTTCTCTCTTCTTTCTCTCAAATTCATCTCCCCAAATCTCACTTTCAAAAGGGATAAGAGAGAAATCAAGTAGAAGATGAAGATAGGAGGAGATAAACCAAATTGAAACAAGAACAAGAAGAAGGAATTGCATGATTTACCAAAAGCTAAGTTTTCTATTTCTATTCCTTTGTTTTTACTTGTTATTTACATTTGTAATTGATGAGTTGATGTTGAATTGGGTTGAGTGCTGTTTATTTATGTATTTGTTGGTTTAATGGTTGATGAAGTTGGGATTGGTTGAGGAAGAAGATGATGAATAGTGTTATGGAGGTTGATGAAGTTTGAGATGTTTGATGTGGTGAATGTGAAGTTTATGTTGTTTGAATGTTATATTGATCATATAACAAGCTTTGGGAAACTTTGGAATGAGTTTAAAGAACTTTGAGAAGTGTAAAATGCATTCAAAGAATAAAGGATTTCGTAATTTTCTCATTCTAGTGTGCACAACCTTATGCACGGCCATGCACATACCCGTGCAGGCCTTAAAATCCTTAAAATTTCATCTCGGGTCACTTTTTCATGCTCAGTACGGCCTCGAGCATGGCCATGTACTTGGTCGTGCAGCATTCTCCTGTTTCGCAGCTGTTTGTATTTTAGCCATAACTTTTTCATACGACCTCCGATTGAGGTGATTCAAGTTGTGTTGGAAATATTAAAAAGAGATATACAATTTTTATGTTTTGAGTTTTTACAAATTCGAAAATTATCAATGCTTAAATTTTGATTCTTTCCAGCTGCAACACTTTCCAAAACAAAGTCAAAAACTTGTTTTTGTTTGTTAAATGTGTTTTTGCTTAGGAAATGGATCTTTTTGAGCTAAAATGAGATAGATAAGTGATATTTGATGTGTTGAGTGAATTGATTCATGTAATTAAACATGGGTTAAGTAGATTTATAGATTTAACAAATAATTAGATTAAATCTAAAGTTAGTTATAAAATGAACTTAGTTAACAAACCTAGGTTCAACTTGACTAAATGAACTTGAATAGGATAAAATGAATTAGATTGAGTTAGTTTAACAACTTTGGCTTATTAAATGATTAAGTTTAACTTATTTGGCTAAGGTTAAGCTAAAATGGGTTAGTAACAAATAATAGAGTTAAATGAATGTGTTAGGGTGATCTTTGAATAACATGAGGAGTATGTTGTTTTGTATATATATATTGATATGTGAATAATAGGTTGTGATATGGTTTACATTTAATATGAATGAGTACTAGCTTAAGTTCTTATGTGAGTTCAATTTCTTGAAACAGATGTTTGGTTTTGGTTTTGGTTTTGGTTCTGATTCTTTTGGATTGGCTTTGATCAACCTTCTAAGGCTCTTTGGATTTGTATATAAGGTACGCAGTAACTTGCGTGTTGAATATTAGGATAGGCATTCTAAATGATTAAGACTTAAACTCGCTTAATAATTGATGAGTGTTGATTGTGTTGTCATTGAATCTGGTCCAAGGAGTGACAACTTGTCATGATGCAATGACAATGTTAGAATAAACGCTTAGGCCACTTGTCATGAAGCAATGATTTGGCTCGGCGGGTTGTCATGATGCAATGACAATATTATAATAGGCGCTTAGGCTACTTGTCATGATGCAATGACATGGCTCGGTGGGTAATCAAAGGGAATATAGTAACAATGTAACGTTTACTTAAACTTGGAAAGAAGTATCATAGTTTCGTTCAACGTTTATGGGAGCGTGTGAACTAGATTCATATTATGGACTGAGTCTAAGTAGAGTTGGGTAACGGCTATAAACCCTGGATGAGATTACTATTTCTTTTTCAGTGTAACATTATCTAGGAGATATAAGTATTCGGGCTGCTTATATCAACCTCCTGAGTGTCGTGAGCGTTACTCGGGATCCCTAGATTCCCATGGCTTGATTCGGAGTGTGAGTGCTCCTGTGATAGTTGTTTATTTACTTTAAAGAAAAGATAATAATCTATGGCTATGCATTGCATATAGTTTAAGTGGTGTGTCACTCCGTGTTATTGTGTTACTGTGTACTGGGCCCGGCTCATTATTGTTGTTGTTATTCTTTTTACAGGTTGTTATTGTTGATGTTGATGATGAGATGATGATTTGATGATGATGTGGAGGTTGTTGATGTTGTTGTTCTTATTATTGTTGTTGATGTTGATGATGATGAGAATGGTGATGGTGATGATGATTGATGTGATGTGTTTGTCCCGGTTTTGGGCGATTCTGAAGATATGGGGAATGAGTGAAGTGTGATAGGATCGAGATATTACTTGTATTTTTTTCTTCTTTTGTTTTGTTTTGTAAGAGGACTGGATATATTTATAAATTGTATTTTCTTTTAAGGGCTTGTTAATGCCCAATTGATTGTAAATGATTATCTACCCTAAGAGTAGATCATAAAGTTTTATAAAGTTAGTTTCTTAGAAAACTGGTTTGCTCTGTAGGGAGTAGAAGTTTATAAGTTGTTTTACAAAATTTGATTTTCCCTGCTAAATCCAGTTGTTGCCAGAATCTAATTGAATGATTTCACAATCTAAAATCGAATAGCAATGTTCAACATAAACACCTTCTTTTAAGACAACCTTACGTATAATTCGTAAGAGTTATACATGGTTGGGGACTTGGTGTGCTTAATTTGAGAATTGAGCATGTCGGGTCTTTACATATAGAATAATGAAGTTGATGTTATATAGCTCTTCCATCTGTTACTAGTGCACTTGAGCTTCCTAAGATTACCTACTCCTCCTTCTTTCTATCTTACCACTCTTAGTTGTTCCTTTCTCATGCTTCTACATCACTTCTTTGAGGCTACTTGTAATGCGAGACGTACGTTGCACACATTATTTAGAAGGAGACTTACCAAGAGATTTGGATCCTTCGAGATTATGTGTCAAGGTGTTGCTACTATTTCTGAGATTTAATATAGGATATGGACATCACAGTATTAAAAAAAAAGGAGTGCAAAAAATAAATTATATATACGTATATATGAAAAAATAATAAATATAAGGATGAAGAAGTAGAGCAGAAAACCCTGATGTAGCAACAATGCTATTATCAAGCTCAACTATGGCAATAAGTATATTTGGCATGGCTCGACAACTAACACTTTGTGATAGCTAGGCAACTATCACTGCTATTTGTGCCACGGTCCGAGAGTTGAAGGCTTTATAGGAGTTTTTGACTTGGGCATATAGCGTTACAAGTGGCATCAACGGAGGATTTGTTCGGGATGTAGGTTATATCTGAAGGCGGGTCTAGCCTCTCGTAGACAAACTAGTTTAGAGTTAATGCCATTCTCCTAATGAGGCAAAGGTAGGGCGAATCCAGTTGATATAGTCGAACTTCCCAAACATATAGAGAATCATAATAAAGCCAAGAGGGCGCTCATCATGAGAATGTGGGACTCGAAATAGACCTAGGAAATCAGGGAAGATAAGGCTGGCTCGACATCAAGGTTAGTAGCAAACGATGATATGAAGGATGGACAAGCACTGCACGAGAACTCTTTGAAGGATGAAACTCTCATCTTGTGACAATTGGTGTCAGAGCTAAAGTTCCCAGCTCCATCAAACTGCTTAGATGCTACCCAGAGTGCTTAATGAGTTGGTAATTCTTGTTGTGGATGTGGTTCATGTGGGCAAAGTATGGGAGGAGCAACCACTAGATAGAGGACATTGTTGCTAGAAGGCAAATGTGTCGCGAGTCGTAGAGATAAGATTTAACCCTTATCTTCTTGTCAATTTAGCTCGTATGGGTGAAGCTCAAGCCGTGCGGCCACCAGAGTGAGGACACTGTTGCTTTAGGGAGGTTGTGTCGCGAGTTGGGTTTAAGCAAGATCTTATGCTCAAACCCTATTGTTGGCCAACTCAATAAGAGACGATATCGGAGAATAAGTGAATGGGTGAAGGCAAGAGCAAGCCTATGGAAACCTAAAGTCCTAGTGCGATTATCTTAGGTGTGTTTACAATGGGTGTAGAGAAAGGGTAAGAGCTTGAGAGTGGGTAGTGGTGGTAGCAATTTTGTCTCATGACAAGGACGTCATGAATTTAAGTAGGGAAGAGTGTCACAATCCAAGAGTTGGGGGCTTTATGAGGGTATTTGACTTGAGCATATGGTGTTATGAGCGGCATCAACAAAGAGTTTGCTCGGGGTATAAGTTATATCTAAAGGTAGGTCTAGCCTCCTGTGGACAAGCTGGTTGGAAGTTGATGCCACTCTCCTAATGAGGCTAAAGCAAGCCAAAACCAGTTGATATAGTTGAACCTCCCAAACATATGGAGGATTGTGGAAAAGCCAAGAGGACGCTCCTTATGAGAATGTGGGGCTTGGAAAAAAACCTGAGAAATCAGGGAAGATAAGCTAACTCGACATCAAGATTAGCAGCAAACAATGATATAAGGGATGGTCGAGCACCGCACAGGAACTCTTTGAGAGGTGGAACTCTTGTCCCGTGACAATTTGTCTGTGACAACTATGACTGAATAGCATTTGTGGCGGCTAGACAACTATCATGGACACTCTTTTACCATTGCTATGCTAGACCTTATCAATTTCTCAAGGCTATCATCTATTGATTTATAGAGGAGAATGTTTAAGCATATAAGGCAAGAGGATATGGCATCTTAGGAAAGAGAATGTATCCTTAAGTGTGATTACTCATATTACCACTTTTACGTATATATTTTCATTATGAGGAGGATTTATTATGAATTAGTCAAATGGATACCAAAATAAGAGATACGCTTCAAACATATCAACATGTATATGTGGAAGGTGTTAAATAAATAAAAAGGGAAAGAAGAAAGAATATAAAGGGCTATTGATATCTTTTGATATCAATATCTATTGATACAGGGGGTGCTTAATAGAAGGAAAAGGAAATAAAAGAGTAAAGAGATATTATCTCATTAAATAGATCATTCTTATGACATCCTTTAGCAAGTGCCGCTCTATGTTTTCTATAAAGGGGACTATGCAAAATTAATTGCAGATTGTTTTTGCAAAAAAAAAAAAAAAAGACAAATGAAGTATATTTTATCTGTTGTTTAGGGGCAAAAAAATATATATAATAAAGTATATTTGTATTTTGCACATATATGCATTGGTGGTGTGCTACAAGCTAGCATAAAAACCAAAAAAAAAAAAAGTGAAGAAGGCATAAAAAAGATTTATTGACTACAAGGGGCCAACATATAAATATATTTTTGTATTTTAGCCTAAAGCAACATGCATAAGCAATTTATGTAAAAAAGAAAAAAAATCATCATGCATCTCTAGTGCTAAGCTTGTACACCCTTATTTGGTACCCAATAAAGCATTAAGTTACGATAGTGTGTTTGGCAACTATGCAGTTATTGTATTAGCGCACAAGCACCGGATAGCACCATGACTAATTAAAAGATATATTTTATGCCTTAACCCTTCAGCTTCACTTGAAGAAATTTTGTCAGGGGGTAAAATATAGAGGGTTAAATTTGTTTTCTAGGTCTTGTAACTCAACAATAACTTAGGTTTGACTCTTTAGATTGAGTAACAGGACCTAGAGTGTCAAGTCCATGAAATTAGGACAACTATGAGAGATTTGACATGGAGCACGGACCGTTGGACCGAACCAACCCGTTTGCTCTTAAACTTTCTCAAGGAGTTTATATACTTAAAGAGGCCTTCCATAGGCTACAGAGCCCATGGAGAAATCCATTATTAGAAGGACTCATCTTGCCTGTAGATGGTTGATACGATCTGATGGACATCATTAAGAGCCAAGCTTTATAAATACTCAGAGTTTCTTTTGTCACGCCCTAAAAGGTACCCTAAACGTGGTAATCTACCACATATAATATTAAGACTTAAGAATGACTACTGTAGTCACACGAAAGTCCCAATATCATATGTAAGGCATACAACAAGGAAATAGTAGACCCGATAGGTTATATAGTTTGAGCAAGTAATATAAAGCATGCAAGCATCTATATGAATATTTACCCACAAAATATAGAAATTATAAAGTCTTCACATCCACTTTGGGGCATTCCCCTGCTCAAATCTCCAAGAGTCAAAATAAAAAAGTCTTACATAAAATTAAATACTATCACCAAAAGATTTTAAAGAAAGTCTGACCTAGATTCCATGATTGGATTCCCTCCAAAAGCTCCCAAAAGAATTCTTACTTGGATATATGGTAATCGAGGGTATAGAAGCAAGTGGTCTTACGCCAACAAAAATGTGCAGAGGTGTAAGTTTCACTAGCTTAGTGAGAATATTCTTGGGTTATCACACTCGAATCAAAATATCAAACAAGTTGCAATTAGTCAAGCATATAGTATGCATCAAACTCATGAGCAAACAAGATATATGGTTTTCAAGGAACCACATGTTGAATGAATTTACATTCTTCATTCGGAGTTAGGTATATCAATCAATTACGGCCAAAAATTTCACAAATAAATTTTATAGTTCTTATCGGCTACTACCTGCCATAAAAAACATATAAACTATATCGATTAGTACTCTCCACATGCATATACTACCAGTTATACCGACCACCACTATTATATACTTATCCTACCAAATGTATAATAGCGAATGCAATAAGACTCACTACGTAAAGTGCATGAATTAATTTCATTAAGATTTTGTCATATAATTAAAATGTCTTAAGGGTGGAGCTAGGGATATGGGCCACGGCCCGCGCACCAGCCCGCCAACCAACTTAAAAAAGCAGGTTGTGGCCAAGTTTTTGGCTCGTTGGGACGAATTGGCTTAATTTGTTTAACCTGCGGGTTGGGTTGGGTTGGCTCGCTAGCTAACTTGCAAAAAAAAGAAAAAGAAAAGAAAAGAAAACAACAACAATGAGGATAAGTTTAAAAACAAGAATAATATAACATCTTAGTGATTGTTTATGTATGTTATGAAAAAAATAGAATAATACATGAACCACAAGTATTATAACATTTTTTAAAATATATATTTATTGATTTAAACATAATATGATATTAATTAAATCATTTTAAAAACTTGTTTTTATATAAGTAATCAAAATAACAATGAAATTAGTCGTTAATATATATTAAACCTTAAAATATATAAATATTCTAATTTTCACATAAACTAACATTAAAAATTAAAAATTAAAAAAATTTATTTTGGCACACGGGCGGGCTCATTTAAACGGCGAGGCAATGCGGGCCGACCCCGACCGAGAAAATCCAGCCCGTTTAACCCACGGGCCGAAGCAAGCCGGCCTGGGCTGGCCCGTTTACCTACTATTTCCAGCTCTACTTAAGGTGATCATACAATGCAAACACTCCAACAAGGTAATAAAGCATCCATTTGAATATAGGCAATTCAAGACTCGATATGCTTATATAAATTCACCAAAATTATAAATCACATGCACTTCCTATTTTTATCTTTTCCTATTTTTAGTGTCACAATCTATAAGCACAGTCATGAGTACGAAGAATAGATGAAGTAAACTTACTAGTCATGTCTCGATAATAGCTCTCCTAATAAAATAGCCTCTGGATACATAGTATCATCATCCTTGTTACCTAAACAAAAAAAAATATCCAAAATGAGTATTCCATGGAATTTCCACTTAAATTTTCTAAATTTTTCTTCTAATTTGCGGTAAAATTCGGATTTGTGGAAATTCTAACTTAAACGATTATAACTTGCTCATTTTACTCGAAATCTCATATAAGATGTCGTTTTTACCTACTCGAAAAGATCTATCTATTTCTAAGGTTATTTTTATATTTAAAGCCATTTGGGTTTGAAAACGGGGGTATAGTTTTGACATGAAAATTCCAGCTTCAAATTACAATTTTCTAAATTCTATTTCATCCAAAATTTCATAGCAAACACATAGATATTTTTATAGTTGAAAAATACTTTGAATATATATATATATAAGATATAGTATAGACTTATATTACATGCATGATTTTAGCAGTGTTGTACCAATGATGATTTTGCACAAAATAATTTATTCTAAAAGTTGGAAAAATGAAGTTTACAAAGTTTTCTCCAAGTTGTTAGAAGGAAACTAATATTTTGAGTTACTCAAATGAGTGTCTTCTTGTTATAACTATGTTTTCCTAACTTTATAAAATAAGTTTAAATTTTAAAAACTTGATTGCTTAGGTTGTTGACAAATTTTTAGTTTCTAAGTGGGTTTTTAAACTAGTGAGTTGATTTTAACTTCACTTGAAAATTTTGTTTTATTCTTAGTGTTTATCAAGTGTTGTTATAACCATCTAAATAAGTTTTTAAGAAAAATTTTCATAATAAAGAATTAACATTAGTCTTAACAATAAATTATTTTAGTATTTTGAAAAGAGTATAATTGAACCATCAGCATAAGTCTTAGAGAAACTTTGTGTAATAATGGATTATCAAAATTTATAATGAACCCTTTTAATTTTTGAAAAGGATGTTGTTGAATCATGATCTTCAGCTTTAATGGAAAATTTCTCGTAAGTGTTAAGAATTATTTTTATGGAGAGTTTAGTCCCATTTTTATAAAATAAAAGGCTTCCTTTTTATTTCCTTGAGAAATTTTATTAAGACAACATCATTGAGATCATGCATGATATGGTATTGTGACTATGTTACGAGGTAAGAATGAATCATATAGAGAAAACAAAAGATATAAAGAATCAAATAAGAATATATATGTAAAAGCAAAAATATGGAAGTCTTAGCTTGTATCAAGGCTTTCCAAACTTAAAATGGATAAGTTTCATAAAGAGAAAAGAAAAGCATAAGAAAGCTTAAAAAAAATTGTGAAAGTCTTAGATCTTATTTCAAGTCTTTCCGGGACTTAATCATGGGCAAGTCCCTTAAGAAAAAGAAAGAAAAAAAATCGTAGGAGTCTTAGATTTGTTCAAGGCTCCTTAGACTTAGATTATGGACAAGTCCTTTAAAGAAAAGAAAGAAAAAATTTGACTTGATGAGGAAGTCTAAGACTAGAATAACTAGTCTTAATTGTTATGAGCAATAATATATAAGAAAAGAGTATAATAACAAGAGCATAATAAGATGTTATATTAGTAAGCTTTTAGGTTCTAAAAATATATATGTACATATACTTTACATAATACATGCAGAACGTTAGATTACTAGCATGAACATAATAAAACATAACAAGAATTATAGATGAACATGGTGTTGAACAAGACATGAACAAATTGTAGTTTCCATGATCCCTTCCCTGGCATTATGCTCATGGGGTTTTAGAAATCATAACATATAATGAGTTCATGTTATGTTAACATAAAGATAAGGGAAGATTTAGTGGTTTACCTAAACTTGGAAATGGGTTTGTGGAAGATGAATGGAAGAAGAAAATTTTATGAAAAGATAAAGAGATGGGGGAGCGGATGTCACGGCAATGGAAGGGAGGAGAGAGGGTTTGTGGAGAAAATTTTGTAAAGTTTTGTTATATGTAGGAGAAGTATGTAAAGAATAAAAGAAGAATGGGATATTTATAGAGTTTTGGAGAGGAAACTAGGGTGAATGAAATTTAATGAGAATGAAATAAAATATATGTAGAGGGGAGAGAGGCCCCAGCCATGGGGAGAAAAGAGAGAGAAAATTGATTAAATTTGTATTTTTGTAATGAAAAGTAAGTAATGTGTAAGATATTATAGATATAAAGTTTTATGAGAAAAGAAAATGTAAAAGATATGTGTTGTAAGAGTAGGTAGTAAGAAAAAGTAGAGATAGAGGAATAGTAATGAATAGTAGTAAATAATACTTGAATAGTAGACAAGACAAATAAATTACCAGTTGTAAAGAAAATACGTGTAAACGAGCTCTATTTGATATTTTTAGATGCTGAAAAATTATAAAACTATTATTTTATGATTCCTCATCTAATTACAGTCCTAGATATGTTGTCAGAATATTTTCACCATTTCGTGCTAGGACCCTATTTTTGAAAATTAATCTAGTTTGGATATGAAACGAAAGAATTTTTGACGAACCTAATCTTTTTACGTTATAAGACTTCATGTTAGACTATAATCTGCGTTAACTCATTTTTATTATTTTAGGGTTTCGTGTACGAGATTGTCGGATCTAATACTCTAGTTTTTAGGGCAACTCTAGGTTGACTTTAGGATTTTCGATTTGGCTTCAGGTTCTAGGGTTCGCTTAGAATTATCATAAAATCTAAGAGTTTATACCTTCTCATTTCATGAAGGAAGGGGGAGTGTGTGCATAAATTGATACAAAAATTGTTGTGCTATCAAACACTCTAAAAATAAAGCTCAGAGTGAAAAACACACGGCACAGTGAGGTTGATGTTGTATAACTCCTCACGTGTCACTAGTGCATTCAAGCTCCTTAAGACCGCCTACTCCTCTTCTATATCTTATCACTCTTAGTCATTCATTGTGTATGTTTCCATATCGCTCCTCTGAGCTACGTATAGCCCAAAACGCACGCACGTGACCACTGCGATTGAATCCACCCCACTATAACATGTAATAGAAAAGATGATCAAGGTTGAAATTTGTACCCACAATTACTTTTAAGTGTAAAACATAAGGAAACAAAAAGCTTAAAATCTAATAGCAGCGTAATCCGATGGAGGTAGCATATAGCATATGGGATGAATCACAATTGAATTCCAAGCCCTTCCTAATTATTAAAATTAAAAAAAAAAAACTAGAAGTCCACAAATAGGTCAACCCATGCAAACGCTAATGCATTTTTGGAAACCTATATTTAATAGGAAAACTATCAAATTTTGTATCTGAATTTTACAAGAAAATTCAATTCAATACCTAAATTTAAAATGGTAATTAATACACAACAAAAATTTCCGTGGTAAATTTTATTACCTTCCTAATATCATATGCTTCATTTGGAAGCAATTTATTAGTGTTAAACAACATTAGGAGGGCAATAAAAATAGATTGATTTTTTTTTACTTTAATAAACAAACCAAAAGATGTTAAAGTAGTAATGAAAAATGCCATGAAAAGTTTGATTAGATATTAAGTTAACCATTTCAAATCTCAAATACTAAATTGAATTTTCATATAAAATTTAAATATTAAATTTGATATTTTCTTATTTTAAAATTATAGAATATTATCTTTTACCTATTGCTAAAGAGGAGAGAGCATCAGGAAGTTCCATTAAGGAACTTCATAATTTGTCCATTTACAATTTCAACAAGCATCTTTATTTATCAAAATTGCCAAACATATGTTGCTCTTTTTTTTTTTTTTTTTGTTCCACCAAACAGAAGAGGAACTTCATTAGCTAAACGTAGAGTCAGTACAAACCAAAGTTGAAGCTTCAACTCTAACAGAACAATCAAACAAAAGATGTTTACAAAGATAGGATGGGATGTTAGAACACCAATCCAAAGGGTACATCCCTGAAATAGTATTAGAAGCAATTTAATCTTCTACTTTATTAGCATTTTTAGAAATGAATACAACAAAAACACCATTCACACAACTAGCAAATCACGAGTACCATCAATTAATCCAACATAACTCCAAGAGAAACCATATTTATGTCTATTGAGAGCATTTATGATGTTCAATGAGTTGGATTCTACAGAAAAATTGGTCTATTCTTCATTATGAGCCCATTTCCACCCCTTCTTGATAGATAGAAATTCCATAATTTCAAGAATAAGACCATTCACATGGTCATCAAAACATCCTACTACTTTTCCCCTGCTATCTTGAACCATGTAACCCATCGCTCCACACTTGTTCTTATTAGACTAGGAGCCATCAACATTGATTTTCAACATGCCATCACATGGGGCTTGGTTGTCAAAATCACAAGTCAAATATATAATTATACAAGTTTATGATTTTATATGTTTTTTTATTAATTAAAATGGATGAAAATTATTAAGGTGTATACTTTAAATAGAATTATGAATTTAAATATATGATTCTACACGTTTACGATTTTACCGGTTTTGCACAATTCTATACGATTCTACGATTCTACATATATGAGTGAACAGTAAAATCGCGATTTTGGCAACCATGTGTGAGGGGACCCATCTAGTGTCTTTAGCTTTGTTAGACAAACTTAGTTATGCAAATTTTTTTTATACATCTCTCTTTTCTTAGACACCCATTCACTCCTAGATTGTCAAGAATTTTCCATGCAAACCACTACTGAAACCTCAATCAATTAGACAGGACCGACATAAGATAAAGATTTATACGTCCAATGGCTAATGTGCTTGTTGAACTTTTCCATAAGGAAATGGCATGTGGATTTGTTTAACTTAGATGAAGAAGGAGCACACCAAGATATCTCACTAGAAGCGAGCCTTTCTTAAAACATAAAAAGCAAAGTATCTCTTCCTTTCATATCTATGTTACATCACTAAAAAAGATGTGGCTTTTATCAAGACTTGCCTTCAAATCCAAGAGCTCGTGAAATTTATCTATACACTTTTTATGAGACTAAAATTAAACATCACCCCTAGAGAAGATCATCATCTGTAAAATAAAGATGGTTAAGCTTTCTTTACAATACCTCTAGTGGTAAGAGAATTCCTCATTTCTTCTAACCTCTTGCATAATACATGAGAAAACCTATCACCAATACAAAAAGATAATGAGATATGGAATCCCTTAATGAAGGCTGCAAGACCTAGGGAAAAAGCCCACAAGTTCATTAGATATATTTGTTGAAATTTTAGCCATAGTAATATATTGCATAATGCAATTAGTGAACTAAGAAGGAAAATTCATCGTTCTCAAAATGTACTCGAGAAAACACCGTTAAGCATTGTCATAAGCCCTCATGACATCAATTTCTATGGCACACTGAGCCCCAAGGTTATCCTTGTGATAACCAAGGAGTTCTTAAGTGACAAAAATATTATCAACAATTCTACAACCTTAAATGAAATCCGTTTGTACCATGCCCATTGAATAAGGAAGGACCCTCTTGAGTCTTGTAGCTAAGATCTTTGAAAGGCACTTATAAATCATATTGCAACACGAGAGAAGCCTAAAATCTATAGGATTTGAAGAATTTTTAGACTTATGACTCAATGAAATAACCATAGAATTGATAGATTTTAGCAAGTTACCTATAGTGAAAAAATCTTTGATTATAATACAAATGTCTTTTCCAATGATATCCCAAGTGCTCTAAAAAAAGTTCATGTTATTAGGCCCATGTGCCTTGTTGCATGCCATCAAAAAGAAAATTTCTTTAATCTCATCATTCATAATTGCTATTAATAGAGGTTCCACTCCACTTGTCTTACATTTTTTGCAATTAGAGTTTCTAGCTAGTAAAAAATGTGCTCAAATTATCTAGGTTCCTTGAAAAGCTCCTAAAAGTAACTTAAAATCACATTTTTGATATTTTTCTCTAACTAAACACATCGGTCAAAATTGTTATTGTTGGATCTGATAAGGTTGCGATGATTTTTGCTAAACACATCAAGTGTAACTAGTATTGCGATCACCAAGTTTTACCCAAATAACTCTAAATTTTTGCTTCATAAAAGATTCTGTAGCTACACTAAGGTAATAATAATCCTTGAAAAGGAACTTCTTATGATCGCAATCAACATTTTCAAGATAAACACAATTTCGTTCCTAAAAGTTCTATAGACTAGCTTTAGCATGCAAGGTCCTCTAATGAATATATGAGAAAGACTTACTATTTAATTTTCTCGATTTTTTAAAAGCTTAAATTTAGAGTCCCTTCAATACTTCTATTCAGAATTTCCTAAACAAATAGAGGAAATCTAAGTGTTTACCCCAAAAATTCAAAATTTTAAAATAAGATTTGTAATTGATAGCCTCTACATTAAATAATATATATATATAATAATAGAGCAATGATTCAACATACCTTGACTCAAGATTTGAGCCTTTAATGCCAAAAAAGGGTAGGCTATACTTGATTTACTAAGGCTCTAACTAATCATCTAAGGATAAGGTTAGATGGATAACAATTAAACCAAGTATGAAATATGGGTAAATTACACCGGAATGTCACAACGTTTGGGGATAAGTATATTTGAGAGCACAACGTTTTGAGTGACTAAAAAGAGGTCATAACGTTTAGAGAAGTCGGTCATTTGAGGTTACTGTAACGGTTAATTATTGAAGCCATTATTCAAAACCTCGTTAAGTGCCATAGTAGTAGACAAATTGCAATGACATAACTCGAACCATTGATATACCTATCAAATTAAAGGGAAATACACATTCAGACTAATGCCAATTAAAAGACTCCATTAAGATAATCAGAACGATAAAAACACCCTCAAATAATTATGCTTTTTACATTACCTATTAATAATTAAGGTATTTCTATCAATCAGCATGAAGGAGATGAGATATTTCTCTCCATTAGCATAAGTCATTGAAATTATGGTTTTTTTTTATGTTACCTATGAACAATTTTAGTGTTTTCTATTGATTTGGTTATACTATCTTACCGGATATTTGTTGATGTTGCTGAATGTATTTTGTTTGTTTTTTTTTTTTTATTTAAGTTGAATCCCATGGATTTTGTGTTTTTCATGTGTTAATTAGATTCATCTTGTTCGGTTGAGTAAAAATCAAGGTGAAATCAGTATGGGGTTATGGTAGACATTCATAAATTCTATAAAGATAATAACATGGCCATTCATGTATCATGACACTAATGGGGATGTTTTGCTAGTACTTTTTATTGTTTATGGCTCCATTTATTATATACCTTATGCTATTTGTAGTGAGGTTACATTTTGTCTATGGAAATGTTCAAATCTATTTTTTATTAATGGACATGATGGAGTGATCATATTCAAATATGAAAGTGAAAGCATTTGTTTGTCTATTTCTTCACTGAAATTCTATAGTTGA